>JAZKJV010001744.1:0-600000 GCA_037367405.1 Ottelia alismoides | reverse complement strand
GTTGACTTAACGGATCGAGATAACCAAAGTCCTATATCGCATGCTGTCATGATATATGCACGCATCCTCTGACCGGAGACAAATGTGTTACTATATGTCTGAGTATGTACATTTGGCAGACAAATAGGTTGATGACCTAACCAAGGTCTATACACCGGCGCGCTGGTGTGCATATGAGGGCATATGAGTAATACGATCTCTCAATGGGATCATACAGGTTCAGTTACTGAACCAAAGGCATGAGCTCACTCATGAGATATTGGGAAGAATCGAATTCCATGCGCATGGTCATCTCGCTTTGGAAGCTTGACTGAATTTGTAGGTTTGATATATACTTTTGGAAACTATATGATCAAGATCTAGGTATGATATATGCTTTTGGAAAGTATATGATCGATACCGACTCCCAATGATCGAATGAGAAACTTGCTGATAGAACCATGAAGTAGACAGTATAAAGTTGATCCAATACTTCGGGTTTATTCTGAGTCTTCCAATATACAGGATGCACAGGTATTGGGAATTCCTGAGGGTGATGTGATCATAAATGATTATATAACCATGACGCTTCCATTCCTAGGGAGTGATGAAATGGGTCTGGATTTTAGTGACTCCTCTCGGTAGAGAATTAATATAATCTTAGTCCAAATGTTGTACATTGATCTGAATATGATTCAGATGTAATGAGAAGATTAGATTTACGGTCTTGATTTAATCAAGCATCTATGGGAGGCCCGCGATTTGGATTTGAGATATGATCTCTATATCCAAGTCACTATACGTGGAACAATACAATCGCCCTGTCCTTATCTCCAAGTATTCGTGGAGAAACCGCATTATCCTTGAAAGGGTTCAGGATAATTTCATTGTTGATATTATGTATCTAAGCATTGTGAAAATGGATAATTAAATGTGATTTAATTATCATGAGTAATATGAATTTGATTCATATGATAAAGAGAGTTATCTAAGATAATTGAATGTGATTTATTTATCAAAGATGTGAATAATATGAATATGATTCATATTATTTGGGCACTTGAAAATAGAGATCCAAGTTGATTAAATGTGATTTAATTGTCAGGATATGAATAATGTGGATAGCAATATCCGGATTAGTCATATATATTATAAATGTGATTTATAATATATGAGAGAGCTATTTGTAATTTACATTTGTTAATTAAATGTTAATGTGAATTGGATTCACATTGGACATTAAATTGAAAATGTAATTTACATTTTATTTTGGGTTGTGAATATGATTCAATAATTTCCAATAATTATGGATTATTTGTGTGAATAATTTACAACAAATAGTTGTTGTAAATAATGGAGATTTTCATAAGATATGAGATCTCATGAATAAGGAAGAGGAGTGCCTCCTTCCTATTAAGGAGGATGGACGGCCTCCTTGAATTGGATTCAAGGAGTGCCGCCACACCCTATATGAAAGGGAGGCATGCCTCCTTCCTAAATCTCCCATATTGATTTGTTTTAAATTTATTTATATATTGATGATTTATTCAATATATATTTAATTAAATTAAATTAATTGTTGTTGTGTTTTTAGCAACAAATCATGACCATTGAAAGAAACACAATCAATGAGAGGCATTGGATTTGTGTTGTCACATGGATTGAGATCCATGGATCCCAAAATATTATAAAAGGAGAGGCACCCCTTTGCTCTTCTTTACACAACAAGTGAGACAACAAGTCTCTCTCTCTCTCTCTCTCTCTTTCTCTTCACACACCTACTCTCTCTCCCTCTCATGTGATCGTCCACCATGGATGCCCTAGAGAGGTTCTCCATCGCTGCGGTGTCGTTGTTATATTGCCCAATGGTTTGCTCATGGATCTCCATCTCCTTCGGTGCGCCTTTCTCGTGAAGAATACATTGGATCTCGTGTGTCGAGATCAGGAGATCCACCGCTTATATCATCAACATAGATTGCGAGAAGCACGCGGTTCATCCCCACGCTCGCAAGCATCTCCTCCGTGGATCGGACTTGAGACAGGAGGTCTCTTCGTTTAGAGACTCGATCGCAACCACGCTTCAAGAGGTAATCCTAATACTTGTTTGTGGTTTAGACGAAACGATCCGAGAAGTGTTCTTGGATCATGTGGTTTCGTCGCATAAAATTTTTTTCCGCTGCATAGAACAACTAGTGTGACAAGTCATTCTTCGTCGTATTTGATACGACGCTCACGCTTCCGTGATGCGCTTGAGGATCTAACCATATCCTTCATTTTTTTTGCTTTGTTGTTGGCTAGTTGATAAACCCAGAATTGAGAGCGGTCGTATTGACTCACAAGGCGAGTCAACAGTTGATGTCGTGACCACTACAAAATCCTGAATTTAATCAACACTTAACCCACACTATCGATCAAGCGATAAGAAATAAATGTGGAGTTAAAATTTATTTTTAACTCTGCACGAAAGATGTATAGCAAGCAAGTATGCAGAGAGTTCGAACACAGGGAGCAAACAGGGTAGAGGCACAAGTATGTGTGTGAGTGAATGTGAGTGTTGTCTACACTATGCAATGCAAATATTTTTGTGGGTTTTTAATTTTCAATTTTTTTATTCAATTTTTGATTTTATATTTTTGTATTTTAATTTTTAATTTACTGATGTTATATTTTCTTTTTATATTTTATATTTTTTTATATTTTCTTTTTCAATAATAGTATATATAGATAATATAGGGAAAGAGAGGGTAAAGGATTTATATAAAAATAAGTAACAATAGGCAAAAAACAGGGAATAGAATATTTTTGGTCTTTTTGAAATTTTCTACTATTCTGTGATTTTTGAATATTTTTCAAAATATTTTTAGTATTTTAAATAGGGAAAACAAGGGAAAACAGTGAATAAGCTTACTGGCCAAAATTAAAATGAGGTTTAAAAATACTAAATAATACCAAAAATTCCTCAAATTAATTTTAGAATATAGACAATGAAACCAGGAAGACACAACAACTAGGTTTGTATTTTTGTGATTTTTCTATAATTTTCTAGATTTTTATAAAGATTTTTAGGGATTTTTAATTTTTAGGATTTTCCTTTCGCAATTTTTAGTGGTTGGACTGACACTAGTAGATGAAAAAACACACAAAATATAATTTTTTTGGAGTTTTTCAAAACGTTTTTATAATTTATATGGGTTTTCTAATGCAAACAGTATGGAAAATGCATGTTTTTGATTTTTAATAAATATGAAAATGTAACAAAAATGAAATCTAAAAATGTGGTGAAAGTACCACTTAATAGGAGCTTAGCATAATTTTTGTGGAACTTTTAGGATTAAAATGAGTTTCCAAATAAATACTACAAGCACACAAAAATATTAAGGCCTGGCAGGGGTATATATGCAAATATCCAAAAGTCCAGGGGCATACAAGCAAATTTCCACAAAATTTTACACTATTTATCAAAGTTCTTGGAGTAAATACAAATTAGCAGACCCGCAGGGGTATCAGCACAAAACACCCACCAGGACGCGTGACTTGCACGCGCCTCGCAGGGACCTAAAAGTAATTCCAAAAACCTTCGGGGGCTAATATGAAATATTTCCAAAAGTTTCACACTTGAACTACAAGTTCTGGTACTGAAATAAAATAACCAAAGGGCCGAGGGCCTCCTCGCAAAATGCCCACACCTCACATGAACCGGTCACGTGAGGTGACGTGGCAAGGGGCCTAAGTGTAAATATGGAAAGTTTAAGGGGTTACTTGCAAATTTTACAAAATATTTAAACTACGAAATAAAGTTAATGGACTAAAAGACTATTACAAAAATGGAAGGGGCGTCTCTGCAAATTACCCCTTCGCGATGGATCCGACAGCTGATGGTCTTCACTTGAACACGTGGCGCAGATCCAATGGCTGGTGACGCTTCGCGTTGGACAGCGAAGATTAAATCGTTGGGAGACGATCTGACGGTGGCTAGCTTTGCACGATCCAACGGTCGGCGTGGAATCTGGGGCTTCTCCACGATCCAACGGTGCGGAGGTGGGGACCAAGAACAGCGAAGAGCGCCGGCGAGGGCGAGCTTCTCCGCCCGAGATCACCGGCCTCCGGTGACGGTAGAGCTTCAAAATGGCCGTGGAGACTCCTGAAGGTCTCCTCTTGCTGCTGGCGACGTCAGAAAACCTCGGCGATGGTCGAGGGGCTCGCGGGAGGGTGGCGGAGCTAAAGAGCCCCGTTAACTCCGGCGAGGCTCCAGAATAGCCTCCAGGAGCGAATGAACGTGCTTTGACCTGCAAAAAGGATTAGGAGGTCCAGGGCAAAATGCCTGGGCCTCAAGATGGTGGAGATGTAGCATGGAACGACGGGGTGATGTTCGGCCGAAGTTGCGCTCCGGCGAGATGAGATGAATGGATGAATCGATCGATGTAAGCGAGATCTTTTTGAGGGATTTTGTTCCTAGAACTATGTATAGAAGAATGCACGAGAAGTTAAGGTGAACGAACTACCTCAAGGGCTTGGGGTGCCCGAGGTTGGGGGTACCTCGACGGTGGTTGGCCGGAGGTGATTGGAACGCCCTAGGCTGCTGCTCCGCCTCCTTGGATAGTCGATCGTGGAGCTGTCACCTCCAGGATGCGTTTGGGATCAACAAGGGCGCGAGTTAGCCAAAGATTGGGGTTCAAGTTTGAATCGAAGTCCAAGGGGCGGTTTTATGTTGTTTGACAAAATGGCTCTGACGCCCCAAAGACCAAGGCGCATTGGGCAGCACACTGATCCAATCTTCGAGATGAACATAGGGCGAGCAAGTTTGATAATCGAGGAGAAAAAGTCGTGAAGATTCCATCATGAATTGGTGCAAGATGTGACCAGGAAAAATCAACCAAAATGAGGTCAAACGCACTCTGACAGACGCACATGGGTGGAGGGCAGGCAGTTGACCCGAGTCAACGAAGACCGCCCCCTGGTTGGTCCACGTGGACCAACCAGGAAAAACCCTGAGAAAAAGGTTTATAAAATCATTTAAAAATAGAAAATGGCTGACTTAAATTATGATCATAAAATAAAAAAAATTTGTTATTTTATGTAGTATTTTATTATAAATTTTAATTAATTTTATGAGGTATATTCTTATGAGTTTACTTTTACACCCCTTATAGGTATAATACATATATTTTAGTCTTTATTTTTATTCTGTATATTTTAATTTTATTACTTTTGTTTAGTATTTTATAAAATTATAACATACTTTTATACATGTAAATATATTTTTATTTTATTTTTCTGAATTGTTTGGTATATTTAATAAAATATAAGTAAGTAATGTATAGGTATGTATGTAGGTAAAACACCTGTGTTTTGTATATACAAGTATTTTTATTTTGAATTTTCCTTGCATTTTTATTCTGATTTTAATGTTCATACTTATTATAAGTAATAATTACAAAATTATAAAAATATAAAAATTCAAAAATAATGAATGAATAATAAAATGAATATTTTAATCAGTACAGTTGTACAATGTGGGTCCAAAACTCAACTTTCAAACCGTAGCTCCGCCAAATGCGAAACCACCACCATTAGATAGATTATTTTATTCTATATACAATTAAAGAGTGAGTTTGATGCATTTGGAGTTTCCAGTTGTAAGATACGGGTCTGGAGAGTTGGGATTCTAGATTTTTATTCAGACCATAACTTTTTATCTGTGTATTCTTTTTCAGTGAAATCAATTTTGTATTTTTCTTTATTAAATTATCTACAACTTTCATATACAAAGTTTCTTTATTTGATGTATAAAAAGTGGAACCAAAAATAGGTCCCAAAAATGGATAAAAAGGTATTGTATTTGGCCCTTATCTCCCCCTACTTTATTCCTTGTCGACCTATTCATCAAGATGCCTAGGTCTCGGGGTTTCTGGGTCATAAAATATTTTCAATATTTTATTCTTTTTCTTTTCTTTCATTTATTCTATAATTTTGGCCTTAATTACAGTATTTTACACTAATGGGATACACATGCATGAATGCTAAGATGCTCTATTTAAGGCTATTTACAGGCATTTGCTAGGGTTTTTGATGCCAAAATGGTAGAATAAAGATGATGAAATGTGGATTCATCACTAGATCCGCTGCTTTTACCAAGAGTTGGCGCACATTGTTCAACATTTTTATTTTATCACACCCTGGCACTAAGGTAAATATCAAGAGATGGTACAAAACCAAGTTCTCATACTGGCTAAAGATGTTGATACTCAAGTTTCAAGAATTTTGAAATTGGCTAAGAAAATTGGCTATAAAAGTTTTATTTTTCTTAAAAGTATATATATATATAAACGACAACAAGAAGAGAATGTTTTTTGAAAAAATTTGTTTTATGAAAAAGTTTATTTGTTATACCTCTTATTTACAACAATTTATTCATAACACCTTATTTTAATCACAAACAAGTCAAAGTACGAGCTATAGGTAAAGTACATATGTAATATATACAAACCCCCCTATACTTAGCATGTGCTATGTCCACGTGGCACTAGGTGACAAAAAGCCATAACTCATACTAAGCATAAACGGGTGAAAAGAATAGAAGTATATAAGAGTATGGGAGAATACACAAAGGGCATCGCCCCCTATACTTAGACTCTGGTCAGCTTTAGTATTGGAGAGAATACAAGATTGGGGGACCGATGAGGGTGGGAAAGAATCTACCAGAATAGATGGAGCAACTCGGGTCACTCACCCCCTATACTTAGGATCTAGTCATCCTAAATATAGCCACAAAATGAAAATGATACGGAACTAGGGCGAGTGATGCAAATCACAGGGGATGGAGAGAAATAAAGGAAGGAAAATATGTACAAGGAGGAGTGAGAATATACAAGCATCAAGAAGGTTTGTGACGGTCCTTCTCGCAGGAGAGAGGAGGTGGGTGGTATACACATGTGTCGCTGTCAGAATCTTCCTCAGAGGAATAATAGTGAGGGGGTAGGGAACTTCCAACGGGGGTCGACGCATGATTGCTTGCTCAAATATGGCTTCAAAACAAATGAACTGAGCTCACTCATATAGATTACCTCATCCAGAACCGATAAGGACTCCTCAGAAAATTCCTTCTCTGGTACGTCCAAAGCAACTTTCTTAGCCAATTTTCTATAACCTGAAGCATCAAGAGGAAGAGAAGAGTGATATGTCTTGAGGAGTTCAGGAGAACACATCGAGGAATCAATACTCTTCTTCTTCTTACCAGATGACTGACTAGAGGATAGAGCAACCGGTTTATCAAGATTAGTCAATTTGGTCCTAGTTATCTCTTTTGGTGTAAGTACTTAATGTAGTAAGGTCATGAACATAGGTTCATCTTCAGATGAGTCACCATATGCATTTTTTACTCCTACAAGGTCGGCACACATCTCGGGTATGGCATAGTGTTGTCAGTTGGCTTGGTATTTATCAGCTCATGCATGGGATCATCTAAAAAGTCAAGGAAATCAGAGATGATCGTGTCTGACTCAGGGGTAGCTTCTGGTTGTGATTCCTCTCTGGAAGCTATCACGATGGTGGTGATGCAAGCAGTGGGTGATGTAGAGGTGTAGGGAGTCTTTGAACCAATGGTTGTTTGGACAATTAGTATCTCAAGTATAGTAGAGAGACGGGACTCAACCGTCTCTCAGACGCCAGGCTATCTGTGACTTTATAGGTTTCCTTAGAATATTGTGTATCCTCAAATATTGGGTTTAGGGATATCATGTGCACATTGGACCTTTGTATTTTGAAGAATCTGTTGGGGCGCCTGCAAAATTTCATGCGCTCACGTGATGTCAGCACGTGAGGTGAGGTTCGGAAGTCGATGCAGGTTCAGATGGACTCGGGTGCTACGAACCTTGGGGCTCATAATGAAGGCTAAGAGGTGATGATGTGGCCTCCTATGGGCCACCCTATCAAGGAGATGGGATGGTGGTTGTAAATGCACGGGGAGGCGACGTGGCTAGATTGACGTCGTTGGATGAGAATTGAGACGGTGCCATCCAACGAAAGTTGTATGCTCTAGGGTTCCTTCCTCCGTCGTGGGGGTGGCGACACTTATGGGGTTCTAACAAAGTCATGTGTGCTCCGCCCATTCTCCATGGAGGTCATTGGAAGATCTGCAGCCATTGTTGAAGCTCAGGGCAGCCACCGGATCACCTATAGGGGGCGAGTGGTGAGCCATCACCAGAGACGAAGCTTAGGAAATTAGCTCTGACCCAGGTCTGACCATTGGAGACTAGCACTTGCAAAAGTGTTAATGTTGATAGCTGAAGCGTGCAAGTGCTTTGTGTGTGCATAGTGGAGTGAAATAGAAGGCCTTGCGGGGACAAAGAAAGTGGCAGCTTGAGGTTTTCTTTGGCGAGCTAGGAGAAGAAATGGGGTGAGGTGGTGGGAGGTTATGGAAGACCTAGAGATTGGGTTGATGTATATGCGAGGATGGTGGATGTGTGGTGAATCTCATGTGGCGATGAGTGGAATGTGATGGTGTGATCAGAAGCCTAATTAATTATGAGAAAATTAAATAAAAATCAACAAGAGATCAAGAGGCTTACTTGTAGGAATTGGCGGTTTTGGGGCATGTACTTGAGCTCCTAGGCGGAGCTCGGGTCTTCGTTGGACTCCCATGGCCAAAGGGACCATGCCAACCATTGCTATGGTCTTACTGGAGGCCAAGTCATCTTCGTACCATCAGTCTGGCCTCCCTCTGTCATTGGGAGGCAGAGAGTAGCTCAATAAAGCCCCACGTACAAGTGGACAATCGTAACGGTGGCAGGCGAGGGCTTATTTGAAGGAGGGAGATCAGAGTACTGGTGATGGTCGATATGGGTTATGGGCATGCTATGGAGAGAGATAGAGGGAGACGTGGGTAGTTACAGGGTCTGCGAGGATGAGGGGAGAGTGGTCTTTAAGTAGACGTGGTCCGCAAGTGGAGAGGGTGGCTGAGGAGATAGTAGAAATGAAAAGGGGGCGACAGGTGCATGAGGTGGAGGTTGTGGGAGAGAGTGGAAGGCCAGAGGAAGGAGACAAAGGATTGGTCATAGGATCTTGTGATCCCATGGTCTGGAGAAGGGCACTAAGATGTAGCCCTGATCAAATGATCAAGGTGCACCCAAGGTCCTAGGGACATAGCGCATGATATCGTTGGATCAAATGATCCAATGACCGAGGTTCGAGTGGAAGCGAATGGACCAAATGTGATCTGGAGAAGCATCGAATGGCTGTGGAGATGACACGTGGTGAAAGGAGGAGCGGGCGGAAGCGAGCGGTCGAGATGTGATCTGGAAGATGAATTGGATGGTGGAGATCGAAGCGTGTATGTGCGGTGGAGATTAGAACTCCTAGAGATGATCGGGAAGCTAGAATTAGAGCAGGAAAGAGTGACCCTGATTGAAGATCTAGAGGACCATCGGACGATAGGAGGTAGACGCGCATGGCGGAAGGGGAAGCGGGCCACATGGCTTAACCAGATTGAGCTATGTGGCCAATCAGATTATTCCAGAAGAGAAACTCAAAAAAGTGAAGAAAATGGTCAAATTTGGAAATATTCAAAACATGAAAGTTATAGATCTCGATGAGTTCTAAAAGTTTCATGCTGACCAAAAACAGAATCGAGGTCAAACAAAGGGAGAAATAATATTGTGATGTTTTTAAGTGTATAAAAACACTACAATTTTTGGTTTTGCTATTTTTTGTATTTTTAATTTATTCAAAGACTCATATATATAAAATGATTTTTCTGATTTTTATTGACACTAATTTAAGCTAGGGGATTAATATATGTAAATTAATATGATGAAACTGAGTTTCATCATGGACCATTACGGCTCTTCATCTTTCTCACTCATGTAGAACCTAGACCACTACTCCTGAAAAAGGGTTCTCTTTCCAACCTTGTCGCATGGAAAATAAATATGAAAAATAATAACTTAATAGAACTATAATAATTTAAAATCTAATCTCTAATAAGAACGTACCAGCTCTGCTCTAATCTGATTATGGCGTTTAGAGCCACTGGTCGATTTGATCTTCAATTTTTGTCTGTTTGTCCTTCCAGCCATCGATCTCCTCTCAAACTCTGTAATAGATGCATCATAAAAACCCACCCACCTACAACAAATATGTTATAAATATTTTTTTAAAAAATAAATCATAACCTATGGAGGTAATACGATACCTATTTACCATGCACCATGTTGGTGGAAACATCTTCATCTCCTCAAAATTCAACTCCTCGCATCATGTGTTTGCATGTGAGTCTCTCCTTGCCTCAAAAAAAGTATCACTCATCCTCTTCTCCACCAAACGAATAAATGCTCAACGATAAACCTCTTTCCCTAGATGGGAACTAAACGATACTTACTCTGCAAAAGTATTGCAAAATATTAGATTAAAGAGTAGCAACAAATTTAAATGAATGCATTAAAACATTATACTTACCAAAAACATCTCTAACATCTCTCCAATTCAATAGCAGGAATACGACACCAACAAAATTGTATGCTAGTTAAATGTGTCTTCATTATGTTGGTAATATCCTTTGCCACATTGTTGCTATTCAAAAAATCCTTGCATATTTTGTAAACTTTTCAAATAATATGAAGTATAAAATGTAGAAAATTTATAAAAATGGTACCTCTCATAAGTAGTAACCTTCAACAAAGGGTAGGATTCCGAAGTCTGCCTACCTCTAGTAGATAAATGTACGTGGATGGTTGGACGTGTAGAAGAAGGTGAACCAGAATCCATCGTGGTTTGTGCCGGTACATGTACTGGGCACGTAGCAGGAGTGGATGTGTAACATGGCTCTCCATATACGCCTCCATAAAAGGGAGGAGGAGGATAACCAAGAGACTCATGTAGGTTATGACCCGTCGAGCCTTATCAGAAAGTGACTCTAAAGTAACAGATAAGGTCGACTTCCAACTAGAACAAGGTGAGTATGACGAGGATGAACAAGTGGATCGCTGAGATCCATGAGAGCCACTACGTCCAAAACCTGCCATGACTGTAATGATTATGTGATAGTTAATTATAAAGTTATCAATGAACATTTCTTAGTTATCTTCTATAACTTAATGAACTTATGGTTAATCTTCTCATGTGATTTGGGTGAAGTAAAGCATATTTCATTGATTTCTGAGTTAACTAAATCATCATTTCTAGAGTCTACATCATTTGATAGGTCAACACATGACATCCCATTATCTACTAATTGAATCAATTCGATGATTGGGACTTCTTCTGCTACATTTATCACTCATGAGACGGTGTGAGGGCTTCATCTATAACATCTTCAAGATGAGCGTTTAGAAATATAACCTTGAGAATTTATCTTCATGGCACTAAAAGATTCAGTGCTCTGTCTTCTTTGACACTTGTGGGGGATAACAAAGTAGCTCCACTTAAAAAGAAGAACGAATGGTTCAAAGCTGCATATAAATTTTCTTGGTATCGCATGGACATTGCTATTTCTCTTATCGATCACTACACCTCCTTTGGGGTCGTACCAGTAACAAAAAAAGAGAAATACTTTATTATATACTGAAAAATTATATTTTACTTCCAGTTTCTCCTTTAATTTTTCATAGTAATCGAAATGATCTTCCTTGTAAGAAGATCCACAAATTATCACTCCGTAATTCTGAGTTGTTAAATATCTACCAAATTTAAAGGTATGAAATCGATAACCATTACTGCAACAAGACTTGTAAGATAGGACCTTATAAAATCAAACCTTCTCAAAATATTTAATATTTATGTATGATAATCACCATCGTCAAATTATTTTGTTCAGTTCTTAAACTATTCCAAAAATTGTTACCTATATATGCTCACAACTTCATCATTTGAATACGTAGGATTTTCTTTGATAATTTTCCTTCTAAATTCTCTAAAATAAGTATAAAAAACATTAGAAATAAGTGTAAGGAAATAAATTTACATATATATATATAAAGTAATACAGAGACGTACTAAACATATGTTATTATTTCATGGCAATTGTCTACAAAATCTTTCTCTGTTTTGATAATAGACATTCTTTAGCCTTTCCAATGAGCTGAGTGGATTGACAAAAGACACTGATATGGGGTTCTTCCTAAGAGTAAATTATCTCATTCCTCCTTAATCTATTTTGGATAGTCTCCACATCTTCTAGGAGATACCTAGCATAGAATGTTGTGACATCCTCATACATATACTACAAACTGATTGTTCCTTCCACTTTACTTTTATTTCAGACCTTTCTTTTCAGAATAAACATGAATCTCTATACGTTTTTATTCATATATCAAAAGACTAAAAAAGAAATTAATATCTATAAATACCTTTCAAATGAATACATTCATCGATATTTTATGGACCCTGCAACTTTTGCTTTATATAGAAGATCAATCATCAGATGCTCCATTGAATCAATAATAATGGCGGAAAGTTCTTCTCCAAACTGCACATAATCACAGGAATTTTTTTCAAGATATTCCATCTCTATCCAGTGTACTGTGATGAGAATAGAACTTGAAAAAATCTGTTGACATCTGATAGAACATCTATAACATTTTTCGATATTGATCCTTTGAACACTAGCTGTAGCAGTATTTTCATGAAAACATGCCAGTCATGAATCTTCATTTCCTTAAATGAAAATTTCTTTAAATGGACCAAATTTGATGCATATCTGTTTGGAAATTTCAATTTACTTGTTCATTCGCAAACAAACTTCACTTGATTTCTGTCTAATGTATACTTTACTTTAAGAATTTCAATCCATCTATTATCATGTTACTTTATATACAATTCCAACCAATTACATATGATTTTTAAATAATGACGATACTTTATTGTATCTTTTTTGTGACAGTTACATTCATAATTGTATAAAAGATGTTAACGAAGATATTTTTGTCTATATGCATAACATATGATTTCTGTCGTATCAATAGTTTACTCTAATATTGTAATTCCCAAAATATACTTTTCTTAATCCAATTGTGACTATCACCAAAATTAGAAAGAGATTTTGTTTTATCCCTGTTGTTCAAGGCTGTATTTTTCAGTTTTTCTAAACATGATAAACGTTGATCTTAATTGTCGAAGAATTTGTAAGATCGATGATATTCATTTTAAATGATTGCTTTTACCTTCAACATGGATGATTGTTTGAAAGAAAACGTCTGTGACAATAAAAAAGGATTTTTGATTGTGTTAAAGTCGGAATAATTTTGTACCTTCCATACAATATGGACAAGTTTTATGTCCATGCGTACTCCATCCAGATAAAATTAGAAGTCATTTATAGTCCAAAGTAGAGCTACTTTAATAGTAAATGTTTGACTTTTATTTGCATCATATGTATCCACTCCATCGACCTATAGCATTTTCAACCCATCTAAAACAGTACGTAAATACACATTGACATATTTTCCCGAATATGTAGGTCCTGACACCAACAATGATAGATGCATAAATTATCTCTTGTTATATAACCATGGGGGTAGATTGTATGGTGTTGTCATTATTGGCCAACAAGAGTAATATTTACTTCTTTCATGAGGATTAAACCCGTTTCTACATAAACCTATAACGTAATTTCTTTTTCTTCGAAAAATGAAGGAAATGTCGACATCAATACTTTCCAACAATTAGACTCGGGTGGATGCTCCATGTACTCATCAACTATTTATGCATGCTATGTCATATTTTTCGTCCTTTCCCTTCAATAATATAATTGTTTTAATCACGGTCAATGGGAATAACGTAAAACCTTTCTTGAGTTTTTTTACAACTCTTGACCCATCACATTCTGGACAACATGTCAAATATTGATGTTCACCATAGTATAAAATTTGGTGATTTATAAAAGAGTCTATTTGAACTTCTGCTAAACACATCTTCCACATCATCTTCTTGATTTTGTAATAATTACCAAGTAATTCAACATCTTATGGTAATATTTTCTTAATAATTTTAAGCATGGCATCAAAATTTTGATCAGTTATATTATACCCCATCTTCATCTATAGAATGATCTGAAATTGCGGAGAGTTTTGAATGTCTTACAAGCCAACCACAATGGTTCTTGTACTTTTTTCAATGGCTTGTACAAGTCTGCAAACTCTCCATATGGCTCCTCATCATCTAGACAAACAGTGTTAAAATTAAGACATGCAACGTCCATAACCATATCTATGAACGTATTAATATTGTTCGTCTCTTGACTCATTCATTGTGTCCTCGGAGTCCTCACCATGCCTCCACTAAATCTGATATCCTTCCATGAAACCATTTTTTATTGATGCAACTAAGTTTCATCCTTAGAACTCTTTTTTATTAAATGAGATTTTTGATACAATCACAAGATACTACCATCTGAATCCACGACACGACAACCTTGTGCGTAAGCTAATTTTGTAAATTCTTGAACTCCTCTTTAAAAGGTATCTATAATACATCCATCTACTACATGGTTGTACATCCACTCTCTATTAGCCATCTTTATCACCTGAATGTAACAGTTGATACGATCAAATGAGAGGAGAAGATTTAACTTTGGCTTAATCTCGGAGAACATAAGTAGAAAACCTAAACCCTAACCCATCGATGGCCTAAACCTATCATACTTATTCTAGGAGATGAGAAGAGAAGTATGTTAATTATGTTATCACTTGAGCCTGTCCATAAGGATTCAAACTTACTATAAGGTGATCGTTATCATATCAGCATAACCATGCACCTCTCCAGTTATCTAAAATCAATCACAAACAACTTTCAAAATAATCACCGCAGTGACTATTTGGATAGTAAATTAAAATTGGTATATATACCGAAGAGGAAGGGGTACGGAGCCGAATTTCCATCAGAAATAAACAACATGTGACAATGATAAATATTTAGTAAGTTTGAATCCTTACAGACCCCCTTAATCTGGGATATTTGAACTAAGGAAGCCAACATAAATATAATATTTAAAGTTCACTTTACATCATACATTTGTATGTGTTACTAATGAGACTATAAAACAATCTTAAAATATTTGTTCATTTATGTAAACCAGACATTTACATATATTTGGTTGGTTAAAGATAGGGATATGGATAAATGTGATCCAAAATGAATGCCTAGTAATGTGTTTAAATGAACATTATTGAAAATGTACCTGAAAAAAAGATTTCTCCACCTGCAAACATCAAAATCCATGACCATTGGATTGGGATATATCATTCCAAAGCGAGTCCAATAGTAATATGTAAAATATAAAACATATAACACAATTGGAAGTGATGAAATTCTCCAATGTGTTGCACATGCCTTCTGATATGCGGGGCCACTCACCACCCGGTGTGGAGGGACGCACTATGTGTGAATGATTTTGTGCAAATTAATAATAAGTTGTTAGTGTTTTAGCCTTATTATCAATCTAACTATAAGTTAAGGCTATTTATGTCCTTAATCACGGTCCTTAGTTGCGAAAGCCATCAGAAGTTCTTGAGATAGTACGACTTTCTATATCTTCAACAGACCATTTCTTGTTTGTACGGAATACAATGAAAGACATTGTGACCATGATGCTATATATGGATGTCATTGTCCTAATTGGTGATGACTAGGAAGACTTTGTAAAAGTAAAAAACGACTTAAACAACGATTTATGATCAAATATTTTGGATCAGTGCAATACTTCATTAGGATGAGATTGCATGTCCAAACAAAACCGTGTCATGTCTGAAAGGAAGTATTATACAAACCTACTACATGAGACTATGAAGTTGGGATTCACCCAACTGAGATTACAATGGATCTCAAAGAATGCATCCATATGCTTAGATAAGTTGGAGATACAAGCTGCTACAAGCAGTTGGTCGGGAAGCTACTTTATCTGACCATCAATTGGTTAGATATCTCGCTTGCAACTGGCAACCACAATCACTCCATTGGTTGTCCTAATCAGGCCCACTTTGATGCATGCATGATTGATGACTCTGAGGTATGTCAAGTCTTATCCAAGACAAAAACTGCTGTTTACTAAAGGGGACATTATGGATCTTATAACATACTCTGATGCTGATTATGGAGAAAATCTATTAAATAGAAAGCTCATCACTGGACTTTATACCTACATAGCAAGATCACTTGACAAGCAAGAAAACATACAATAGATTCCCACTCCAGTGTGATACACTAGGCCACATTAAATAGAAGTTAATGTGATAATAAATTATCACCGAAAAATATTGGTGTTTGTCAAATATCACACTTGGGTTTGACATTCTATTGATTACATTTATACGCACGGTTAATTTCATATTTACACAATATAGACATACAATTAACTTATTATTGTATTATTTAATATTTTAATATATAATAATATTTACTCAAATAAAAAGAATTAACTACATTCAATAATTTTTGGATTTATTGAAATATATTTAAAGCATTTTACACTTTGGGATTTAAAGGAATATTCATCATTTTAAATGTTATAGTTATGTGATATTATTCTTTCCATTATAATATATAAATCTATGTCGATAAAAGATAGTTATAATAGTTTTAAAATTATAATATATTCATTAATTAATACTAAATTGTAATTGCATCATAAATAGTAGTTTCAATTTAAGTTATATTAAAAGGTATCCATATAACCAATGCCAAAAGTAGTGGTATTGTATAAGTTTATAATGGAAGTGAATTTCTTTTTAATGAATATTTAATATAAAAATATTTTCCTCTTTCTATAATTATATATAAGATTTATTTTATTTTTGTTATAATAATACACCCCCATTGAATCATCTCCCTCAATACATATATGCATCGATCTCCACATACATACATACATACATCATACTCATGGCTCCACATATTATATCTATCTCTCTGTATCTCTCTATCTTTTCCATATCTACACTCTATATGAGGATGTTTATTTGTATAAATAGATAATAATAAGAGTTTTCACCTAAATTAAACCAAATTAGCTAAATTATATAATCCAGATTAACCATAATATTATTCATGTTATATGTTATCAATATTCAAATTGTTACATCAAAATAATAAGTTATCCCTCATTTATAGTCTATCATGTCATTATATTACTATGCTTTATTTTATAAAACATCAATAAAATATACTATCAAGTTTAATGTTGAAAAAGGTATTCATTTTTCCACTTTATTATCCATAATTAATCATATTATTGGTTGTGACATTTAATGCAACACCTATGACGCATATGAATTTCCATATAAATTATACAATGTGAATATTATTTACACATTTGTGAATGGTAAAGATGCTATATTAACGGTTAAATGTAGGGCTACTAATCGAATTGAACTGTAACAAACGTATCTATGTTCGAGTTCAGTTCGATATGGAAGTTTGAAAGTTTGAGTTCGAGTTCGATTCAATAAATGTTTGATAGGATATGTTCGTGTTCGAGTTCATCTAGAAAATGAATGTTCGATTTCGGTTCGATAACAATTCCTTAACAATGTAACTTAACAAAAACGTGTTTATATGAACAAGTTCGAAACTGGAGTTCGATAACATGGTTTGATAAGAAGTAAAAATAAAAAATTATTCAAATTAAAGTGGTACAAAGATCAATATATAACACAATTTCTTTAACCTCTAAATTTGTCAAAATGTATAAATACTAAGTTACACATACAATACACACATATACATATATTGAACTTGAACATTTATCGAACGAACATATGTTATGTTCATATTTGATTCGTTAAGATATCGAACTAAAATTTGAAGTTCATTTTTAGTTTGTTTAGAAACGAACGAACATTTTTCAAACTATTATCGAACGAACTCTAATCGAATACAAACATGTTCAGTTTGATTAGCAGGAACAATTAAATACATATGGTTTTTGGGGAATATATCCTAATTGAGTAATGTTAGCATGTTGAATATGAGATTCATCATACCCCTAAACTTAAACGATGCTCATCCCTGAGCATCAATGAATGAATGACTTAGTTGGATAAATCCCTGACTGTTCATGTGAACTTTCAAGTCTCGATTCATATAAGATCCTTAATTTGAGTGATCCTAAAATTCTGAACTCAATCATGCTTTTATCAAATGGAATTCAACTTCTCTGTTTATAAGACTCTCTGTTTGTATATGTAATATAAGGATATGACTTTAGTGAACTGCGTTCATGAGAATCGAGTCTATATGTCATCCAAGGTCCCAATCCGGGATACTCGCCTCTAGACCTAATCCTCAACACTAGCGAATAAGTTTGTTCCTACATTCAATCCATTGTCTCATTAGTTTGTCAAACATGAAAGTATAGATGGACAACCAGATGATGGAGGGCATATGATTATATAAATTTTTTTTCTCTCTAACATTGGAACAAGGGGCCTCTCGAGTGACTTATTATTCAACAAATGTATATTTTTGTTTGTTGATCGAGACAATTTGGAGTCGTCTGCACTTGTTTTCATGGGAGTACATCGGGGTGTGTCTCTTTTGAGTATTTAAGATACCTTTGACACCCATACTTGTATCACTATACTATGCATAGCCCTTTTCTGGTGCTATCCCGACTCCTTGGTCATAATAGTGTTTGATCCAAGTGGACACTTTTAAATGGTTAGGAGCGCTCGCCTATGGTAGACAAGACCATGAGTGATTATTTTAATGCAAAAAGTTTTTTTTGTTTTTTTGAAAATCGAGTATTATTTATAGGAAGAATTTAGTATAATATAAATAATACACATTACTTCCTATAGCCAATTTTAGATGAAAGTAATTAAAGTATGAGCTATAGATAAAGTATGTAGCACAAAGTGAAATGTAGACATAGCTTGTACTAAGTAGATGAGTGAAAAATAAAAAGAAGTCAACATGTCCTGTATACTTAGACTTTTGAGGGACTAAGCATAGCAGAAAATACGAAATGAGGTGATCGAGGGTGAGGGGAAAGAATAGAAGCGGTGTATACACAATTTTACTGGTCTCCCTATACATAGGCTCATGTCAGACTAACTATCATTGGATAATTGCAAATGGGGAACCAAGTAGATTTACGGATGTATAAGGTCAAGGAGGTTTGCAACGGACCTTCTTATGAGAGTGTGGGGGGATAGTACGGAGATGTGGATGGGGATGAAGAGGGCGAGGGTGAAGAGGACCCGTCATCGTAAGAGTTGTCCTCAGGAAAATAGTAGTCGTACGTAGAGGATTTCCAACTACTGTCAATCACAGGTAAGTTCCCTTTGATCAGCGTTGTACTTATTGTACTTACCTGATGAATCGCTTCAGGATTGAATGAGGACTCTTCAGAAGTCACCTAGTTTCCAAGGTCAATTGTGACTTCCTAGGTCGGTTTGTTTCCATGAGAAGCATTGGGAGAAAGATGGATAACCTTATTCTTCCTATCTTGACTAAATGGTATGGCATTTATGAGTTCCTCATTAAATGAATCCCCGTAAAAGTCGACCAATTCTTGTAGGGTCATACACAGCTTCGAGTGTGGAGAATGTTCCGGGTGGCTTTGTAAGTGTTGGATGGGGATGTTGATGCCACCTTCTAGTATTCATGAATTTTGGTGACATCGGAGGTTTCCTTAGTCGGTTCCTTGTATGGTTCAAGTATCTTAAGAATTAATGCCAACTTAAAGATTGGACCACTTAAACAATCGTGTCAATCCTCAGAAATATTGTCCAATTCTTCATAAACTCCTAAATAATGTTTCCTCCTAGGAGCAGTGTTAAGGACATGATATTCAGTCCTTGATCGTTTCTTACCCATATTTTTAGGGTTTAGTCGACTCTTCACAAACTTCTTAAGATCGGACACATATTCTATAACCTTGATCAATGGAAGCTCTAAGATTATACTCTTGAAAAATGTTTAGTTTTTAAAATTGTACTTTTTTGAATTATCTATTTTTCATATTTTTTAGTATTTTCGACGAGATAGTTAGTAGGAAGGTCATAAGTAAGTGGTAGTTGTGCTTGATTGTTAGTCACATGATGATTTTGTGGTTCGCAAGGTGGTGGACTTACTGCTTCTGGATTCTGTGTGGATAGGATGAGATCATATATTTTCTCCATCAAAGCGATTGATCTTTGATTGATCTGAGCAATCTCATCCTTAAACATCTCATGACTTGTGATTGAGTAATATTTCTCCATATGTCATGATTTTTCCTATAATATTGAGTAGATTATTGATTATTCATTATTGTTATGGTCTGGTCATAAGTCATATTTCCTTGACTCTATTTTTCTCGTGAATTGTCGATGGAAAATTGGTCATACTAAAGAAGAGTGTCAACCTAAGTAAGGGATGGTTCAATAGGCTAGGAGCCATAGTAATAGCAAATTGGTTTTCTCTATCAATATTGGTTACTCTATTTTCCATCCTCAATTCTGCGCACTCTCTTGTGTCCATAACATTGTTAGAATCCGAGAGAGGTTTATTCCATGAAGAAGTGTGGGTATAGGGTGGGATGTATGGGAGGGATAAGAAAGGATGGCTAAGAGGACAAGTTTGAAGAGTTGGTTCCTCCAGAAAGTGTGAGAAGCATGATATCGGGACATGGTTGTGGAGACCATGTAGGAAGACCAGTGTGCCGACATCTTCTCAAGAGATGGATGGAATGATTCACGAACCACGATTTAATTGCAATTGCAAGGTCTTTGATGCACACTAGTCAAACACAAAACAAGCATGTAGATTCACCCACTCTACACTTATTAAGGCACGTCAGGGCTCGACGACTAATCTTTTAAATTTTATTATACTGATAAAACAATCTTAGCAAAATTAAGTAGAGCTATTTGGTGTCGAAATATTTCACAAAGACTGTCCTGAGTTCATACAACTAGTTGCATCTACTTTCAACCAGTATAGGTGTAATTACGGACCGTTAGACAACTACTCATGTTACTTGAGGACATGGTCATACACAACATTCTCTAAACCACCCTCTCTACCAAGGGATGTCGAACTGTAAAACAGCTACTCAAAGTTCCCTCACTGAGAGCTATCTAGTTGTTTCTAAAAAAGATGTCTGAATGAAAATTTTCGATTTTTGGCTCTATCGTAGAGGTGTGATATTGTCCTTACAAATAGTGAGTGGGTTATTCTCCACTAGACAAAAGTTTTATTTTAGGTTAAGTTATTTACAATCACCTTGGTCAGCAATCCTGGTTTTAGATTATGATTATTACTGAGGTTTTAGTTGAGCTTAGAAATTCACCCCTAATGAGCAATCCTAATTCCTTTAATTCCTAAGTTGTAAAACTGAGGAGGAAGAATCGAAAAAGGAAAGCAAGTGCAAATCAATGATACATGCTTAAGAAGAAGACTTACAGTGATTCCTCACATTCTTAATGTGGGATGCAATACAAGGAATTGAAATTTACACTAAACGATATGTATAAAGTTAAAACACCCTAAGTAGACAGTTCTATTAGCAGAAAGAATTGATTTCATTTTGGCTAATGTTGAATGATCTACAATGTATATAATTAGTGAAAGTTTTGTGTCCTACGATTTACAAGCACAAGAAAAAATGATTCTAGTCTAGCATATGTGCTCCTAAATTCTACGCCACACCACAGAGAGTCCAGTCTAGATTATTACAAATTAGCAGGGTTTAGAGAGAGGGACCCTGAGAAAATTGCAGAAAATAAATAACTACCTCTCTCTCACACACAAAATAAAAATCATTTTTCTTTGCAGACCCTTGAATTATTTCCGAAAATCTCTTAGAGCTATCTACAAAAAGAGAAGATGCGATTAACATAGGTAGAGAGAGAGATACAAAAATATAATATAGAAAACAAAATGTAAAAGGAAAAAATGTCAAAACAAATTCAAAAAAAAATAGAAAATAATTAAAAACCCTAAAAATTCATCTTCCCCCGGCAACAACGCCATCTGATGAACTCGAAAATCACCTCTTTAATGATAAGCAATTGTAGTATTGGAGACAATCCTTGATTCAGCAAAAATCACAATCTTTGAATGTTGTGGAGAGTTTTTACTTGCCAAATCTACCTAGGCCGAACAAAGGGTTAGTTGTATGATCTTAAATTAACTTAAATAATTAATTAAATTCTTAGTTAGTTTCTATGTTAGAAAATAAGGAGAAAATATGATGATAAAAAATGCAATGAAAAATAATCAGATTAGATGAGCGTAGGAACTTTGAATATAATTTTTAATCCAAATAAATTAATCAGTATCCTAAAAAAGAGTCACATATCAAAAGATATTAAATCTAGAAATATGTATCAATTTAAATACAGATGCAAGCATGAGTGCAAATATATCTATGAATAACCCTGCAAATGATTTGATCAATTGATAATTAACAGAATTTTCCTATCATTTCCATATGATCTATTCCTCGGAGAAGTCATTTTTAATCACATGGAAAATCAAGTAAAGTAAACTAATTCCTCCTCTTATTCCCATGCATGGATTAGTTCCTCAATTAAAATCAAATATAGTCACAAAAAAAATTAATCAACTTGAAATCCTCAATCAAATCCCTGTAAAATAGATCATAAATTTCTTCACTTTAAAAGAGCATAGATATATCAATAATCAAGTCTACAAAGATTAAGAGGTTCAAAAAATAATGATAGTTCTTAACCAGTCTTAGATTTGTCCACAAAATATATAATAAGATAAAGCATGAAATAAACTTCAAAATGACATATTATGCATAGAAATCAGAGTTCAAATTTATGCAAAGATGAAATGGCAGGGACTAAAATGCAAAAAAAATTCTGCCTCAAAGTGGTCTGTGGAGGAATTATCAACAATATTCAAAATATGAGAGCACTTTTGTTGCAATTTTTCCAGTGTGTCACGTACTAGGCACGTGACACTGATGTCAACATTGGCGAATTCTTCTTGCTTTTTCTAGATCTGCAGGGATTGCCATGTAATTTCTCCAGGGCTCACGTACGGCGCACATGATTGGTGGAAATGAGGACGTATCACTGAATAGCTGGAACCTTAGAGGGGATGATGTAATTTTGCCCCCCATCTTACGTGCTCCTTACATGAGTGGAGGGTTCAGGGGCAGTGGGAAATATGACGCAATGGGAAATACTCGCCAACCGAGGTGGGGTGCGTGGCACAGGAGGTTCTGCAAGCGTCGAGGCAGAGGGCAGCGACGGTCGCAGGTCGCGGTAGAGATTGATGGCACATGGCTAGGATGAGATGGTGGTGTCGTGCAGCTGGGATGCCAATGGCATGGTCGCGTAGGGGCATGGGCAAGAGGTGATGTTGCGCGTTGCGGCTGTGTGCAGAGGAGGAGGCAGCATGAAGGGGTAGCAGCGTTGTAAAGTACGCGATGGTGCTTGCTCAGTGGACGGAGAAGACGGTGAACAAGAAAAAGGGGTTCGCTGGAGGGTGGCCTGGGAATGGTCACAATGCCTAGGAAGAAGGAGAGGGCTCAGTACCTCTTCTCTGATGATGGCCTCAGCCGTGAGCGACATCAGACGAAGCTTGGCAGTGGAGGAGGTGATGCTGCATGACGAAGGGGATCTCGTCGGATCATGCCAAAGTTGAAGCTTGTCAGCTACTACTATCACCGGTAGAGATTGGAGCTCTCTTTGCTCTTGAATGGTGGAAGAGCGAATGGAGGAGTATGAAGATGGCTTTATATGGATGGAGACTGTCTAGGGTAACGACCGAAGAGGGTAACGGTAGAGGTCAAGGCGAGGGAGGCAGTTACGAGAGTAGCTGCGGACAACAGTTACGAGAATAGCGGCGGGCGACCACAACGAACGGAGGAGGAAGAAGAGCCACACATGTGCGTAGCACCTGCTGGCTTGGAGAGTACGATCACATGCGGGGCACATGACCAGAGATGAGAGAGGAAGGGCGGGTCACATGCGATGCACGTGATTAGGGAAAAGGGTAGAGAGAGGAGGTGCCACGTGGCATGCCCAGAGGCCTCCACCTGTCACCCCCAAAAAATTTCAAAAATATAGGAGAAAGTAAGTATAAAAGAAATAGAAGGATACCTTGATCTGATTCCTTCATAAAAATTGTTAATCTCAAAGAGTTCTACAACTTTCATGAAGGAAATGGGAGCAAAAGAGGTCATCTGTACAAAGTGGTATTTTTGATGGTTCTCCATGTGCATAGAAAAGGAGCTTTTTGGGGTTTTGTATTTTTTTGTGATTTTAAAATGGATAAAAAATCTTTAAAATACTATAAAATAAAAGACACTTATACATTAATATGAGAAAATAGATAAATAAAATAGAAATAAGAAAAAGGCAAATTTTATAGAGACTCACTAAGGTCACTCGGACTTAGTTATTTTCTTTGATTTCAATCTTGATTTGGATTGTAATTTTTATACCGTTGATAAAACATCCATCAAAGAAAACATATGAAGAAGAAATAAAATTAAAATGGTTAATTATATACATAAATATTCTTGATAAAAAATGGTAAAAAGATAAAATGTGCAATAGAGGCCCAAAACCCAACTTTCACATATAAGCTCCAATTTTATGAAATTGTTCTTATTTTCAAGGTATTTAAAAATGGAGTACTTTAAAAGTGAATAGACCAAAATCGGATAATGTATGAAGAAGAAATGCACATTTTAGTCTGTGTGATGTGAAATTAGGATTTGGGTTTATTTCACTTATTTGAGTTAGCATTTTTTTGTATTTTTTCTTGCTACTTTTAGTAATATCTATATAATATATATGGTTTCAGGTCAATCCGAGTTATGATGAATTAATTAGAAACTGAGGAAGTTCGCCACTTTTTAGGTCAATTTACACTTGAATTTTTTTGTTCTTTTTTTGCAATTATGCATGATGAAATGTGAAAATTATTTACATATGTATGAATGCTAAAGATGTTATATCAATGGTTAAATGCATATGGAATTTGGGGAGCAGAGCCTAATTAACTAATGTTAACATGTTGAATATGAGATTCATCACCCACACACTTAAATTACATTCCTACAATCGTACCCAAATTCTACTGCCATCGCCCCCCAACTCTTGCATATCCATCTATGTAGATATACATTTACATACCCACATGTGTACCTATACACCTCATATAATTGCATAGATGCTCACATACCTATCCATCCCATGCTTGTAATAACCACCCACCTTGCCTACATTTCTCCATACACTCTTGCTTCCATAACTATATATATATACACAAATACATATATAGATAGATGATCCTATGAGAGACAAAAACTTTGAGAGCATGAGAGCAATGAGTTTGGACCACTAGATGAAGTATTTTGGAAAAAAAATCATCAAGCATATCACAGAAGCATGGGGATCACATCGTATGCGATCGTGAACGACTAGTCGAACTAGTTGCTTGGTACAACAGAAAATAAAAAAATTTAAATGATGAAACCATGTGATCCATGAACCATTCATGGATCATTTTTCAACTAAACCACGTATTTTATAAAGGAATGTCTCTTGTAGCGTGGTTGTAATCGAGTCTTTAAGCAAGACCTCCTGTCTCAAGTCTGGTCCAACGGTAGAGATGCTTGCGAGTACGGAGATGAATCATGTGCTTCTCGCAATCGGAGTTGTTGATCCAAGCAATAGTTCTCCTTATCTCATCTCACGAGATCAAACATCTTTTTCATGAACGTGAAGCAAGGAAGGAGTCGGAGATCCACGAATGGTCATGGCGATGGCCTAACGACGATGCGATAACGAAAGCAACCTTCTTTATAAGGTTAGAGTGGACGACCACTCAAGAGGGAGAGAGAGAGAAAGAGAGAGTTAGTGTGTGATATGAGAATGAGAAAGAGAGAGAGAGAGGGAGGGAGAGAAATTATTGTTTAACAACTTCTTAGAAGTACAAGGGTGCCTCTTCTTATATAGTATTTTGAGAGTTCATGGATCTCAATATATGGATTACACAAATCTAATTGTTTAGATTGCTTTGTGTTAGTTTCAGTGGCCATGATTTTTTGTAAAAATACGGCAACAATTAATTAAATTAAATATATATTGGATCATCAATACAATTTAATTTTAACTAAATCAATTTTACATGGAGATAATTTAAAAGAGATAAATCTCTTTCTTAATGAGACTTGATGGCCTTCCACCTCCACCAACAAAGGTCGCTATTTATCTCCAATTAATTTGCAACAACTACTTATTGTAAATTTATTCACACAAATAATTGATAATTACTTTCGTGAATATTCATGCCATTGAAAAATTATGAATCATATTCACAACCCAAAATAAAATGTATATGTGTTCAATTAATGGTTCAATATGATCCAATTCACATCAACACCTAATTAGCAAATGAAATTACAATTGTCTCTCTTTAATATATTATAAAATTACAATATATATGAATAATATGGATAGTACTATCCACATTATCCATATACTATATAATTAAATCACATTTAGTTATCTAAGATCTCAATTCTCATGCATTCAAATAATATGAATCTTATCCATATTATTTATGATAATTAAATCACATTTAATTATCCATTTCTCAATGCTTGGATATATTAACAATGGAATCATTCTTTAACTACTTCAAGAATAATACGCTTTCTCCGTGGATACTTGGAGATAAGGACAAGGTGATTATACGTTCCCGATATCGTGACTAGGATGTAGAGATCATATCTAAAATCAAGATCATAGTGACATCCCACAGATGTTTGATTAAATCAAAGCCATATCTAATCTCCTAATTGCATCTGAATCATATTAAGATCAATGTTTAACATTTGGACTGAGATTAGATTACTTCTCTACTAAGAGGAGTCACTAAAATCCAGACATGTTTCACCACTCCCTCAGTATGGAAGCATTATGGTTATACAATCGTTTATGATTACATCACCCTCAAGTACTCCGAATACATGTACATCCTTCATCCTGGAAGACCAGAATAAACCCAAAGTTTTAGATCTCTTTTGGACCATCACTTATAGGGTTTTATCATCAAGATTTCATTTGGTCATTGGGAGTTTTATCTATTATATACTTTCCAAAAGCATATATCATACCTATAAATTAATATCATTCTTACTAAGAAAGATGAGCATGCATGGAATTTAATCAGTCTCAATACCTCATGAGTTGGCTCATGTCTTCCAATTCACAAATGACCTTGTATGATCCCATTGAGAGATCGTATTACCCATATGCTCTTATATGTACACCATCTCGCAGGTGTATGGACCTTTATTAGGCCTTCAACCTATCTGTTTACCAAATGTACATACTCACACATATAGAAACACATATGTCTCAGATCAGAGGATGCATGCTTATATCATGACATTATACGACATAGGTCTTTGTTATCTCGGTCTCGTTAGTTGAATCTTTGACCTAACTTATCTGATACCTTCGAATATCTATTCCTATGTAGAGGACATGTAACAAGAGGTCGGTCAGATATCAACCTTTTAGAGAAGGATTGCCATCTCCTTCTCATACAGGAGATCAACTCTTAACAATCATTTAACGGTTCTTGATGAGTCCTTAATCTAACCCTTTAGATATTCATCCAATCCCCAACCTGTATGATTCAATAATTGAATCAACGATTGTGTGATTATCAAGATGACAATGGTACATAACCTTTAATTGTATGAAAGGACCTTATAGTTCATTCAATCATTTAATCTCAGTCAGGGAGTGAAAAATAAACCAATAACTTTTATTGATATATTAAATATTATTGTGGAAATGGATTTCCTCAGGCTCACATTTCTACAATCCCCCACAAGACCTCAGAACCATTCAGGTACAATCCTTAAGTCGACGCTCATAATATGTTGGACGAAAACCTTTTGTGTTAAAGGTTTGGTAAGGGCATCAACAACATTGTTGGCAAAGGCCACCGTGGTGATGAAGATGTCACCATGCTTTTAAATTTTCTGAATGATGTGGTATTTCCTTTACACATGCATGATCTTTTGATGTCATCTAGGTTCCTTCGCATGTGCAATGGCTCCTATGTTATCTCAGAGTAACAAGATGGGAGTATCAAAGGAAACTATGTAAAGTTCAAGGAAGAACTTACGCAACCACACCACCTCCTTTACATTATCCGATGTGGAAATGTATTTGGCTTTTGTTGTTGACTCAATCATAGTGTGTTGCTTCTAATTTGTCCAGCTCATAGCACCACCGTTCAACAAGAACACAAACCCTAATGTTGACTTTCGATCATCAATATCAGATTTGAAGTCAGAATATGTGTATCCTGAGACTTGGTGATCACCATCTCCATAGATCAAGATGTAATCTTGCATCCGTCTTAGATAGTTATAGATGTTCTTCATGACGTTCCAATGTTGCTCTCCATAGCATGATTAATAACAACTTACCACTCCCACTGCATTGCAGATATCTGGCCTTGTGCACATCTTGGCGTACATTAGGCTTCCCATAGCTGATGTGTAGGGGCATCCAGCCATGCTTTCTTATCCTCATCACTTTGAGGAGTCATCCCTTTAGATATATGAATACCATGTCTTAAAGGAAGGAAGCCTTTCTTGGAATTCTCCATATGGAGACATTCCAAGGTCTTCTTGATATAGCCATATTGTGATAATCCCAATATCCTCTTTTCTCGGTTTTTGAATAGCTTCAGACCCAAGATGTAATAGGCTTCTCCAAGATCATTCATCTAAAAGGTATGGGATATCCAAATCTTCGCACTAGTCATCATACATGTATCATTCTTAATAATAAAAATATCATATAGTAAGCACAATGAACACAATTGCTCTCCCACTAAGCTTCTTGTATGCACAAGTTTCATTAGGATTATGCATAAAATCACAACTCTTTATGGTTTCATCAATATGATGTTCCAGCTACGAGAAATTTATTTGAGCCCATAGATGGATTTCTTTAGCTTGCATACCTTCCTTGGTTATGAAGTCCTAGGGCTGCTCCATATACATATCCTCATCGAGATATCCATTGAGTAAAGTTGTCTTGACATCCATTTGACAGATGTCGTAGTCAAGATATACAACTATAGCTAGCAATGCCCTGACGGATTTAAGCATAGCCACATGAGAGAATGTCTCGTCATAGTCAATGCCATCTCTTTGTGTATATCCCTTAGCTACGAGTTGTGACTTAGAGGTCTCTACCTTCTCATCAGGTCCTCTTTTTCTCTTGAAGATCCATTTACACCTAATGGGTTTTACCCATCTAGGTGGATCCTCTCGAGTCCATACATCATTCTTGTGCATGGAGTCTATCTCAGACTTCATTGCTAGCATCCATCTATCCATGTCTTGATCCGTAAGTGCTTCATCAAATGAAGCTAGATCATTGACAAATTCGACTGACACATGGAATCTATACCTTTCGAGCGGTGCAACACCCTCAAACTCCTTCGAAAAGGTACGGATGTTTCATCTTTATTTAATCCTTCAGTTTCTGGTTCAAGAAGCTCAATATCCTCAACAAATTCAATGAGTTCCTTCACTTTGTTTTTGTCTTGACTCTTCAGCAAGTCATCCCCCATAATTTTACATCTCTAGAGATAATTACCTTTTGAGTCTCAAGGTCATAAAATTGGTATCCTACACCATCTTTTACATACCAAATGAAGTACAACTCTCAATTGAGAGATTCTGGCTTACTTGCGTCCATGTTCTTCACATGGACCAAGCAATCCTAAATCCTTAAGTGTCTAATACTAGGTTTGGTTTCATACCATAACTCGTGAGGAGTATTAAGTGTAAACCTGCTAGAATCTTATTCAGGATATATGTTGTAGTCTCCACTTTATATCTTCCAAAAGTAAGAGGAAAATGTGCTTTACTCATCATTGAACGGACCATATCCATGATAGTCATGCTGTGTATTTCAACAACACTATTAAATTGGGGAGTTCCAGGAGGAGTGAGATTGGAGACAATTCCATTATCTTTAAGGTATTCCTTAAATTCATCTAAAAGGTACTCACCACCTCGGTCAGATTAAATCAATTTAATCTTCCTATCGATTTTATTCTCAACCAAAGCCTTGAACTCTTTGAACTTTTCAAAGGTTTCAAATTGATGACATACAAGGAAAACAAACATGTATCACAAATGGTAATCAATAAATGTCAAATAATATAGATTTCCATTTTAGGTCATGGTACTGAAGGAACCACATACATCGGTATGTATTAGGTCAACAATACTTTCGCATCATGTATCCTTATAATGAAAAAAGAGTCCTGGTCATTTTACCTCGAATGCAATGTTTGCAGGTAGGTAAAGATTGAATCTGTAGAAATTCTAAGGGTCCATCCTTTATCAATCTATTGATCCTATCAACAGACAAATAACCAAGCCTTTAATGTCAAATCACATTCGAATCCATCCTCCCTAGTTCTTTTATGGTTTTTATTAGTGATATTAACATTCATGACATTTTCATCAATGCACAATTCATAAAGTCCACCAGAAGTCAAAACACCATCCACACTATATTTTCATAATTATTTGTGACAAGTTTATTACAGAAAAAAAATGAATATCCATTTCTAACAAGCTTAGACACATATATAAGGTTCCTCCTGACTTCAGGTATATAAAGACTTTCTTTAAGTAAAATGACTCTTTTGTTGGATAATGATAGTCTGCAAGTCTTAATTTACTGCTACAATAGTTGCATTCATCTGGATGACTATCTCTCCTTCATCAAGATTTCTATTTTTCTGAAATAGATGCAACAAATTGCATACATGAATATAAGCACCAGAATCTACAACCCAACTCCCTTATCGTCCAACAAGAAAATTTGTTCAATGATTAAAGTAGATTTCATACATGTCGAGATTTATCTTTGTCGATTGTTCGGGTAATCTGGACAGATACGCTTCCACTGCTCCAACTTTTATAGTGATGACTGACATCAGTTTTCTTTGATGCTATCAGTGTGGAAGCAATAGATGTTAGCAATGTGAGCCCCGGGTGAACCATTCCTACAATAAATGTTATTGTAATAAATGATTTATAAATAAAAGTTATTGATTATTTTTCACTCCCTTTCTGAGATTAAATGAATGAATGCACTATAAGGTCCCTCTATACAACAAGGGTTATGTACCATGTCCAACTTGATGATCATACAGTTGTTGATTCATTGATTGAATCATAGAGGTTGATGCTTGGATGAATATCAAATGAGTTAGATAGAGGCCTCATCAAGCATCATCAAATGATTGTTAAGTGATGATCTCCAGACTGAGTAGGAGATGGCAATCCTTTTCTCATATGGCTGATATCTAACCGACCTCTTGTTGCAGGTCCTCTGCATGGGAATAATGATTCAGAGGTGTCAGATTAGTTGAGTCAATGGGTTGACTTAACGAGATCGAGATAACCAAAGGCCTATGTTGAATGTTGTCACAGCATAGGCATGCATCCTCTGACCAGATACAGATGTGTTGCTATAGGTCTGAGTGTATACATTTGGCAGACCAATAGGTTGATGACCTAACCAAGGTCTATACACTGGAGAGATGGTGTGCATGTAATGACATATGAGTAATATGATCTCTCAAAGGGATCATACAGGTTTACTTATGAACCTGAAGACATGAGCTCACTCATGAGGTATTTGGACTGATCAAATTCCATGCATTGTCGTCATGCTTTGGAAGCATGACATGAATTTGAATGTAAGATATATGCTTTGGAAAAGCATATGATCTATACCAATTCCCAATGACCAAGATTGAGAAACTTAATGATCAAACCCTGAAGATGGCAGTGTAAAAGTGATCTATATCTTCAGGATGATCATAGGCCTTCCAGTATGCAGGATGTACAAGTATTGGGAATAACTGAGGCTGATGTGATCATAAACGATTGTATAACCATGACGCTTCCATTCCGAAGGAGTGATGAAACAGGTTTGGATTTTAGTGACTCCTCTAAATAGAGAAGTGACCTGATCTTAGTCCATGTATTGGACATTGATTTGAATGAGATTCATATGCAATGAGAAGATTAGGTCTACGGTCTTGATTTGATTATGCATCTGTGGGAGGTCAATGAGATCTGGATTTGAGATGTGATCTCAACATCCAAGTCACTATTCGTGGAACAATACAATCACCATGTCCTCCTCTCCAAGTATCTGCCGAGAAATCACATTATTCTTGAAGGGGTTCAAGAATAATTCCATCGATCTAAGTGTTAAAGAGTTGATGATTAAATGTGATTTAATTATCTTGATGTGTGTGGAAATTATCCAATATAATTAAATGTGATTTAACTATTGTGGATAAGAATAATGTGGATAGCAATATCCAATTATTCATAATATATTATAAATGTGATTTATAATGTATTAGAGAGAGCTAATTATAATTTATATTTGTTGATTAATTATTAATGTGTATTGGATACACATTGTGTAAATAATTGAAAATGTGAATTATATTTTATTTTGGGTTGTGAATGTGATTCACAAATTTAATGGCAAGATTGCAATATTCTCAAAATTAATTATGAATTATTTTTGAATAATAAATCACAACAAAAGTTGTTGGATTAAATAAAGGAGTGCAATCTCATGAAATCTCATGAGATTGCTCCCACTTGCAATCGAGTGGACGACCACCATAACCAATATGGAAATTGGTAGCCGTACACCATGATACATGGGGAGGCAACCTCCATGTTGGTAATCTCCCTTTATTTCATTGGTTTAATTTAGGATTGATTTATATTTGATTTTGTCAAATATATTTTATCTAAATTAAACTAATAGTTGTTGGTTTTTACCAACAACAATCTTGACCATTTGATTGAACATAAATCAAACACATCCATTGATTTTTATATGTCCCATAGATTGCGATCCATGGATCCCAAAATCCTATAAATAGAGAGGCATACCATGATCTCTAAGGCTACGCTTTTGAAGCACATCTCTCTCTCTCTCTTTTTATTCCGAACATCATCCCTCCTCTTCTCTCTTTGGTGGCAAAAGCACTGAGGGACTACCTGAAGAGGACTAATCTAAGGACTATTGGCTATTGGATAAATTATTCTGGCACTTGACCACTTGTATTTCATTCTTCACAACCTCTCGTAAATTAGGATTTAATCATCTTTGCATTTCTCAAGAGGGTTTACTGACATTTACCAAGTATATGTAGTGTGTGCAGAATGTCGGTCTTATTCCTTTCAAATCAGTTAGTTTCCATCCGACAACTTTAGATCTTCTCTTCAAAACTAAGGTGGGGTCGAATGCATACTGGAGGAAGATAAATCTAAGGAGGATGGATGAGTGGATCGCTAAGATCCATGAGAGCCTCCACATCCAAAACCTTCCATGACCGTAATGATAATGTAATGATTATTTACATATTTATTAATGAACATTTTTATTGATTATAGTAGAATATTTTACTAAAACTTAAAGTAACTCGTCGCCATTTAATTCAGGTGAATTATAACATGTTTCATTGATTTTCGAGTTATCTAAATAATCATTTGTAATTTCTACATCATCTTCTAGATCAACACATATCACCTCGTTATCCACAATTTGAATCGATTCTATGATTGGGACTGCATCTGCTACATTTGTTCATTCATGAGTAGGTGTAAAGGATCATCTCTAACATCTTCGAGAAAGGTGTCTTCATTAATACCCTCGAGAATTTATCATTACAACACTGAAAGATTCGACGCTCTTTCTCTTGTTTGACACGTGGGAGATAACAAACATGGTCTACTTGAGAAGCTAGAATGAAGGGTTCAAATATGTGTATAAATTTTATTGTTATCAAATCAACAATGTTATTCCTCTTATCGATCACTACGCCTCCATTGGGCTTGTACCCATCACATAGAAAAAAATACCTTATTTAAGCCTAGAATACTATACTCTACCTCCAGTATCTCATTTAATATTATATAGTAATCCAAATGATCTTCCTCATAATAAGATCCATGAACCTTCACTCTGTGATTCTGAGTTGTTAAATGTATATTAGAATCAAAGGTATAAAATCGATAACCATTACTCCAACAACAGTTGTAAGATCGAACCTTATAAACTAGACCTTCTCCAAAATATTTTAATATATGTGTATTATAGTCTCTATCGTCCAATTATTTTGTTCGTTTCTTAAGCCATTCTAAAATTAGTTCCTATAGGTGCTCACAACTTCATTATGTGAATACATAGGATTTTTTTCGACAATTTTCCTTCTAAATTCTCTAAAGATGAATACAATAACCATCAAAGATAAGGGGATATGAATATACATATGTTTCAAAAAAGTAATACAGAGACGTACTTAACATATGGTGTTATTTCCTCGCAATTGTCTAGAACGTATAGTTTGTTGGAAATGCGAGCCCACGGCGAGCCATTATGCAATAAATGTTATTGCACATATCATTCCCTGATCTGAAATGAAGAATGAATAATTTGTATAATAGGTCCCTTAGTACAATTAGGGTTATGTACCATGGCCATCTTAATAATCATACAGCTGTTGATTCAACTATTGAATCATAAAGGCTGGTGCTCGGATGAATATCTAAAGAGTTAGATTGAGGACTCATCAAGCACCGTCAAATGATTATTAAGAGATGATCTCCAGCCTGAGTAGGAGATGGCAATCCTATCTCTGAAGGCTGATATCCGACTGACCTCTTGATGCAGGTCCTCTGCATAGGAATAGAGATTCAGAGGTGTCAGATTAGTTAGGTCAAAGAGTTGACTTAACGAGATCGAGATAACCAAAGTCCTATATCATATGCTGTCATGATATAGGCACGCATCCTTTGACCGGAGACAGATGTGTTACTATATGTCTGAGTGTGTACATTTGGCAGACCAATAGGTTGATGACCTAATCAAGGTCTATACACCGGCGCGCTGGTGTGCATATAAGGGCATATGAGTAATACGATCTCTCAAAGGGATCATACAGGTTCAGTTACTGAACCGGAAGACATGAGCTCACTCATGAGATATTGGGATGAATCAAATTCCATGCGCATGGTCGTCTCGCTTTGGAAGCTTGACTGAATTTGTAGGTTTGATATATACTTTTAGTATATGATCAAGACCTAGGTATGATATACACTTTTGGAAAGTGTATGATCGATACCAACTCCCAATGATCGAATGAGAAACTTACTGATAAAACCATGAAGTAGACAGTATAAAGTTGATCCGATACTTCGGGTTTAGTCTGAGTCTTCCAGTATGCAGGATGTGCAGGTATTGGGAATACCTGAGGGTGATTTGATCATAAACGATTGTATAACCATGACGCTTCCATTCCTAGGGAGTGATGAAACGGGTCTGGATTTTAGTGACTCCTCTCAGTAGAAAAGTGATCTGATCTTGGTCCAAGTGTTGGACATTGATCTGAATGTGATTCAGATACAATGAGAAGATTAGATTTACGGTCTTGATTTAATCAAGCATCTATGGGAGGCCCGCGATCTGGATTTGAGATATGATCTCAATATCCATGTCACTATACGTGGAACAATACAATCGCCCTGTCCTTATCTCCAAGTATCTGAGGAGAAATAGCATTGTTCTTAAATGGTTTAAGAACAAATTCCATAAGATCTAAGCAAAGAGAATTTAATAATTAAAAGTGTTTTAATTATCATGATGTATGAGAAATTATCCAATATGATTAAATGTGATTTAATTAGTTTGGATAAGAATAATGTGGATAGAGATATCCAATTATTCATGATATATTATAAATGTGATTTATAATGTATTAGAGAGAGTTACTTATAATTTATATGTGTTGATTAATTATGATGTGTATTGGATACACATTGTGTAATTAATTAACAATATGAATTACATGTTGTTTTGGGTTGTGAATATGATTCATAATTTTTCCATGGCAAGATTGCAATATTCTCAAAGATAATTGTGAATTATTTTTTGAGAAATAAAACCCAAATTATTTTGTTGCAAATAAATAAGAGAGGGATTACATGGAGATTACAATCTCCATGCAATCCATGGTGGATGGCACACCACTCCTAATTGGAGTGGGTGTGCGCCCACATGGAAGGCACATGGAGATGAAATCTCCATGTGTCTTCTCTCCTTATTTGTTGGGTTAATTTAGGAGCAAATTATATTTGATTTTATCAAATATATTTTGACCTAAATTTGTTGCTTTTGACAACAACAATCTCAGCCATTGGATGAACATAAATCAATCTCATCCATTGATTTTATGTGTCCCATGGATTGAGATCCATGGATCCCAAAACCCTATAAATAGAGAGGCATTCTTGGCTCTCTCTTTACACATGCTATTGTAGCAAAACTCTCTCTCTCTCTCTCATATACACGACAGCCCTCTCTCCCTCTCTTCTTGGTGGCCGTCCACCTTGGTGGAGAGAAACGTCGTCGCCCGCGCCATCGTGCTGCCGCTTCGACTCTCTGCGGTTCTTTGTCTTCTTGGAGTGCTTCACTCACGAAGGAGACGTTTGATCTCGTGCGACGAGATCAGGAGCAACCGCGCTTGGATCATCTTGGATTGCGAGGACACCGCGACTTATCTCCGCGCTCGCAAGCCGTTACTCCGACGATCGGACTTGAGACAGGAGGTCTCTTTTCGTAGAGACTCGATCAACCACGCTTCAAGAGGTATTGCATTATACTTGATGTGGTTATAGATGAAACGATTTGAGAATGGTTCTCGGATCATGTGGTTTCATCGGTTTAAAAATTTTAAATTCCGCTGCACCGAACAACTAGTACGACTAGTTGTTCTTCGTCGTATTCGATACGACGATCACGCTTCCGTGATGCGCTTGAGGATTTCTCCATATCCTTCAAGTGGTATCATAGCCAGGTAGACGGTTTCGAATATGATTCGAAAAACCGAGGACGACTTGGGTTCGTTAAGGTCGCGAAAGTTTTTATCGCATTTGATTTTGCAGATCTGTTTAGTAAATAAATTCGGCACTGTTTAAATTGTTTAAACACGAATTTAATACTTGGATTTTGTTCCCCATTAAATAAGGAAACCATAGGATCTGAGTTTACGTAAATCGGATTTCGTATGCTCTAGATATGGTTGTTTTAATGAACATGTATACACTGTTGCGGGAACTGTAGATCTGAACGTGATTAAAATGTTAATTACTGTTTAGACTTGTCTCGAAATGCGTGTAACATCACTTGTGTTCTGTCCTAAATCAAATTAGCAATCTATGAAAATTGATTTTGTCTAATTTGGATTTAATATGATTGAGATATGCTAATTTTAGTAAGAAGGGGTCACTGCTGAAATTACAGTCCTAATCAAGAACCAAGTGATTGTCAATTAGTGAAATTAATTGTTAATTTCGTGAAATAATCATGAAAAATATTTGTGAAATATTTGAAGATGATTATTTACATAATTGACTTGGCCTCATCCAATTAATTGGTTAGATTTGATCTAAATCTTAATTGGAAACACATTCATCAAACTTAATGTTTGATTGGTGATTGTCATTTAATCATTTAGTGAAATTAAATTGTTTAATTTCCTAGAATAATTGTGCATAAATATTTGTGAAATATTTGATGATAATTATTCCCTTAAATGACATTGCCTTAACCAATAATTGATTAAGATGTGATCTAAATCATAATTGGAAACCACAATCTTTCAAACTTGATGCTTGAATAGGATTTGGGAATTTGTCTAGCAAATTTCCTTATAATCAAAAATGTTTTGATTATTACTATATGGTACAATTTCGGTTGAAGAACCGATGATCATCTCAAGTACAAATTAATCAATTTGGCATTATCCTTTCCCGAGGCGGATATGGTGCCTAGTCGGAGAGCATTGGGGTTGCGGGTTGCAACGTATGTGGTCCGTCCCACTCTCGTCGGTACTGGCCATGACAGCGGGTAGGGCCGGGATAATGTACGAGGGATTAAGATGTATTTTTTTTTCTAATTATTAAAATTCGAATTAATACGTATTTTGAGATATTACCATATATGTATTCAAGTAAAATAATCAAGTTTGATTGATTGAATTGGATTGATAATTAATACGTATTTTGAGATATTACCATACTAAAACCTTTCCTTTATTTAAAGAACTGTCATGTGATTCATCAACTGAATGAAAAGCAACAGGAGAAGAAGTGGTAATGGTGTCCTAAGTACCACCCTCGGCATCGAGAATTGCGACATCAGTACCGTGCTCTGGCTCAGCAACAATGGTGGTATCAGTACCACCTCCTCTATCGGGTGAAGCGACGACCTCAGTACCGTCGGCTAGATCAGCATCCTTTGAGGCATCACCGCCTCCGTCATCATCATCATCTCTAGCAGCATCAGCACCGCTCTTCTCCTCGTCTGGCGCCCCTAAGGCTGCATGTGGTCGTCGCTCAGATGAGGCGCCGCCTGCTGGCATCCTACCGCTCCTAAGTGTAACAAAATCAGCATCAAACATGTATGCAGTAACATCACCAAGTGATGCACTAGGAGTGGTAATCTCAGTGAACTCTACCTGTACAGATTTTCTCTTTAGGTTGTTCGGATTGGGCTCGATCTGTGCAGGAATGGCGGCCTTTCCTCCCACAATCTCCTTCTTCTCCTGTCGAAACTCGTTCATCTCCCGTCGGAAGGTACCCTGCTGCTCGGACATGAGGCGGGCTAAGTCATCCAAGGCGGGGTTCTCATTGGTGGGCCCATGAGAACCTGACGGGTGGCCTCTCTGAAACTGAGGTGGCTGTTGTGGAGGAGGGTGAGAGGGGTACTACGAGTGATACTACTGCTGAGGCTGCTGCTGCCTCCAAGACTGTCCCTACTGATAGCGATGAGGACCATGTTGCTCTCTCTGCTGGTACGAACGGGCCTGCTGCTGCGATGATGGGAACTGGGGCTGATGGTACTTCTCTTGTTGATGGTCGTACTAGCCACCCTGAATTGGAGGTTGCTGTTGGGAACTGGTACCTCCGGTCATCTAGTGGAATCCGGGATGGTCTCGTCGGATACCAGGCTGGGGTCGGTCATACCATATCCCATTGACATCCATCAACGGCTCCTACTCGTAAGTGGGTGGGGGGAGTACACCATCTGGATGATCGCCTTTTATTCTCCCTCGTAGACAGAGCAGCGAACTGGCTGAAGCATCTAGGGATATTTGTTACCGCCTGGGAGGAGCTCCGAACCGAGTACGTGAACAAGTACTATCCACTCGGTCGGACGAATGCGGCGAGGGCCTTGATCAGCAACTTCTCCATGCTCCCCAATGAGCAATTCCACGAAGCATTAGAGAGGTTCTGAGAGCTCATAGACCGGTTCCCCCATCACGACATATCCAAGCCCAACCTTGTTCATACCATATCTAACCCCTGCAGCTCCGGTGTAAGCCCACAGAAAAAGCTCAGAATAAGGTTGGGCTTGGATATGTCGTGATGGGGGAACCGGTCTGTGAGCTCTTGGAACCTCTCCCATGCTTCGTGGAATCGCTCACTGGGGAGCATGGAGTATGTTGGAAATGCGAGCCCACGGCAAGCCATTATGCAATAAATGTTATTGCAATTCACTCCTTAATCTGAAATGAAGAATACATAATTTGCATAATAGGTCCCTTAGTACAATTAGGGTTATGTACCATGGCCATCTTAACGATCATACAGCTGTTGATTCAATTATTGAATCATAGAGGCTGGTGCTTAGATGAATATCTAAATAGTTAGATTGAGGACTCATCAAGCACTGTCAGATGATTGTTAAGAGATGATCTCCAGCCTGAGTAGGAGATGGCAATCCTTATCTCTGAAGGCTGATATCTGACCGACCTCTTGATGCAGGTCCTCTGCATAGGAATAGAGATTCGGAGGTGTCAGATTAGTTAGGTCAAAGAGTTGACTTAACGAGATCGAGATAACCAAAGTCCTATATCATATGCTGTCATGATATAGGCACGCATCCTCTGACCGGAGACAGATGTGTTGCTATATGTCTAAGTATGTACATTTGGCAGACCAATAGGTTGATGACCTAATCAAGGTCTATACACCGGCGCGCTGGTGTGCATATAAGAGCATATGAGTAATACGATCTCTCAAAGGGATCATACAGGTTCAGTTACTGAACCGGAAGACATGAGCTCACTCATGAGATATTGGGAAGAATCAAATTCCGTGCGCACGGTCGTCTCGCTTTAGAAGCTTGACTGAATTTGTAGGTTTGATATATACTTTTGGAAAGTATATGATCAAGACCTAGGTATGATATACGCTTTTGGAAAGTGTATGATTGATACCAACTCCCAATGATCGAATGAGAAACTTACTGATAAAACCATGAAGTAGACAGTATAAAGTTGATCCAATACTTCGGGTTTAGTCTGAGTCTTCCAGTATGCAGAATGTACAGGTATTGGGAATACCTGAGGGTGATGTGATCATAAACGATTGTATAACCATGACGCTTCCATTCCTAGGGAGTGATGAAACGAGTCTGGATTTTAGTGACTCCTCTCATTAGAGAAGTGATCTGATCTTGGTCCAAGTGTTGGACATTGATCTGAATGTGATTCAGATACAATGAGAAGATTAGATTTACGGTCTTGATTTAATCAAGCATCTATGGGAGGCCCGCGATCTGGATTTGAGATACGATCTCAATATCCATGTCACTATACGTGGAACAATACAATCGCCCTGTCCTTATCTCCAAGTATCTGCGGAGAAAGCGCATTATCCTTGAAGGAGTTCATGGATAATTCTATTGTTGATATATGTATCCGAGCATTGAGAAAATGATAATTAAATGTGATTTAATTATCATGAGTAATATGAATTTGATTCATATTATAAAGAGAGTTATCTTAGATAATTAAATGAGATTTAATTATCAAAGATGTAAATAATGTGAATGTAATTCATATTATTTGGACACAAGAGAATAGAGATTCAAGATAATTAAATATGATTTAATTATCATGGATATGAATAATGTGGATAGCAATATCCATATTAGTCATATATATTATAAATGTGATTTATAATATATAAGAGAGAGCTATTTGTAATTTACATTTGTTAATTAAATGTTAATGTGAATTGGATTCACATTGGACATCAAATTGAAAATGTAATTTACATTTTGTTTTGGGTTGTGAATGTGATTCACAATTTTTCAATGGCATGATTGCAATGTTCACAAAATAAATTGGATTTATTTTTTGTGAAATAATTTGCAACAAAAGTTGTTGCAAATAATGGAGATTACATAAAAGGTGAAATAGCCACCTTCCTAATGGAGGAGGGTGGACGGCCACCACTCCCATTAGGAAAGGGAGGCTGTCCCCCCTCTACACATGGAAGGAGGCTTTCTCTCCTTTCATTATCTCCATGTATTGATGATTTAATTTTGTAATTAAATTGTGTTGATTTATCAACATATATTTAATTTAAATTAAATTAATTGTTGTTGTGTTTTTAGCAACAAATCATGACCATTGAAAGAAACACAAATAGATGTGGACCATTGGATTTGTGTTGACACATGTATTGAGATCCATGGATCCCAAAACCCTATAAAAGGAGAGGCACCCCATTGCTCTTCTTGACACATAAGTTGAGGCAACAAATCTCTCTCTCTCTCTCTCATTCTCTCTACACGTCCTCTCTCCATCTCTCTCATGTGGCCGTCCACCATGGATGCCCTAGAGAGGTTCTCCATCGCCGCGACATCGTCGTTATGCTGCCCGATGGTTTGCTCGTGGATCTCCGTCTCCTTCGGTGCACCCCGCTCGTGAAGAAGACCTCGGATCTCGTGTGTTGAGATCAGGATATCCGCCGCTTGGATCATCAACATGGATTGCGAGAAGCACGCGGTTCATCCCCGCGCTCGCAAGCGTCTCCTTCGACGGATCGGACTTGAGACAGGAGGTCTCTTCGTTTAGAGACTTGATCGCAACCACGCTTCAATAGGTAAACCTAATACTTGGTTGTGGTTTAGACGAAACGATCCGAGAAGTGTTCTTGGATCATGTGGTTTCGTCACATGAAAAATTTTAATTTCCGCTGCATAGAACAACTAGTGCGACTAGTCGTTCTTCGTCGTATTCGATACGACGCTCACGCTTCCGTGATGCGCTTGAGGATCTAACCATATCCTTTAAGTGGTATCAGAGCCAGGTTGGTGGTTTTGGATACGATCCATAAACCGAGGACGACTTGGGTTCATTAGGGTTTGCGAAAGTTTTCTTGCATTTCATTTTCGCATCTCTGTTTTGATATTATTTTCGGCACTGTTTAAATTGTTTAAACACGAAAATAATATTTGGATTTTATTCTCCATTAAATAAGGAAACCGTAGGATCTGAGTTTGCGTGATTTCGATTCCGTTTGCTCTAGATATGCTCATTTTAGTGAACATGTATCCACTGTTTCGGGGACTGCGGATCATGACGTAATTAAGATGTTAATTGCGGATTTGAAACGCCTTGAAATGCGTGCAAATCACTTGGGTTCTGTTGTAAATCAAGTTAGCAAACTTTAGAAATTTAATTTGCTTAATTTGGATTTAAATTGATTGAGATATGGTATTTTTCGTAAGTGAGGGTCACTGCTGAAAATACTTTCCTAATCAAGAACCTAGTGATTGTCATTTAATTAATTAGTGAAATTAAATTGTTTAATTTCCTAGAATAATTATGCATAAATATTTGTGAAATATTTAATGATAATTATGCCCTTAAATGACTTTGCCCTAACCAACAAATGATTAGATGTGATCTAGATCAAGATTGGTTACATGATCTACATGATCAACATTCCAACAAACATGTTGCTTGAATAGGACTTGGGATTTGTTTAGCAAATCTCATTATAATGTTAATCAAAAATGTTTTGATTATTACTATATGGTACAATTTCGGTTGAAGAACCGATGATTATCTCAAGTACAAATTAATCAATTTGGCATTATCCTTTCCCGAGGCGGATATGGTGCCTAGTCGGAGAGCATTGGGGTTGCGGGTTGCAACGTATGTGGTCCGTCCCACTCTCGTCGGTACTGGCCATGACAGCAGGTAGGGCCGGGATAATGTCCGAGGGATTAAGATGTATTTTTCTAATTATTAAAATTCGAAATAATACGTATTTGAGATAATACCATTATTCAAGTAACTATTAAAATGTTTGTTGGATATTAATTGGATCATTAATTTAATATGATTAGATTAATTGGAATCCAATTAAGATTGAAATAATCTAATATTATTAGAGTTAATAATTCCCTTGGAAGAATTAATTATGTGAATGTGATTCACGATAATTAATTAAAAGTTGAATATGAGGTGGAGGATCACATAAGTGACATCCATGGTCTCCCGTCAAGGCGAAGGGTTCCATCGCCAGGGATTGTATGTAGGAGACGCCTGTCCGAAGTGACAGCTCCTGTATGCAAGCGCATCTGGATCGGGCTCTTTGCTTCTCGAAAGAGTAAGGCCGTATACGTAGTGACCCCAATATCGGATCCTCATATTATTGGGGTGATATTGGATTGCGTATAGCGAGTACTATTCCTGTTGACGGTTGGTTCAATTAACGACGGGTCAACATCGCCTTAGGGGTGGTGGGCTCGGGTGTTAAAGACCGAATTGGGAGATGCAAGTTGGACTTGCAAAGCGGAATGTGTTCCCGCTTCTTTTTATCCGAGTTGCAGATTCTCATATTATTGGGATGTAACAAAGATAAGGAAGGAGATCCCAGATCTTGTTGAGATATAATGGTAAGTATATCTCTTACATTGAAAGTGATTAAGGGAATGAACTTTCAGTGTTGACAAGACAAGACAACTTTGATATAAAAAAAATCCTAAATCAAAGTAAAATATATATATTTATATATTTATGCAAATTTCTTATTTCAGATAATCCTTCATTAAAACCCACTCAATGATATACTCAATAATAACCAGTGAAATATCTTGGATTGGACTCATGATCCAGATATTGTACTTGCAGTTGGACACATAATGTATGTGGTTGCAATGAGCAAGTTTCCTCATAATAATGAGGAATGACAATTAAATAGATAATAAGACTACAACCCTAGGGTTTGTATGTCTCTATAGTCTTGATCTCTCATCGGATGTACTTTGGAAGTGACATGTCGATGATGATCGCAATTGTCAAATAATCCTTATAAAATTTATGAAGATATTCGGGCATACATATGTGCTCTTGACATTTAACATGAATGAGATGGTTCACTGCATCATGCAGAATGGTGGCTCTATAAGAGATGGTGTATTCAAATTGTTTGAGTACCTACCTGAACCTATGTTTTAAGAGTTTAGATGGATGTAGATGATGAGTGTCATCATTCTACTATCTATACTCTGGTCATTCATGAAGCTTCATAATATTCATATTGTATGAATTTAATGAAGCATGTATAAATGTTGAAATGCTCTTACATAAGAGATCCTTAGTCTTAAGCAATGGTTGCTTATAGATAAAGGGAGCGCAGTGGAAGCATGGGTTGGACCCGAGTAAGAAGTATGGTCAAAGAGTTGACTATACATCTATGACTTCCATACGTCATCCGAAGAGTTGGATGAATGCCAATGCTGCAATAAGTTGATGTGTTGATAGTATGACTATCAAGTCTATCTAGAATCCTTAGAGAAGGACTCGGATGGAGCATCAGATTAATCTACATAAATCATTGATAAGATAAAGTCAAATAATTGTATCTCAATCTTCTGATGACATTTGCAATAGGTTGCATATGTTTTTAGAAGACTGGAAAATTTGATCTTAAAGGTTTATAGTTATCCACATGGATATTGATGCAATTGTTGCAACAATCTCTGTTGGATTGATAGACTTGTTAATTTCAGTGGGAGAGTCCTTAGTCTTAGAGAATGTCTCTATGACCTAGATATAAGAATACACTCATTGTTTGTTTCTAAATGTTGGAAATAAACATGAATTCTGAGGTAGAACTATCATAAAAAGTTATGATGGAGATATTTCAGATAGTAATCTAAATTCTAGTGGACTCCACTAAATTAGAAAATTAATGAATGGTTCATTAACATTTCTAAATACTGAAATTAAACCTTAAGATCAATAGGAGGATGAAGATCATTTGACAATGATCTAGCATCAAGCCTTGGACATTTGCCTATTGATTTGATCAATAGACTAGTAAGAGATGAAACTTTAGAATGTCTAAAATTTCAAAACTTACATACTTATGAATATTGTATTCAAAGAAAAATGTCCAATACACCCTTCTTAGAGAAAGGTGTAAGATGTCAAGGTATTCAGGATCTCGTACATATTGATGTATGTAGATCATCTATATCATAGTAAACATTATGGATATGCGATATCTGTTGATGATTATGTATGATATGAGATTTGTTCTCTTCACCTAAGAAACCTTTGAAATGTTCAAAGATTTCATTATTTTTGGTTTAAAACCAAAGTTTGAAGGAAGATAAAATGAATTTGATCTAATCTAGGTAGCAAGTACCTGTTAGATAAATTCAAAGAATACCTTATAGAGATATGAATATCATTTCTATCTCAATCCTCCTAACACACCTTAACTCAATAGAGTTATAGGCAGATACAATTGGATCATGTGTGACATGATCTTATCAATGATGAATTTTAGCATAATTATCCCTTAGTTTCCAGGTATATATGTGTAGTAGAGACTACAATGTATATCCTTAATAAGGTTCCATGAAAGATGGAATCTAGCACTTGAGAGTGCTGCTTCATTAGGAAAATAAAGGATGGTATTGGATACCTACTTTATGACCTTGAGATTCTTGAAATATCTCATCTCTGAGAATGTGATTCTTGGAGGTTGAGACTCTTGAGAATCAAGATAAAAATGAAGTGTAGGAACTCATTTAATCTTGAAAAGATAATGATGCTCCTAAAATTGGAAACTAAAAGGATAATTGAAGATGAAACACTAAAACCTCTTCAAATAAGTTTGAGGATGGATTCCATGTGTCAGAGAAATCTGACAATGATCGAACTTCATGTGATGAAGCTTCTGAAGATCATAGCATGGATAGATGGATGTTAGCAATAAAAGTCTAATGTAGACTTCATGTACAAGTGTTGTATATGGACCCTCGAGGATCCACCTATATGGGTAAGACCCGTAAAGGTGTAAATGGATCTTCAAGAGAAAGGGAACCTGATGAGAAGGTACATACCTTCAAAGCATAGTTCGTAGGAATGAGCTACACATGGAAGAGAAGACATTGCTTGCAATGAGACTTGCTTTTCGGTGAACATGCTTAAAATCATCAGAATATTGCTAACCTTAGCTACACAACTTGACTATTGCATCTTCAAGATGTAAGTCCAGATTGCATTCCTCTATGAATATCTCTCTGAGGATATTCACATGAAGTAGCCCCAGGGCTTCATGGTTGAGGAAAGCAAGGTGTGCAAGATAAGGAATCCATCTAAGGACTCAAATAAGCTTCTTTGAGATGGACCATAAGATTTGATGAAATTATAAATGTTATGATTTCAAATGAAATCTCGATGAGCCATGCGAAGCTTAGTGGGAGTGCCTATGTGTTCATTGCGCTAAATGTAGATGATATCCTGATCATTTAAAATGATATAAGGATAATAATAAGTGTTTTATAATCTGGTTATTCCATATCTTGAAATATGATTTCAAAGATACCTCTTAGATCTTAGTTCTGAAGTTGTTAAGAAGCCAAGAGAAGAGGATAATTGGACTATCACATTTGTAGTATACCTTGGACATATTCTATTCATAGAAATTCCAAGAAAGGCTTCTAACCCTTAAGATATGGTACTGACCTATCTTAAGGGATAGCACCTCAAAGAGTTGAGGAAGTAAATGCTACAACTACTTGCACTTGTGCATTAGTTACGAGAAGCTAAGTGTATGCTAGAGTGTACAAATACCAGATGTCTGTCATGTAGTGGGAGTAGTAAATTGTTACTAATCCTACTGTAGAGATAAAACACTTGATTGCAGTAATAACAAAATCTTCATAGATGAGGAGATTTTTGAGATAGTAATCTCAAAGTCTTATCTTCAAAAGTTTAAGACCATGTAGATAGTGATCTATAAAGGTCTAAACTTTAGATACCTTAGGAGATAGAGATCTCCGGGAATGAAGGTATTCTAATAAGGATTATGGGGATACTGGTTATGATGTCAGGGACACTGTAACCAACTAGATTGAGTATTGGTTGCATGAGATGAAACATTCGCATTAGATGCGAGCACTGTTACTGGGGATATGCAAGTGCCGTAAAAGGACTTGGCATAGTCTCGCGGGAACAGAGTGACTGATCAGCTTACCTAGCTATTTTCTAAATAGCCTATGATTGTCACATGAGTGCTGGTTTAAATGATTAGCCCATCAATGGCTCTATGGGCTAGTGGGAGATTGTTGGAAATGCGAGCCCACGGCGAGCCATTATGCAATAAATGTTATTGCAATTCACTCCTTAATCTGAAATGAAGAATACATAATTTGCATAATAGGTCCCTTAGTACAATTAGGTTATGTACCATGGCCATCTTAACGATCATACAGCTGTTGATTCAATTATTGAATCATAGAGGCTGGTGCTTAGATGAATATCTAAAGAGTTAGATTGAGGACTCATCAAGCACTGTCAGATGATTGTTAAGAGATGATCTCCAGCCTGAGTAGGAGATGGCAATCCTTATCTCTGAAGGCTGATATCTGACCGACCTCTTGATGCAGGTCCTCTGCATAGGAATAGAGATTCGGAGGTGTCAGATTAGTTAGGTCAAAGAGTTGACTTAACGAGATCGAGATAACCAAAGTCCTATATCATATGCTGTCATGATATAGGCACGCATCCTCTGACCGGAGACAGATGTGTTGCTATATGTCTAAGTATGTACATTTGGCAGACCAATAGGTTGATGACCTAATCAAGGTCTATACACCGGCGCGCTGGTGTGCATATAAGGGCATATGAGTAATACGATCTCTCAAAGGGATCATACAGGTTCAGTTACTGAACCGGAAGACATGAGCTCACTCATGAGATATTGGGAAGAATCAAATTCCGTACGCACGGTCGTCTCGCTTTGGAAGCTTGACTGAATTTGTAGGTTTGATATATACTTTTGGAAAGTATATGATCAAGACCTAGGTATGATATACGCTTTTGGAAAGTGTATGATTGATACCAACTCCCAATGATCGAATGAGAAACTTACTGATAAAACCATGAAGTAGACAGTATAAAGTTGATCCAATACTTCGGGTTTAGTCTGAGTCTTCCAGTATGCAGGATGTACAGGTATTGGGAATACCTGAGGGTGATGTGATCATAAACGATTGTATAACCATGACGCTTCCATTCCTAGGGAGTGATGAAATGGGTCTGGATTTTAGTGACTCCTCTCATTAGAGAAGTGATTTGATCTTGGTCCAAGTGTTGGACATTGATCTGAATGTGATTCAGATACAATGAGAAGATTAGATTTACGGTCTTGATTTAATCAAGCATCTATGGGAGGCCCGCGATCTGGATTTGAGATACGATCTCAATATCCATGTCACTATACGTGGAACAATACAATCGCCCTGTCCTTATCTCCAAGTATCTGCGGAGAAAGCGCATTATCCTTGAAGGAGTTCATGGATAATTCTATTGTTGATATATGTATCCGAGCATTGAGAAAATGATAATTAAATGTGATTTAATTATCATGAGTAATATGAATTTGATTCATATTATAAAGAGAGTTATCTTAGATAATTAAATGAGATTTAATTATCAAAGATGTAAATAATGTGAATGTAATTCATATTATTTGGACACAAGAGAATAGAGATCCGAGATGATTAAATATGATTTAATTATCATGGATATGAATAATGTGGATAGCAATATCCATATTAGTCATATATATTATAAATATGATTTATAATATATAAGAGAGAGTTATTTGTAATTTACATTTGTTAATTAAATGTTAATGTGAATTGGATTCACATTGGACATCAAATTGAAAATGTAATTTACATTTTGTTTTGGGTTGTGAATGTGATTCACAATTTTTCAATGGCATGATTGCAATGTTCACAAAATAAATTGGATTTATTTTTTGTGAAATAATTTGCAACAAAAGTTGTTGCAAATAATGGAGATTACATAAAAGGTGAAATAGCCACCTTCCTAATGGAGGAGGGTGGACGGCCACCACTCCCATTAGGAAAGGGAGGCCGTCCCCCCTCTACACATGGAAGGAGGCTTTCTCTCCTTTCATTATCTCCATGTATTGATGATTTAATTTTGTAATTAAATTGTGTTGATTTATCAACATATATTTAATTTAAATTAAATTAATTGTTGTTGTGTTTTTAGCAACAAATCATGACCATTGAAAGAAACACAAATTGATGTGGACCATTGGATTTGTGTTGACACATGGATTGAGATCCATGGATCCCAAAACCCTATAAAAGGAGAGGCACCCCATTGCTCTTCTTGACACATAAGTTGAGGCAACAAATCTCTCTCTCTCTCTCTCTCATTCTCTCTACACGTCCTCTCTCCATCTCTCTCATGTGGCCGTCCACCATTGATGCCCTAGAGAGGTTCTCCATCGCCGCGACATCGTCGTTATGCTGCCCGATGGTTTGCTCGTGGATCTCCGTCTCCTTCGGTGCGCCCCGCTCGTGAAGAAGACGTCGGATCTCGTGTGTCGAGATCAGGAGATCCGCCACTTGGATCATCAACATGGATTGCGAGAAGCACGCGGTTCATCCCCGCGCTCGCAAGCGTCTCCTCCGACGGATCGGACTTGAGACAGGAGGTCTCTTCGTTTAGAGACTTGATCGCAACCACGCTTCAAGAGGTAAACCTAATACTTGGTTGTGGTTTAGACGAAACGATCCGAGAAGTGTTCTTGGATCATGTGGTTTCGTCACATGAAAAATTTTAATTTCCGCTGCATAGAACAACTAGTGCGACTAGTCGTTCTTCGTCGTATTCGATACGACGCTCACGCTTCCGTGATGCGCTTGAGGATCTAACCATATCCTTTAAGTGGTATCAGAGCCAGGTTGGTGGTTTTGGATACGATCCATAAACCGAGGACGACTTGGGTTCATTCGGGTTTGCGTAAGTTTTCTTGCATTTCATTTTCGCATCTCTGTTTTGATATTATTTTCGGCACTGTTTAAATTGTTTAAACACGAAAATAATATTTGGATTTTATTCCCCATTAAATAAGGAAACCGTAGGATCTGAGTTTGTGTGATTTCGATTCCGTTTGCTCTAGATATGCTCATTTTAGTGAACATGTATCCACTGTTTCGGGGACTGCGGATCATGACGTAATTAAGATGTTAATTGCGGATTTGAAACGCCTTGAAATGCGTGCAAATCACTTGGGTTCTGTTGTAAATCAAGTTAGCAAACTTTAGAAAGTTACTTTGCTTAATTTGGATTTAAATTGATTGAGATATGGTATTTTTCGTAAGTGAGGGTCACTGCTGAAAATACTTTCCTAATCAAGAACCTAGTGATTGTCATTTAATTAATTAGTGAAATTAAATTATTTAATTTCCTAAAATAATTATGCATAAATATTTGTGAAATATTTAATGATAATTATGCCCTTAAATGACTTTTCCCTAACCAACAAATGATTAGATGTGATCTAGATCAAGATTGGTTACATGATCTACATGATCAACATTCCAACAAACATGTTGCTTGAATAGGACTTGGGATTTGTTTAGCAAATCTCATTATAATGTTAATCAAAAATGTTTTGATTATTACTATATGGTACAATTTCGGTTGAAGAACCGATGATCATCTCAAGTACAAATTAATCAATTTGGCATTATCCTTTCCCGAGGCGGATATGGTGCCTAGTCGGAGAGCATTGGGGTTGCGGGTTGCAACGTATGTGGTCCGTCCCACTCTCGTCGGTACTGGCCATGACAGCGGGTAGGGCCGGGATAATGTCCGAGGGATTAAGATGTATTTTTCTAATTATTAAAATTCGAAATAATACGTATTTGAGATAATACCATTATTCAAGTAACTATTAAAATGTTTGTTGGATATTAATTGGATCATTAATTTAATATGATTAGATTAATTGGAATCCAATTAAGATTGAAATACTCTAATATTATTAGAGTTAATAATTCCCTTGGAAGAATTAATTATGTGAATGTGATTCACGATAATTAATTAAAATTTGAATATGAGGTGGAGGATCACATAAGTGACATCCATGGTCTCCCGTCAAGGCGAAGGGTTCCCTCGCCAGGGATTGTATGTAGGAGACGCCTGTCCGAAGTGACAGCTCCTGTATGCAAGCGCATCTGGATCGGGCTCTTTGCTTCTCGAAAGAGTAAGGCCGTATACGTAGTGACCCCAATATCGGATCCTCATATTATTGGGGCGATATTGGATTGCGTATAGCGAGTACTATTCCTGTTGACGGTTGGTTCAATTAACGACGGGTCAACATCGCCTTAGGGGTGGTGGGCTCGGGTGTTAAAGACCGAATTGGGAGATGCAAGTTGGACTTGCAAAGCGGAATGTGTTCCCGCTTCTTTTTATCCGAGTTGCAGATTCTCATATTATTGGGATGTAACAAAGATAAGGAAGGAGATCCCAGATCTTGTTGAGATATAATGGTAAGTATATCTCTTACATTGAAAGTGATTAAGGGAATGAACTTTCAGTGTTGACAAGACAAGACAACTTTGATATAAAAAAAATCCTAAATCAAAGTAAAATATATATATTTATATATTTATGCAAATTTCTTATTTCAGATAATCCTTCATTAAAACCCACTCAATGATATACTCAATAATAACCAGTGAAATATCTTGGATTGGACTCATGATCCAGATATTGTACTTGCAGTTGGACACATAATGTATGTGGTTGCAATGAGCAAGTTTCCTCATAATAATGAGGAATGACAATTAAATAGATAATAAGACTACAACCCTAGGGTTTGTATGTCTCTATAGTCTTGATCTCTCATCGGATGTACTTTGGAAGTGACATGTCGATGATGATCGCAATTGTCAAATAATCCTTATAAAATTTATGAAGATATTCGGGTATACATATGTGCTCTTGACATTTAACATGAATGAGATGGTTCACTGCATCATGCAGAATGGTAGCTCTATAAGAGATGGTGTATTCAAATTGTTTGAGTACCTACCTGAACCTATGTTTTAAGAGTTTAGATGGATGTAGATGATGAGTGTCATCATTCTACTATCTATACTCTGGTCATTCATGAAGCTTCATAATATTCATATTGTATGAATTTAATGAAGCATGTATAAATGTTGAAATGCTCTTACATAAGAGATCCTTAGTCTTAAGCAATGGTTGCTTATAAATAAAGGGAGCGCAGTGGAAGCATGGGTTGGACCCGAGTAAGAAGTATGGTCAAAGAGTTGACTATACATCTATGACTTCCATATGTCATCCGAAGAGTTGGATGAATGCCAATGCTGCAATAAGTTGATGTGTTGATAGTATGACTATCAAGTCTATCTAGAATCCTTAGAGAAGGACTCGGATGGAGCATCAGATTAATCTACATAAATCATTGATAAGATAAAGTCAAATAATTGTATCTCAATCTTCTGATGACATTTGCAATAGGTTGCATATGTTTTTAGAAGACTGGAAAATTTGATCTTAAAGGTTTATAGTTATCCACATGGATATTGATGCAATTGTTGCAACAATCTCTGTTGGATTGATAGACTTGTTAATTTCAGTGGGAGAGTCCTTAGTCTTAGAGAATGTTTCTATGACCTAGATATAAGAATACACTCATTGTTTGTTTCTAAATGTTGGAAATAAACATTAATTCTGAGGTAGAACTATCATAAAAAGTTATGATGGAGATATTTCAGATAGTAATCTAAATTCTAGTGGACTCCACTAAATTAGAAAATTAATGAATGGTTCATTAACATTTCTAAATACTGAAATTAAACCTTAAGATCAATAGGAGGATGAAGATCATTTGACAATGATCTAGCATCAAGCCTTGGACATTTGCCTATTGATTTGATCAATAGACTAGTAAGAGATGAAACTTTAGAATGTCTAAAATTTCAAAACTTACATACTTATGAATATTGTATTCAAAGAAAAATGTCCAATACACCCTTCTTAGAGAAAGGTGTAAGATGTCAAGGTATTCAGGATCTCATACATATTGATGTATGTAGATCATCTATATCATAGTAAACATTATGGATATGCGATATCTGTTGATGATTACGTATGATATGAGATTTCTTCTCTTCACCTAAGAAACCTTTGAAATGTTCAAAGATTTCATTATTTTTGGTTTAAAACCAAAGTTTGAAGGAAGATAAAATGAATTTGATCTAATCTAGGTAGCAAGTACCTGTTAGATAAATTCAAAGAATACCTTATAGAGATATGAATATCATTTCTATCTCAATCCTCCTAACACACCTTAACTCAATAGAGTTATAGGCAGATACAATTGGATCATGTGTGACATGATCTTATCAATGATGAATTTTAGCATAATTATCCCTTAGTTTCCAGGTATATATGTATAGTAGAGACTACAATTTATATCCTTAATAAGGTTCCATGCAAGATGGAATCTAGCACTTGAGAGTGCTGCTTCATTAGGAAAATAAAGGATGGTATTGGATACCTACTTTATGACCTTGAGATTCTTGAAATATCTCATCTCTGAGAATGTGATTCTTGGAGGTTGAGACTCTTGAGAATCAAGATAAAAATGAAGTGTAGGAACTCATTTAATCTTGAAAAGATAATGATGCTCCTAAAATTGGAAACTAAAAGGATAATTGAAGATGAAACACTAAAACCTCTTCAAATAACTTTGAGGATGGATTCCATGTGTCAGAGAAATCTGACAATGATCGAACTTCATGTGATGAAGCTTCTGAAGATCATAGCATGGATAGATGGATGTTAGCAATAAAAGTCTAATGTAGACTTCATGTACAAGTGTTGTATATGGACCCTCGAGGATCCACCTATATGGGTAAGACCCGTAAAGGTGTAAATGGATCTTCAAGAGAAAGGGAACCTGATGAGAAGGTACATACCTTCAAAGCATAGTTCGTAGCAATGAGCTACACATGGAAGAGAAGACATTGCTTGCAATGAGACTTGCTTTTCGGTGAACATGCTTAAAATCATCAGAATATTGCTAACCTTAGCTACACAACTTGACTATTGCATCTTCAAGATGTAAGTCCAGATTGCATTCCTCTATGAATATCTCTCTGAGGATATTCACATGAAGTAGCCCCAGGGCTTCATGGTTGAGGAAAGCAAGGTGTGCAAGATAAGGAATCCATCTAAGGACTCAAATAAGCTTCTTTGAGATGGACCATAAGATTGATGAAATTATAAATGTTATGATTTCAAATGAAATCTTGATGAGCCATGTGAAGCTTAGTGGGAGTGCCTATGTGTTCATTGCGCTAAATGTAGATGATATCCTGATCATTTAAAATGATATAAGGATAATAATAAGTGTTTTATAATCTGGTTATTCCATATCTTGAAATATGATTTCAAAGATACCTCTTAGATCTTAGTTCTGAAGTTGTTCAGAAGCCAAGAGAAGAGGATAATTGGACTGTCACATTTGTAGTATACCTTGGACATATTCTATTCAAAGAAATTCCAAGAAAGGCTTCTAACCCTTAAGATATGGTACTGACCTATCTTAAGGGATAGCACCTCAAAGAGTTGAGGAAGTAAATGCTACAACTACTTGCACTTGTGCATTAGTTACGAGAAGCTGAGTGTATGCTAGAGTGTACAAATACCAGATGTCTGTCATGCAGTGGGAGTAGTAAATTGTTACTAATCCTACTGTAGAGATAAAACACTTGATTGCAGTAATAACAAAATCTTCATAGATGAGGAGATTTTTGAGATAGTAATCTCAAAGTCTTATCTTCAAAAGTTTAAGACCATGTAGATAGTGATCTATAAAGGTCTAAACTTTAGATACCTTAGGAGATAGAGATCTCCGGGAATGAAGGTATTCTAATAAGGATTATGGGGATACTGGTTATGATGTCAGGGACACTGTAACCAACTAGATTGAGTATTGGTTGCATGAGATGAAACATTCGCATTAGATGCGAGCACTGTTACTGGGGATATGCAAGTGCCGTAAAAGGACTTGGCATAGTCTCGCGGGAACAGAGTGACTGATCAGCTTACCTAGCTATTTTCTAAATAGCCTATGATTGTCACATGAGTGCTGGTTTAAATGATTAGCCCATCAATGGCTCTTTGGGCTAGTGGGAGATTGTTGGAAATGCGAGCCCACGGCGAGCCATTATGCAATAAATGTTATTGCAATTCACTCCTTAATCTGAAATGAAGAATACATAATTTGCATAATAGGTCCCTTAGTACAATTAGGTTATGTACCATGGCCATCTTAACGATCATACAGCTGTTGATTCAATTATTGAATCATAGAGGCTGGTGCTTAGATGAATATCTAAAGAGTTAGATTGAGGACTCATCAAGCACCGTCAGATGATTGTTAAGAGATGATCTCCAGCCTGAGTAGGAGATGGCAATCCTTATCTCTGAAGGCTGATATCTGACCGACCTCTTGATGCAGGTCCTCTGCATAGGAATAGAGATTCGGAGGTGTCAGATTAGTTAGGTCAAAGAGTTGACTTAACGAGATCGAGATAACCAAAGTCCTATATCATATGCTGTCATGATATAGGCACGCATCCTCTGACCGGAGACAGATGTGTTGCTATATGTCTAAGTATGTACATTTGGCAGACCAATGGGTTGATGACCTAATCAAGGTCTATACACCGGCGCGCTGGTGTGCATATAAGGGCATATGAGTAATACGATCTCTCAAAGGGATCATACAAGTTCAGTTACTGAACCGGAAGACATGAGCTCACTCATGAGATATTGGGAAGAATCAAATTCCGTGCGCACGGTCGTCTCGCTTTGGAAGCTTGACTGAATTTGTAGGTTTGATATATACTTTTGGAAAGTATATGATCAAGACCTAGGTATGATATACGCTTTTGGAAAGTGTATGATTAATACCAACTCCCAATGATCGAATGAGAAACTTACTGATAAAACCATGAAGTAGACAGTATAAAGTTGGTCCAATACTTCGGGTTTAGTCTGAGTCTTCCAGTATGCAGGATGTACAGGTATTGGGAATACCTGAGGGTGATGTGATCATAAACGATTGTATAACCATGACGCTTCCATTCCTAGGGAGTGATGAAATGGGTCTGGATTTTAGTGACTCCTCTCATTAGAGAAGTGATCTGATCTTGGTCCAAGTGTTGGACATTGATCTGAATGTGATTCAGATACAATGAGAAGATTAGATTTACGGTCTTGATTTAATCAAGCATCTATGGGAGGCCCGCGATCTGGATTTGAGATACGATCTCAATATCCATGTCACTATACGTGGAACAATACAATCGCCCTGTCCTTATCTCCAAGTATCTGCGGAGAAAGCGCATTATCCTTGAAGGAGTTCATGGATAATTCTATTGTTGATATATGTATCCGAGCATTGAGAAAATGATAATTAAATGTGATTTAATTATCATGAGTAATATGAATTTGATTCATATTATAAAGAGAGTTATCTTAGATAATTAAATGAGATTTAATTATCAAAGATGTAAATAATGTGAATGTAATTCATATTATTTGGACACAAGAGAATAGAGATCCAAGATGATTAAATATGATTTAATTATCATGGATATGAATAATGTGGATAACAATATCCATATTAGTCATATATATTATAAATGTGATTTATAATATATAAGAGAGAGTTATTTGTAATTTACATTTGTTAATTAAATGTTAATGTGAATTGGATTCACATTGGACATCAAATTGAAAATGTAATTTACATTTTGTTTTGGGTTGTGAATGTGATTCACAATTTTTCAATGGCATGATTGCAATGTTCACAAAATAAATTGGATTTATTTTTTGTGAAATAATTTGCAACAAAAGTTGTTGCAAATAATGGAGATTACATAAAAGGTGAAATAGCCACCTTCCTAATGGAGGAGGGTGGACGGCCACCACTCCCATTAGGAAAGGGAGGTCGTCCCCCCTCTACACATGGAAGGAGGCTTTCTCTCCTTTCATTATCTCCATGTATTGATGATTTAATTTTGTAATTAAATTGTGTTGATTTATCAACATATATTTAATTTAAATTAAATTAATTGTTGTTGTGTTTTTAGCAACAAATCATGACCATTGAAAGAAATACAAATTGATGTGGACCATTGGATTTGTGTTGACACATGGATTGAGATCCATGGATCCCAAAACCCTATAAAAGGAGAGGCACCCCATTGCTCTTCTTGACACATAAGTTGAGGCAACAAATCTCTCTCTCTCTCTCTCATTCTCTCTACACGTCCTCTCTCCATCTCTCTCATGTGGCCGTCCACCATGGATGCCCTAGAGAGGTTCTCCATCGCCGCGACATCGTCGTTATGCTGCCCGATGGTTTGCTCGTGGATCTCCGTCTCCTTCAGTGCGCCCCGCTCGTGAAGAAGACGTCGGATCTCGTGTGTCGAGATCAGGAGATCCGCCGCTTGGATCATCAACATGGATTGCGAGAAGCACGCGGTTCATCCCCGCGCTCGCAAGCGTCTCCTCCGACGGATCGGACTTGAGACAGGAGGTCTCTTCGTTTAGAGACTTGATCGCAACCACGCTTCAAGAGGTAAACCTAATACTTGGTTGTGGTTTAGACGAAACGATCCGAGAAGTGTTCTTGGATCATGTGGTTTCGTCACATGAAAAATTTTAATTTCCGCTGCATAGAACAACTAGTGTGACTAGTCGTTCTTCGTCGTATTCGATACGACGCTCACGCTTCCGTGATGCGCTTGAGGATCTAACCATATCCTTTAGAGAAGTTGCTGATCAAGGCCCTCGCTACATTCGTCTGACCGAGTGGATAGTACTTGTTCAAGTACTCGATTCAGAGCTGCTCCCAGGTGGTAACAAATATCCCTAGATGCTTCAGCCAGTTTGCTGCTCTGTCTACGAGGGAGAATAAAAAGACGATCATCCAGATAGTGTCCTCATGCACATGCCGATCGTGGACAGTATTACAGATCATCTCGAACTCCTGGAGATATAGGTGTGGCTCCTCGGTAGCGAGCCTGTAGAAGCAGGGAAGAAGTAGAATCGTCTGGGGGGACTTAATGTCCCCCACAATCGTTGGCAGCACGAGCCATCCGTATGTGAGCATCGATATGGGGTTGTGCAACTCCCGCATCGGTCTAGTTGGTGGTACTGGTTGGACTAGCTCCTCAGGCTGATCTGGAACATCTCCCTCTCTTGCGGCTCTCCGCTGATCTTTATCTACTCTTAGTCCCTCCGTCTCTAGGCGCATCTCAACCATGAAAGGCCCCTAATCTCAAATATGTCTCTACATTGTCCGGATTGTGCATAGCGAGTTGTATTCCTGTTGACGGTTGATTCAATTAATGACGGGTCAACATTGCCTTAGGGGTGGTGGGTCCGGGTGTTAAAGATCGAATTGGGAGATGCAAGTTGGACTTGCAAGGTGGAATGTGTTCTCGCTTCTCTTTTATCAGAGTTGTAGGTTCTCATATTATTGGGATGCAACAAAGATAAGGAAGGAGATCCCAGATCTCGCTTGAGATATAATGGTAAGTATATCTCTTACATTGAGAGTGATTAAGGGAATGAACTTTCAGTGTTGACAAGGCAAGACAACTTTATATAAAAATTCCTAAATCAAAGTAAAAATATGTGTATATATAAATATATACACTAATGCAAATTTCATATTTCAGATAATCCTTCATTAGAACCCACTCAATGATATACTCAATAATAACGAGTAAAATATCATGGATTAGACTCATGATCCAGATATTGTACTTGCAGTTGGACACATAATGTATGTGGTTGCAATGTTCAAGTTTCCTCATAATAATGAGGGGTGACAATTAAATGGATAATAGGACTACAACCCTAGGGTTTGTATGTCTCTATAGCCTTGATCTCTTATTGAATGTACTTTGGAAGTGACATGTCGATGATGATCGCAATTGTCAATTAATCCTTATAAAATCAATGAAGATATTCTGGCATGCATATGTGCTCTCAACATTTAATCATGAATGACATGGTTCTTTGCATCATGAAGAATGGTGGCTCCATAAGAGATGATGTATTCAAAATGTTTGAATACCTACCTGAACCAATGTTTTAAGAGTCTAGATGGATGTAGACATGATGAGTGTCATTATTCTACTGTCTGTACTCTAGTTATTCCAAAAGCTTCATAATATTCATATTGTATGAAATTAATGAAGCGTGTATAAATGTTGAAATGCTCTTACATTGAATTCTTTTTAATTTAACATAAGAGATCCTTAGTCTTAAGCAATAGTTGTTTATTGATAAAGGGAGCGCAGTGGAAGCGTGGGTTGGACCCAAGTAAGAAGTATAGTCAAAGAGTTGATTGTGCTTCTGTGACTTTCATATGACATCCAAAGAGTTGGATGAATGCCAATACTGCAATAAGTTGATGTGTTGATAGTATGACTATCAAGTCTGTCTATAATCCTTGGAAAAGGAATCAGATAGTACATCAGAATAATATACATAAATCATTGAAATTGACTTTCTTATTTGATAAGATAAAGTTTGATAATTGTATCTCAATTTTCTAACAACACTTGCAATGGGTTGTATATGTTTTAGAAGACTAGAAAAAATGATCTTAAGGCTTATAGTCATCCACATAGATATTAATGCAATTGTTGCAACAATCTCTATTGGATTGAAAGGCTTCATAATTTCAGTGGGAGAGCCCTTAGTCATAGATAATGTCTCTATGACCTAGATATTAGAATACACTCATTGTTTAATTCTAGATGTTGGAAATAAACATGAATTCTGTAATAAATCTATCATAAAGAGTTATGATGGAGATATTTCAGATAGTAATCTAAAATCTAGTGGACTCCACTAAATTAGAAAATTGATGAATGGTTCATTAATATTTCTAAGTACTGAAATTGAACCTTAAGATCAATAGGAGGATGAAGATCATTTGACAATGATCTAGCATCAAGCCCTGAATATTAATCTATTGATTTGATCAATAGAATAGTAAGAAATGAAACTTTAGAATGTCTAAACTTTCAAAACTTACATACCTATGAATATTGTATTCAAAGTAAAACGTCTAATACACCTTTCTTTGGGAATGGTGTAAGATGTCAAGGTATTCAGGATCTCATACATATTGATGTATGCAGATCATCTATATGTGATATCTATTGATGATTATGTATGATATGAGATTTCTTCTCTTCATCTGAAGAAATATTTGAAATGTTCAAAGATTTCATTATTTTGGTTTACAGCCAAAGTTTGAAGGAAGATAAAATGAATTTGATCTAATCTAGGTAGCCTGTACCTGTTAGATGAATTCAGAGAATACCTTGTGGAGATATGAATATCATTTCTATCTCAATCCTCCTAACACACCTTAACTCAATAGAGTTATAGGGAGATACAATTGGATCATGTGTGACATGATCTTATCAATGATGAATTTTAGCATAATTTCCTCTTAGTTTCCAGGTATATATGTAGTAGAGACTACATTATACATCCTTAATGTTCCATGCAAGTAAGCTGGAATTGAGCACTTGAGAGTGCTGCTTCATTAGGAAAATAAAGGATGGTATTGGATACCTACTTTATGACCTTGAGATTCTTAAAATATCTCTTCTCTGAGAATGTGATTTTTAGAGGTTGAGGCTCTCGAGAATCAAGATGAAAATGAAGTGGAGGAACTCATTTGATCTTGAAAAGATAATGAGGCTCCTGAAATCAGGAACTAAAAGGACAATTAAAGATGAAACACTAATACTTCTTCAAATTGGTTTGAGGATGTATTCCATGTGTCAGTGATCGGACTTCATGTGATGAAAATCCTGAGGATCATAACATGGAAAGATGGATTTTAGCAATGAAAGTCTAATGTAGACTTCATATACAAGTGTTGTATATGGACACTCGAGGATCCACCTATATGGGTAAGACATATAAAGGTATAAATGGATCTTCAAGAGATGTAAGTCAAGATTGCATTCTTCTATGAATACCTCTTTGAGGATATTCACATGAAGTAGCCCCATGGATTCATAGTTGAGGAAAGCAAGGTGCGCAAGCTAAGAAATCCATCTGTGGACTCAAAATAAGCTTCTTGTAGTTGGACCATAAGATTTGATGAAATTATAAATGTTATGGTTTCAGATAAAATCTTGATGAGACATGTGAAGCTTAGTGGGAGTGCCTTTGTCTTCATCGTGCTAAATGTAAATGATATCCTAATCATTTAAATGATATAAGGATAATAATAAGTGTTTTATAATCTGGTTGTTTGATATCTTTAAATATGATTTCAAAGATACCTCTTAGATCTTAGTTCTGAAGTTGTTCAGAAGCAAAGAGTAGAGGATATTGGGACTGTCACATTTGTAATACACCTTGGACATATTCTATTCTTAGAAATTCCAAGAAAGGCTTCCATCCCTTAAGATATGGTACTGACCTATCTAAAGGGATAACACCTCAAAGAGTTGAGGAAGTGAATGCTAGAACTGCTTGCACTTGTGCATCAGATACGAGAAGCTGAGTGTATGCTAGATGTGTACAAAAGCCAGATGACTACCATGCAGTGGGAGTAGTAAACTGTTACTAATCCTACTATGGAAATAAAACACTTAGTTGCAGTAATAACAATATCTTCGGAGATGACAAAACTTTAGAGATAGTGATATCTGAGTCTTATCTTCAAGTAATTAAGACTTTATAGATGGAGATCTAAAAGTTCTTAACTATGGATACCTTAGGGTCTTCTGATAAGGATTATGGAAATACTGGTTATGATAAATGTTAAGATGTAGTGTCAAGGACACTGTAACTAACAAGATTGAGTATTAGTTGCATAAGATGCAACATTCGCATTGGATGCGAGCACTGTTACTGGGGATATGCAAGTGCCGTAAAAGGACTTGGCGTGGTCTCGTGGGAACAGAGTGACTGATCAGCTTACCTAGCTATTTTATAAATAGCCTATGATTGTCACATGAGCGTGGGTTTAAATGATTAGCCCATTAATGGCTCTTTAGGCTAGTGAGAGATTGTTGGACATGCAAGCCCACGACGAGCCATTATGTAATAAATGTTATTGCAAATATCATTCCCTGATCTGAAATGAAGAATGAATAATTTGCACAATAGGTCGCTTAGTACAATTAGGGTTATGTACCATGGCCATCTTGATGATCATACAACTGTTGATTCAACTATTGAATCATAGAGACTGGTGCTTGGATGAATATCTAAAGAGTTAGATTGAGGACTCATCAAGCACCGTCAAGTGATTGTTAAGAGATGATCTCCAACCTGAGTAGGAGATGGCAGACCTTTTTCAATTAAGCTGATATCTGACCGACCTTTTGATGCAGGTCCTCTGCATAGGAATAGAGATTCGGAGGTGTCAGATTAGTTAGGTCAAAGAGTTGACTTAACGAGATCGAGATAACCAAAGTCCTATATCGTATGATGTCACGATATAGGCACACATCCTCTGACCGGAGACAGATGTGTTACTCTATGTCTGAGTATGTACATTTGGCAGACCAATAGGTTGATGACCTAACCAAGGTCTATACATCGGCGCTGGTGTGCATATAAGGGCATATGAGTGATACGATCTCTCAAAAGGATCATACATGTTCAGTTACCGAACCGGAAGACATGAGCTCACTCATGAGATATTGGGAAGAATCAAATTCCGTGCGCACGGTCGTCTCGCTTTGGAAGCTTGACTGAATTTGTTGGACTGATTTATTCTTTTGGAAAGTATATGATCAAAACCTAGGTATGATATATGCTTTTGGAAAGTATATGATCGATACAAACTCCCAATGATCGAATGAGAAACTTACTGATAAAAACCATCAAGTAGACGATATAAAGTTGATCCAATACTTCGGGTTTAGTCCGAGTCTTCTAGTATGCAAGATGTACATGTATTGGGAATACTTGAGGGTGATGTGATCATAAACGATTGTATAACCATAACGCTTCCATTCCTAGGGAGTGATGAAACGGGTCTGGATTTTAGTGACTCCTCTCAGTAGAGAAGTAATCTAATCTTAGTCCAAATGTTGGACATTGATATGATTGTGATTCAGATACAGAAGATTAGATTTGCGGTCTTGATTTAATCAAGCATCTATGGGAGGCCCGCGATCTGGATTTGAGACATGATCTCAATATCCAAGTCACTATACATAGAACAATACAATCGCCATGTCCTTATCTCCAAGTATTCGCAGAGAAAGCGCATTATCCTTGAAAGAGTTCATGGATAATTCTATTGTTGATAAATGTATCCGAGCATTGAGAAAATGGATAATTAAATGTGATTTAATTATCATGAATAATATGAATTTGATCCATATTATAAGAAGATTTATCTTAGATAATTAAATCTGATTTAATTATCGAAGATGTGAATAATGTGAATGTGATTCATATTATTGGGGCACGTGAGAATAAGAGATCCAAGATGATTGAATGTGCTTTAATTAACATGGATATGAATAGTGTGTATAGCAATATCCATATTAGTCATATATATTATGAATGTGATTTATAATATATAAGAGAGAGCTATTTGTAATTTACATTTATTAATTAAATGTCTATGTGAATTGGATTCACATTGGACAATCAATTGAAAATGTAATTCACATTTTATTTTGGGTTGTGAATGTGATTCACAATTTTCCAACGGCAAGATTGCAATATTCACAAAATAATTATGAATTATTTTTTTAGAGTAATTTACAACAATTGTTGTTGAAAATCTTGGAGATTTCCGTGGAATAATGTAATCTCATGAGATTGCATGAGATTACCACCAAATCCAATATTATGGAAGGAGGCAATCTTCATTCCAAACTCGCCATGCTTGATTGATTTAATTTGGGATTGATTTATATTGATTTATTGATTTATCAATATACATTTAGTCTAAATTAAATTAATTGTTGTTGGTTTTTACCAACACAAATCTTGGCCATTAAAAGAAATACAAATCAATGAGAGCCATTGGATTTGTGTTGTCCCATGGATTGAGATTCATGGATCCCAAAATGTTATAAAAGGAGAGGCACCCCATTGCTCTTCTTTACAAAAATGATTTTGAAGTACACCTCACTCTCTCTCTCTCTCTCCCTCTCATGGCCGTCCACCATGGATGCCCTAGAGAGGTTCTCCATCGCCGCAACATCGTCGTTATGCTTTCCAATGGTTTGCTCGTGGAACTCCGTCTTCTTCGACGTGCCTTTCTCGTGAAGAAGACGTCGGATCTCGTGTGTCGAGATCAAGAGATCCGCTACTTGGATCATCAACATGGATTGCGAGAAGCACGCGGTTCATCCCCGCGCTTGCAAGCGTCTCCTCCGTCGGATCGAACTTGAGACAGGAGGTCTCTTCGTTTAGAGACTCGATCGCAACCACGCTTCAAGAGGTAACCCTAATACTTATTTGTGGTTTAGACAAAACGATCCGAGAAGTGTTCTTGGATCATGTGGTTTTGTCACGTGAAAAATTTTAATTTCTACTGCATAGAACAACTAGTACGACTAGTCGTTCTTCATCGTATTCGATATGATGCTCACGCTTCCGTGATGCGCTTGAGGATCTAACCACATCCTTCACATTGTTCTAGATTATCTATCCATCCAAGGAGTACCAAGATGTATAGAGACCTCCGTCAACACTTCTAGTGGGAGGAGATGAAGAGAGATGTTGCAGAACATGTTAGCCGTTGCCTTACGTGCCAATTGGTGAAGGCAGAGCACAAGCGTCCTCCTGGCTTGTTACAGTCACTTCCTATTCCGTTGTGGAAATGGGAGAGTATCTCTATGCACTTCGTGACATCCTTACCACGTACAGTAGGTGGATATGATTCTATTTGGGTTATTGTGGACATGTTGACTAAGTCTGCATATTTTATTCCCGTGAACATGACATGCACTCCAGTGGATCTGGCCAAACTATATATTCAACATGTTATTTGCTTGCATGGGATTCCCAAGGAGGTTGTATCTGATAGGGACTCTAGTTTCACGTCATATTATTGGGGAAAATTCATGAAGGCCCTAAAAACTAAACTGTGTCTTAGTTCAGCATATCATCCGCAGACGGACGAACAATCAGAGAGAACAATTCAGATTCTTGAGGACCTGCTCAAAGCATGTGCCATTGAGTGGCAAGGATCTTGGAAGGATCACCTCCCTTTAGTGGAGTTTACTTATAACAACCGCTACCATGCTAGTATTGGCATGGCACCTTTCGAGGCATTGTATGGGCAAAGATGCACTACTCCCTTGTGTTGGCAGGAAGTGGGTGACAAGGGTATTTATTCTACTCAAATAATCGAGGACACAACAAGAGATGTGGAAATGGCTAGGAAGAAAATATTGACTGTACAGAGCCGTCAGAAGAGCCATGCTGATCAGAGACGTCGTGATCTTGAATTTGATGCCGGAGATTTTGTATTCTTAAAAGTATATCCAATGAGAGGTATAAAAAGAATTGGTGTCAAGGGCAAGTTGGAACCATGGTTTGTTGGCCCTTTCGAGATTTTATCTCGTATTGGGAAGGTAGCATACTGAGTAGAACTCCCCCCTCACTTGACAGGCGTGCATTATGTATTCCATGTGTCAAACCTCCAGAAGTATATTCGAGACCCTCGGCATGTGATTAGCTATGAGGACCTCGCGGTTGAACCGAATTTGTCTTTTCCTGAGACACCCATGTTGATTTTAGACCGGGCAGTCAAGAGGTTACGACGGAAAGACATCCATTTGGTTAAGGTATTGTGGCAAAGTCAGAATGTTGAGGAGGTCACATGGGAGCCTGAGGCAGATATACGACAGAAATATCCCTATCTTTTTGAAGGTATGTTCACGAGACCCTATTTCAATCCTCTTTAATATTTTTATACCTTAATATACACCACATTGGAAACTTATACGTTAAATCCTACATCCCGAGGACGAGACTTCCTTTCATATTTTTATGATGTGAAATCCCGTATTTTCTTTTTCCTAAAATGTGGAGTATTTTTGACATCAAAAAACTCATATAATCACTCCATTACGCAGATCGCGTCGAGATCTTTCCAACAAGCCCAAGAACACCCAATTCTGATATTCCTAGCTCAAGTTATCGATGTTTTAAGAATAATAGTTGGGACCCATATATGGATCCGAACCATATCCGAAATTGCACCCATTTTCACCTCTCCCTCTATAAATATAAGGTGATAGGCTACTCTCTCAAAGTCCTAGCCACCACCATCCCTCCCTCTCATTATAGCACCACCACCTTGGCCGGATTTGGTCGCCGGAGGACCGTCGTCGATGTCGGAGAAGGAGCTCCGATCGAAGATCCGTGGCCACATCACATAGGAAAGCTCGAGGTCACCTCCGTACACGCATTCGCGCTACAATCGAGAGACGGAAATATCATTCCATCTGAGTGGAGATCCCGAGGGAACATCCTCGAAGGTAATGATGAATACCCCCCTCTTGCTGTTGGTTTCATACGATTTTTGATCACATATCTTGAACATTGTTAGAGCCTTAGCGTTATATATAGATCTTAAATAGTAACGATAAATACCTCTCTCTTGCTCTTGGTTTCCACACACTTTGTTTCCATATTTTTGAGCATGCTTAGATCCTTGGTTATTCTTATGGTGTGATTCCTATTCATGTTACAATAAATAGTCCCATCTTGTTGTTGGCTTCCACATACTTTTATCCCTACATTCTTGTGACACATTATATTCGTTGGTTGAGTACTTCTCATATCCGTAAGCAAATGATCACGGGTAATGCTTATGAATGTGAGAGTTGGATTAAGTACTGTCAAATCAATAAAATAGGAGAAGATCAGGGATTTCAGGGTGTTCCTGACTTTGAAGGACTCTGATGTGGGATCAGTATAGAGTGTTTTCATACTAAAGAAATTGCAATGGAAATCACCTGATAAAATCATGTATCATTTTATCGCAAAAAACTAATGTTCTCTTTCCAAGACTTGTCCCCTTTGTTGTTTGCAAACAAATGCTTGTTAACATCAACTTATCATTAATCAGATCATGTGACTCTTAATGATCCGTAGACGCAGGTCTATATATAATTTTTTTTTCAGATTTCTTGCTATCCTTTTATTTCAATCACAATCACCATAAATATCAATGTTGGTCGTGTCTTATGCCTTTCCCTGTGTTCATACCTTACGTTTTTTTATACATGCCATTTACTAAGTCAATTAAAATTTTTATGATTTAGTTAATGTCTTTATTAATATTATTATATCCCTTGAGAAGCTCCTCTTTCTTTCTTTTTCTGCAATTAATGACCATTAGATTAGTGATGATTGAATTTCACTAATTAGTCATAAACTCTATGAGGACGTGCTGGAGATTAAACGGCAATGGACATATTATTAATGGCTGGGATAATAACAAGTATCGTCGCCCTTTGACCAAGAGAAATACTGAATTTTAACATGAAGTTTATGTAATTAAATACAATGATTCCATACAATATGATTGTATAACGTCAATGGACTTAAACTAAATTTTGATCGAATATGTGTATTACCAAAAAGCTTCCTTAACAAATAATATAGGTCTATAATTTTCCTTTTCCATTGCAAAAATATTGGTATAAGATATGTATTTATTGATACAGGTGAGTCTTGATATTGTGTTTTATACTAAGATAAGCTTGTTGTGTTGGCAATATCGAGACTCAAATGTTGATAGGCAATATGCATTGGGACGATTAGTTCACGAGAAGCAAATCCGTGTTTGTGAGTTAGTTCTCATCTGCATACATTTTTCTACTCTAATCCTTACGTACAGTATCTATTATGCTAACACAACATAAGGAGTTTTGTTTTACATAGATTGATTGCAATCCTAATTCCATTATCTATCATTGTAATCTACAGTGTTCTATTAGACGATGAATGTGAATACTGAAAATATATACAAATTACATAATTGATCATATATTTGGATGCAAATCCTCCATATTAGCCAATGACCAGTAACAGTAATTAAGCGTATTCCTACAATGATGATGAGCAGTTTCTTAGCAAATATGTTTGATTGTGCTAAGTAATTCTTTTTTCAATGGATCAGTAGTATTATCCACAATAATTCATCTCATGAGTAAGATTGTCATGATAATCGGGTAAATGGAGTTAGATGTCTCAAAGGATTGAGCATGCACCCTTAGGCCTCGGGTAGATGCCATGAAGGCCGCGACCCCAACGGACGAGTTGGGTGACGTTGCACCTAGCAGCTCGGTAGTATCCAGAGTCGCTCGGCGGAGTAGGCAGGTAGCACGGTTGACGTTCTTGGTTTCTCACTTATACACAATTTTAAGATTCGGATTAAAGTTTGATGTGGCCGCATCGAATTTTACCTCGAATATTATTATTGTGAGAGGTGTTCTGGGATATGGTTTGAAGTTGGAGAATTTGAGGTTCAGACCCTTTTTCCTGTTCTAGTTGGGCAGAGACATTTGGAGGTTTATCCAAGATGACAAACAAATTCCCGCGTAGCGGAGGCCTGCGAGTCGCGTACTCGCATGTGCTAAAATACTACTAGAAATGATAAATGACCCGATGTCAGAAATTCTATACTGTTGTGGACTCCAACCAACTTGTAGAAATATCAAGATCATTGTGGTAGCACTGAAATGATTATTATATGAATAAATAAAAATCAACTATTATGTGATCCAATGTAAATCAGAATAACTTGATGCTTTTATCAGTTCCTACAATATATACATGTGTCACTAAATGAGTTGAGTACACGTTCTTTTCTACCCCTACACTAGTCATTATAATGTTTGTCTCGTTACTGGGCGATTACTCATAATGTTACCTTTGTGTGAACCCAACAGGTGTACCCGAGCAGCAGCCACAATCGTAGTGGCTTTTGAGAAGATCAGACTTCCTATGTTATACTTGCACCAGACAGGGTGCATCCTACTTAGAGTATTTATTTTTCCTGCATTACTTCATATTATATTTGAGAGACAATGTAATGAGATAATTGGAGAACTTCTTCTACAAATTTATAGTTATATATCATATCTCATTTTGTACGGACATGGACTTGATGATTGTTATCAATGAAAATGGATGTCACATTTTTTTTTCCATTTCATGTAATTTTCCTGTTGTTATTTATATTTCAAATATTGACCTACTGTGCACAAGATGGTTTGCTGAGTATCACAGATCATTGGCGTATTTGGACCGTAGGTCTGACGCTCCCGTCTCATCGGTTTCGGTAGCCGGAGGGGCGGGGTGTCACATTTACACATGCTTGAATGATAATAATGCAATTATAGATGAATAAATACAACTAGTTACTCAGGAATGGAGCTCTGTTTTCATCTTTTAGAGTGATGAATCACATATTTATCACTTACCTGACTGATGATGTGAGAGTTTACCATGGCAGATCTTATTCTTGGTAATGTTGAGCAAATTGGTTAGGTTGGTCTATCATGGTATTTGAGATTAGATATCTTCTATCGGGATGATGGTGGTGAATTGGGTCTATCATAGTCGTTTGGCATAGCCAAGGTAAATTTAATAGATTGTATCTTTACAGAAAGTGGTGTAATAAAAAATCCCAAATTTTTATGGAATATTTTGACAATAGAGTGGATGTGTGTCTCATTTTCTTTTAAGCTTGAAGAGTGGGAATGTTTTCAATATATTTGAGTTGGTAAACACTGAACTGATTTACTAAAGAAATCATTTTAATCTTGATGAGTTTGATTGCAGGATTAGTTGCTATACAAGTGGGTAACTTCTTATTTTCAAAACTCATAGAATTGGAATTGTGCTCTTTGATAAATATTCTGGTAATTTGCTTTTTCTCTGCGCTATCTCCATTTCTTATCGTTTGTTACTTTATAGTAGATGCCAATTTCTATCATGAGTTCTGTGAAAAATATCCTGTTAACTGTTTTTTTACACATAATTTTGCTAATAAATTTTATGTTCTATGTCAATAACTTCAGCAATGCACGTGAACATGAGGGAGCTCTTGTTCTAATACACAAAGGAAGATGGTTTGCTGTAGTGGAAGTTATGGATGTGGCTCTGAATGCAAATGTGGCCATATATATGGATGGTAATTTATATAAATCATAAAAAATCTCATGTTTTCAACTGCTTCAATCATTAATTTATCTAAATCATAAAAAAATCTCTTATTTTTTAAGCTTTCTTCGTGTTATTGGAATCGTATTCTTATTATTGTTAGTGTTAACCACTTGCATATTTGATGACAGTGCCGGTGTAATATGTATCCTAATTTTCCAGTTGTACTTGTGACCGTTGCAACTACAATTGAAGTCATGAATAGTGGTGTTCAGAAGAGATGAATATGTGGTCTGATGGGTCTGTCTTAGGAATCATCTAAATAAAATCTTCCTCTTAAAGATAAGAATGATCTCATTATTGCAAGGGGTGCGGGTCTTTTCCTCCAGTATACTAGGAACTTACATCATTTCAGTTACAGTAAAGAAGCTTCATATCACATCATTGTGTTTGTAGCCTATGATACATTATAGTATATAAAGGGTGAGATTCTAGATTGCATCAGCACAACGATCCATCCTTGGAACAGAGGTAAATCATTGCATCATTATAATGATTTTAGATTGCAGCTGCAAATCTACTATTTTAAAGAATTCAGCTTTTACGGGCTTTACATATTCTAAAGCATTAGGTGTTTTTGAAAATGTTGTTGGAAGAAGAGTTTTGATACAAAATATTTAATAGACGCATCGAGTCCATTGAATATAATTAAAATATTGATAACAGTGTTTTCTCATCTTCTCCTCATGATCCGTACTGTTCGTGCACACCATGATCAAGTATGTCAAGTGTTAATATTGCAATTGCACAGTTGTAAGTCCATACCATGATCATCATTGTTCCTAGATGATTCTTGAAGCTCTTAGCCAAAGCCTCATATATCCAGAGGACCTGCTTTTTGGAAGCACATTGAAGAAGCCTTTTATCTCACCCCAAGGGAGATTAGAAGATGTGGAGGTAGTGGCCAAAGAAGGGGCTGAGACTGGTGTTGGAGTGGGGCAGCAGTTGGGACAAGAGGATTGCATGGGATGGATGGGTGGCTTGGGGGAGAGTGCTGCATATGAAGGCCAAAGACAAGCATTGGCCTAATTACTTCTGTTGCATAGGATGGTCACATTTATGTACACAATAACAATTGACAGTTCTTGTATTTAGCAATCGTGTTATGTCTTTGTTACTTTGCCTGGGGGACTAGGTAGTTCTCACCAGCAAAGGAATTGTCATCTTTTTGGCATCCTATAATCAGTAGGTATGTTATTATAAGTTCTCTCTTTTGAGATTCCTTTTTTTTACTGATTAATCACATGTTCACAATTCCGATTCATACTTTTGATCACTGCTTCCTCTATTCCTGGTTAAAACAGTGATCTATTTTTTGAAGTCCACCATTACATATTGTTGGAAATTTTGACATGAATGGTTATATATTCATTAATGTTAGCAATGAAAGACAATAAATGAAAACAAAGGAAAATTGAGAATGGATTCTGATACAATTGTTTGCATTCTTCTGTGGATCACCATATTGGTTTGCGTTCTTTGTTGCTTCCTGCCACTCCTCACGTATGTGTTGGCTAATTGGCCGATGTTGGAGATGCAGTTTTGACTGTGCAAGATGTTCTTAAGGGATCACGTTATCAGGGATTTTTGGACAGATCGAGCAGATAATAAATGAAGACAAAAGATCAGTATTGAGCCTTTCTAATTGTAATTCATGTTTTTCCCATATGAGTTCGTATCAGGATCGTTGATTGCAACTCTGTAATGACATGAATTTCGGTGATTTTGGCTTAGTGTTTGTTGTATTTACAGAATTATGATGATCCAGTGCAATGGTTTCCTGCTGGTAGATTTGTTGTATTTATGTCCAAGCACGTCCTCAGATACTAATAGCATAATCTACTTTTCTTAGTACACGAGTAAGAAATAGAAACAACAACTATTGATTCAGCATATATTTGCTTATTTATTTTATGTCTTGACATGCATGTGACCATTGCTCGTGTCTCCTAAGTTTTTGGCGCAAGAAGATGAGAGTACTCAAGAATAGTTTCGTTGATTAGTCTATGTTTATGTGGTAATTGCTGCCATTTTCATGTTATAGATGCATTTATATCTTCTTAAAGAATTGCAGGATCATGTTACTTATCAGTACTTTATATCAATGCTCCAAGATCTGCAGACAGATCTTTGTCCTTCAGCCATTGTCTAAGAATATAAGTCTTGGGCTGCATGCAAGTTGCGTCCTTACTGATCATCATGAGATTATAGAACGTTAATTAATCTAGTTACTGCTTATTTATCAATCTTCAATTGGATGGGCTACATGTATCAACTGAAAATGACACCTTAGCGATAGATGTTTCATGTTCAACAACTTTTCCCATGGCCCTGATGAGATAATTGTTGGGAGCAATCAATCCTACGGTTATTGCGGAAGCATTATCGAAACAATCAATTGACGAATTAACTGTAAATCAAACGGTAGAAGAACCATAAACAATTCGAATAGCAAGCAAATAACTACAAATGTAAGAACAAAAGCAATCACAAGTGCACGTGGAATTTTAACGTGGAAAATCCTGATTGTGCGCGGAAAAACCACAGGGTCGATCGCAACCCAAATCAAGCACTGTAACTGAAATAATATCCTGTGAGGAGCTTACAAAATACCGGCCATCTATACAGTGCTACAAATCACCAAACAATGGATAATATTAGAGAGGATAAATATCACCAAAATCATGAATCCATCGCCAAACAATAGGGAAGAATGCTAAAGAAGAATTGCTCCAAGGATTACTTCCTCCAAACTTCGTGGCAATCACATACCTTCTTTTTTCTCCCTCTCTTTCTTATTTCTTTCTTGTATTAGGAGAGCTTGTGTTGGGATGATCATGATATGCACCCCATACCCTCTATTTATACTCCATAGAAATAAGTAAATAAGGAAACATGGACTCCTACTTCCAATAGGATTAGGAAAAGATGATTCCTGTTCATAAAAGGTAACTGATCCCCTTCTCCAAACAGAATTTGATTTTTCCTTTTTCAAATAGGACATTGGATTAAGTTCCCACAAGGAGGGGAATCCATCCAACAAATCACCTCCTTACCGACGAAGTGGGAACTGGTCCACACCTGTGAGGGAACAATATCTCTTGAACTTTCCAAGCAGCAAAGTCTTCATCATCATATCGACACCGTTGTCATCTATGTGGATCTTATTAAGTACAAGCTGCTTCGATTCTAACACATCAAGTATCCAATGATATCTAACATCGATGTACTTCGATCTTGCATAGATTGTAGAATTCTTGCCAAGGTGAATATAACTCTTACTACCACAGTATAACACATACTTATCCCGATGAGAACCAGGTTCCTGAGTGAATTTCTTCATCTATAACAACTCCTTCCATGTCTCTATAGATAAAATGAATTCATCCTCTGTAGTTGATATTTTCATACACTTCTGAAGCCTAGACTGCCAAGAAACTATGCCACCTACAAAGGGCATCATGTAACTCGATATAGATCTTCTCCCATCAATGTCGCATGCATGTCTGAATCTTGTATCCAAGAAGAATAGACTTCTCTGCTCCAAAATAAAGAAAGTAACTGCTAGTACCCTGGAGATATCTCAAGATACATTTTACTGCTTGCTAATGTTGTTTCTCGAGATTTCAGATAAACATACTAACAACTCAATTGCATGAGCAATATCTGGCCTTGTACAAATCATGGCATACATTAGACTACCTGTGGCTAATGCATAGGGAACTCTTTCCTTGTCTTTCTTCTCTTCATAATTCTGTGGGTTGTCTTTAGAGCTTAACTTGAAGTGCGCTCCAAGAGGGATACTAGCTGGATTTTTCTTCTTCACATGAAATTTCTGAAGTACCTTCTCAATGTACTTCTCTTGAGAAATCCATAACCTCCTTGCCTTTCGATCCCTTGTGATCTTCATGCTCAAAATTTGGCTTACATGTCCCCAGTCCTTCTTAGAAAAGGACTTGCTCAACTCTTTCCTCAAGCAATAGATTCTCCCATTGTTATTGCTAACAATCAACATATCATAAACACAAAGCAACAAATGATGAAGTCTTCACCTAATAATTTCTTCAGAAAAACAGAATGGCTTGAAGTAGTCTTTGAATAACCATGTGCCCCCATGAATGACTCAAATTTCATGTATCATTGCCTTGGCGCTTGGTTTTAGCCATATAGAATTTTCTTTAGCCTGCAAACATAATTTTTCTTGTCCTTAACTGCGAAGCCCTCTGGTTACAACATGTAAATTTCCTCCTCATGGTCACCATGGAGGAAATACATTTTCACATCCATCTATTCAACCTTTATGTCAAGGCTAGAAACCAAGCTGAGAATTACCCTGATAGAAGACATCTTCACAACATGAGAAAAGATCTCCTCAAAGTCAACTCCCTTCCTTCGGTTAAACTATTTCACAACCAACCTAACTTTGTACCTTGTATTTGTAGAGTATTCATCATATTGCACTCTATAAACCCACTTGTTTCTCAATGTGTGCTTGCTTTTTGGCAACTTCACAAGTTCAAAGATACGATTATCATGAAAGAAATTCATATCTTCTTTCATAGATTCTAACTATTTATCCGTTTCTTCATCTTGCAAAGCTTTCTCATAGCATTCAGGCTCACCACTCTCTGTTAGCAAAATGTTTATTCATGTAGGATATCTGGTTGAGGGTCATAAATCACTCAAAGGTCTCTATGGTAGGAGATATTCAAGAAGAAGAGCTCTCAACAACCTGCCCACCATCACCTAAATCATCACCATCGTCATCAGGAGTAGATATCTATGATACATCCTCCTCATCTCTTTCTTCTAACACCTGTTCATCGGCATCGTTTGGCACCACATGTGGAGCACTTTGTAATGGAACCGGCTCCACATCATCCGGCTCATGGATACTCGAAGGAGAGTCCTTAACTGCCTCTTGAATGCCCTCAATAGTTTGATATTCAGAGAAGATCACATCTCTGCTCCTCACCAGCTTCTTCTCAATTGGATCGTACAATTAGTAATAAAACTCATCTTGACCGTATCGCAAGAAAATGCACTACTTCATTTTTACTTCCTAATTAGACCTTTCATCCTTTGAGACATGAATAAAAGCGAATAATCCAAACGCCCGTAATGATTGTGGGAGACATTATTTCTATGCCAAACCATATCAAGAACATCACCATCAAAAGGTACATGTGGAAATAGATTAATAACATGAACAACAATATAAAGTAATTCAAACCAAAAAGATTAGGAAACTTAGCTTCGGAAAGAAGACATCTGACTCTCTCCATCATGGTCATGTAAATTCTCTCTACTTTCCTATTCAACTGTGACGTCTTGGATGGAGTCTTCTGGTGCCTAATACCATGAGATCTGCAATACTCATCAAATAGCCCAATATACTCATCACCATTGTCACTGCAGATGCACTTATGTTTCTTCTCAGATTGTTGCTCCACTAACTTATGGAAGTCTTTGAAAACACCAAGGACTTGGTCCTTCCTCTTTAAGGAGTAGACCCAAACTTTTGGAGAAATAATCAATTAATGTAACAAAATAAAGTGCACCACAAAGAAAATTCATTCATAGAACCACAAACATCTGTATACAACTTCAATGGTTGCATCTTCCTAAGGATAAAAGGCTCTTAAGGATACTTTCGTTTGCTTCCCACCTAAATAGTGTTTTCATCTCTCCAACTTCTCTTTCTTGACATCTGCCAGCATCTTCCTCACCAACCATTGTAGCCCCTTTTCACTCATATTCTCCAATCGTCGATGCCACAACTCAATGGATTTTGCATCTCCAGTCACATATGCAAATTATCGGGAATGAATACGTTCATGATGTAAAGATTATTGTTGTACTTCTTGACACAAGCAACAATCAAAGATCACCGGGTATTCCATTGCTTGCCACCAAAAGTGCTGAGATGTCATTTATCATCAAGCTTTCCTGCAGAAATTAGATTTAATTGCATGCGTAATGCATGCCTCATATCTTTGAGTGTCAACACCGCTCCATTAGCATTCTTCAATATAACAATGCCAATGCCAACAAGAAGGGACAATGAACCATTTTCCATCTTTAGTGTTCCAAAATCACCAGTTCTATATGAAGAATTTTTTTAAGATGTAACATGTAAAGAAGAATTACTATCCTCTAGCCAAGAAGTACGATCATGTGCAACGTTAACCATCTCCTCATCATAGATAATGAGAAGCTCATGCTGCACAACTGCAACAATGTTATCATTTTTCTTTTCTTTCTTGTAGCCACCATTTTTGTTAGCTCTCTTGAATTGGAAGCAAAACTTCTTGATGGGTCCTTTCTTTTTACAATAATGGCATTCCATGTTCTGACATCTAGACTTGGACTTGCTCCTGATGTTATCCCTTCCCTTATTATCCTTGATTATGTTTCTCCCTCTGTTATCTGTAACAAGAATCTCTGAATGTGAACAGCTTCCTTGGATTTTTCTTTTCATCTCTTCATTGACAATGTCCGACTTGACAACCACCAAAGAAGCATTGTTGACTACCGAGTTAGTAAGTGAGACTTTGAAAGTCGTAGCAAGCAATAATAGTCCCAACATCTCATTTTCAAATCTTATTCCCATACTCGTCAGATGACTTTTAATTCCTTGGAATTCATTCAAAAAATCTAACATAGAACTGTCCTCCTTGAATCTCAAGTTCACCAATATTTTGAGAAGAAACAATTTGTTACTTCTCGTCTTGGAGGCATAAAGATTTTCAAACTTCAACCACATTCTTTTAGCATGGATTTCATCTTGAATGTGGTTGTAGACATTTTCATCACCAAACTATGTTATGAGGCCACAAATTTGCTCATGTTCAAATTCTCATTCCTCATCAGTTTTGACTTCGGGCTTCTCTATGGAGAACACTAGAAGATTCATAGCCTTCACATATAAAAGATCATTCATTTTATTCTTCCACAAATTGTAATTAGTCTTATTAATATTAATCATCCACCTCGAACCAAACTCCATCCTGTAATATGCTATTAAATAGGCTTTGATACCACTTTGTTGATAACAACCAATCCCATGGATATTGCGGAAGTGTTATCGAAACAACCACTTGATGGATTAATTAATAATAAAATGGTAGAAGAGCCATGTACAATCCGAATAGAAAACAAATAACTATAAATGGTAGAACAAAATCAATCAAAAATGCACGGAGAATTTTAAATTGGAAAACCCTCAATGTGAGGGAAAAAATCATGGGATTGACCGCAACCCAGAACCAATCAATATAACCGAAATAATCTCCTATGAGGGTCTTACAAAATGTCGGCCGCCTATACGTGCTACAAATAACCAAACAATGGAGAATAGTAGAGAGGATAAATATCACCAAAACGATGAATCTGTCGCTAAATTGTAGGAAAGAATGTTGAAGAATATTGCTTCAAGGAATACTCCTTCCAAACTCCGTGGCAACCATGGGCCTTCTTTCTTCTCTATCGCTTTCTTATTTCTTTCTCATACTAGGAGATTTTGTATTGGGATGACTATGGTGTGTACTCCATACTCTTTATTCGTACTCCATGAAGATGAGAAAATACAGAAACATGGACTCCTATTTCTAATAGGATTAGGAAAAGATGAATTCTATTCCTAAAAGGTAATTGATATCCTTCTCCAACTAGAACTTGATTTTTTTTTCCAAATAGGACTACCCTCGTCCTATATATGGATTATGTTCCCACAAAGAGGGGAACCCATCTAGTAATAATCAATTTAGCCTTCTTGTTCTTTAACTCTCTAATCTTTTTTCTTGTGTTTCCTTTGGAAGTTTTATGTCTAATTGTTCTTCTCTTCAACTTTTTCATTCTCTAAGATATTTTCAAATTAAAATATGAGCTATCAAAATTCTTAGATAATGAATCCTCTTCTTCATTTTCATCATCAACCAAATCAAAAGTTTCAAGAGAGTTATCCAGCATTTATTTGTTTTTTTAATAATTTTATAAGATGGATTAAATAATTTTCCATGATTCATGGGAGATGGTTGTGATTTACTCCCTAATTATCAAGTAAGATTTTTGTAGTTGTCAAATAAAATTTTTTATTACAGTGATATCATCGTATCAATACTCATTTACTTATGATTTTGAAAATACTATCATGATTTTGATATTTACTTTTCTTTTGAATGTTATAGGTACCCGATTTATCGAATGAATAGTCTCCATACTATTCTTTAACAAATGAACGTTTGAATTTTTCTAAGACATTAGGATTTCATGAGTGATATTGATGATGTTTCAAGCTATGATATTTCTTACAGTGTTAATGCTTTTATTCTCCCGTAACAATGTTTAGATAACATTGGATTGGATTTTATCTTTATTTGATTTATAATAGTGATGTTTTTTTGGAGATTCTAAAATTATATTGAAGTGAAACAAATCATCGATGCATGTATGTTATATTTAATATATGTAATTATAGTCAATAAATAAATGGTAAAATTAATTCATATAATGATGACTAAATCATGTTCTTTATTTATTGAAAAGTTATTTGTTGACATTGTTGCAACATTACACAAAATTGGACCTAAGATAACTAATAGTATGAATATTCATTGCCATGTCTTCCGCTATTAGAGATAGAGCAATGAATATTATTCGTTGTCAAATAAATTTTTATAGTTATAATTAGCGATGAACGTCATATTCGTTGTTAAAGGTCCATATAACAACGATTTTTCCGTTGATTGATTTGTTAAAATTCACACTTATCGTTGCTAAATTTAGCAATAATTAGAAGAAAAAAATCAATAAATAATAGTTGTTATATTATTCGTTGTGAGGAACATAACAATGAATATCACTATTCGTTGCAAATTTAAAGAAGTAAGCTACGGATAATATTCGTTGTTATATATTTAACTATGGAAAATATGTCAATGAATATTAAAGTTTTTGGTATCTTAGCTCAATTTTCTTGTGATGTAAATAGTACTGATGGAAAAAAGTATTTTTATACATAAAAAGAGTCAAATAATAAGATCTATACAGTAACCCAAAAAATCGTTGGCATATCCAAATGACAACGATTTTTATTAATTGTTAAATTTACTCTCATGATGATTTTTATTCGTCACAGTTTTAAATTTCTCAATGATAAGTACTAGTTGCTACAAATTTAACATGGGTTTATATAGCAAGGATTCTTACAACGAACCATTAATTCCTCATGAGATAATTTAGTGATGTTTTATTCATTACGCTCTTGACAGAAAAAATCATCACTATAGATCTCAATTGTTGTAGTGTTGAATATAAAACTTATATATCAATTTCACCATATCAGAGGACTTGATATTGACCATTAATTAATAGATGGTTGAAGAGAGTTCGGTTGACAACAACTTGATAATTGCTTTGCTTTGGATAAAAATTATTTTTAAAATCAAAGTTCGTTCCTCTAAACGAAATTTGATACTTGAGTTACTCTAAAGATATTCATATAGCATCGTAATAAGACATCGATTGCATTATATAAACATGTCATTGTAATTGTTTAAGAATATAAACTACACATAGTTGTATAATATGAGATGAATCTCATGAAGAATTACAAGGAAAACTTGTTTATTTATGGCATAGCTTATCAATGTGTTGATTCTGTGTACTCCCAGTTGTGGATGACTTTTACAATAACATTTATAACTATATCTAAAAGTTGGTACCCACCAACTATGGTTGTTCCTAAGTACATAATACAATGCATGAATGAAAGCTATCAATTCTACTATATATTTGTCTCTATTATAATTTATTTTAATATGACTTGAATCCTAACTACTTGTTGGGATGTTGATATGGCTGATCTAAATTCTACCTTCTGATTGGCTGAGAGCTGTTGGAACAGAATTGCTGACATGCTTGATCCGCCTTTTGAAATATGATTGGCTGAGAATTATAGAGTCAGGAATACTGACATGTCTGATCTGCCTCCTGAAACTCAATTGGCTGAGAGCTGTTGGGATGGACTGTTGAATACAAATGGTATTCCTTTGATGTAGTATAAAAGGAGCCCTAGGGCCATTAGATACTATAATCCCCATTCTGATACTGATTCTCATCCCATATCTAGTATCCTTTGTATTACATTTTTCATCATATAGTGAAACCGATCACCATCGTCTAAGGATGTAGCCCAGTTACGTGTGAACCATGTAAATCCTAGTGTTTGTGTCTTTCTTATTTGATCATGTTTGTATGTGTTTGCTTATTCAATTAGCAACAAACTGGTATCAGAGCTTTGGGTTTCCATAGGATCATCTAGTAAGATGGCATCGTACAATCTGAAGATTGAGAAGTTCACATGGAAGAATGGATTCAGTCTATGTGAGATCAAGATGCACAGCCTTCTGAACTAGCAGGACATGTGGGCATTGTTAGATCAGGAGCGAGCAAAGGGACTCGAGCCCTCCGAGTTGATGGTGTAGGAAGAGAAGGTGCACTCGATGATCATGATGTGTTTGATGGATGAGATTATTCCATAGGTTGCTGACGAGGATTCTACATCCGACATGTGGTGGAGACTCGAAAGTTTGTACATGACGAAGTCTCTGACCAACAAGTTACTCTTGAAGCAACCTTTGTTCTCTCTCCGCATGTAGGAAACTACATCTCTTAAAAAACATCTAGATTTCTTAGATACATTACTGATGAATTAAAGAAACATTGATGTTAAGATTGAATATGAGGATGTTGCCTTGATTTTATTGATTTCTCGTCCATTATCATTTGAGAATTTTGTTCAATCATTTATTGTGGGAAGAGAATCAATAACCCGAGAGGAAGTTCCCGTGAGTTTGCATACATGTGAACTTAGACATATGGCTAATGGGAAGCAATACTCTAACGCTGTAGGTTTGGTTATGACTCATGAGAAGAGTCATGACTGTTCTAGCTACACAAAGAAGGGAAAGAAGAAGTCAAAGTTGATGAATCACAATGCTATGGACATCTATGATTATTGCAATGAACCTTGACATTGGAAGAAGGACTGCTCAAAGAAGAAAGGGAAGGATACGGTTTTTGTCGTGGCTCATGGAGGTGCATATTCTAAAGATGATTTGGTTCTCACCGTCACAAATCAAAAGATGACGGCTATCACGTGTATTCTTGATTCAGGTTGTTCTCACCATATGACTCCCAATGAAGATTGGTCTCGCACCTATGAGAAGATAGATGGCGGAAACGTCGTGAAGAATGATGTAGCATGCAAGATTGTAGAGATTGGCTTTGTGAAGATCAAGATGCATGATGGATTTGTGGGAATGGTGACAGAAGTACGTCATATTCCCGATCTAAGGAAGAACCTAATATCCCTTAGAATCTTGGACTCTATATGATGCATGTACAATGTTGAAGGTGGAGTCATGCAGGTTGCCAAAGGTGGTGTGCTTGTCATCAAAGGCAACAAGCAGAAGACCCTATACATCATGTAGGGTTCTATAATTAGAGGTTTTGTTGCAGCGACATCCCAAGTCGTAACATAAGAGTCAGAATTGTGGCATATGCGATTGGGACACATGAGTTAGATGAGGATAAATATCTGCAGTCAGAAAGGACTTATGAGGATCTCAAGGGATCCAAGTTGGAGTTCTGTGAGAACTACGTGATGGGGAAATAACGCAAGAAGCAATTCAGTAAAACCATCCACAGGATGAAGGAGATGCTCGACTACATCCATGTCGATGTCACATCTTTAGGAGGTGCTAGGTACTTTACATCTATTATTGATGATTACTTCAAGATGGTATGGGTGTACATGATGAAACATAAGAGTGAGACATTTCAGACCTTCGGGTAGTGGAAGATCATGGTGGAGAACTAGACTTATAAGAAGGTGAAGTGTATTCATACAAATAATAAGATGGAGTTTTCTTCTTTAGATTTCAATGCGTTTTGCAAGGCGGATGGTGTTGCAAGACACCTCATTATCAGAGACATGCCACAATATAATAGAGTCACAGAATGAATGAATAAGATGCTTCTTGAGAGAGCAAGATGCATGCTCTCTAATGTTGGACTTGGTAGAGCATTTTGGGCTGAAGATGCAAATATAACTTGTTACTTGGTGAATCGAAATCTCGCATCTGCCATTGTTTGCAAAACACCCATGGAGGTATGGTGTGGTAATCATGATTATTATCGTATTTTACAAGTCTTTGGTTGTTCTACCTTTTACCATGTTAGTAAAGGAAAGTTAGAAGCAAGGGCATAGAACTGGGTATTTACAAGTTATGGTGCATGAGTAATGGATACAGAATCTGGTATCCTTATGAACATCGAATTATTGTTAGTATTAATGTTACTTTTGATGAGAATTCCATGCTTCACTCGAGTAGTAAGTTTGTTGATGTAGGGACAAGTGATGATGTGGTCCAACAAGTGGAGTTCAAATTGACACCAAGTAGTGATCACACTACTCTTGATCAGGTTGTTGCTGAATGGCCTAAATATGAACAACCAGAGGAGAGGCAACCAAGTGTTGCTACTGATCAACCTCATAGGGTGATACATCTCTCGTAGAGATATATATTTGAAGATAGGGTTGCATTTGCACTGCATGTTGTAGAGGAGGTAGAGTCTCTAGAGCCCTCCACTTATAGGACGGTAATATCTGGTGTAGAATGTGGGCAGTGGATTGCTTATATGGGTGAGGAGATGGAGTAACATCACAAGAATCAAACATGGGGGCTTGTCAAATTTCCAATAGGGAGGAAGGTTTTTGGATGCAAAAGAATTTTTAAGAAAAAGACAGCAATCTTAGGCAGCGAAGGCATCAAATATAAGGCCCGTGTAGTTATGATGGTTTACAGTAAGAAGGAATGTGTTGATTACAATGAGATAGTCTCCCCCGTTGCAAGACAAATATCCATTAGGGTGCTACAAGCTCTTGTAGTACATTCAGACTTGGAGCTGGAGTAGTTAGATGTGACGACAAATTTCTTGTATGGCGAACTTGAAGAACATAATATTGTGAGCCAACCAGAGGGATTCACATCTCAGAGTGAGGAAGAACATGTGTGCAGATTAAAGAAGTCCTTGTATGGGCTTATGTAGTCTCCTAGACAGTCGTAAAATTTTTTGACAATTTCATGCTAGATCATGGGTTCAATAGGAGCCCATATGATTGTTGTGTTTACCACAAGGCGGATGATGGATCCATCATTTTTTGTTATTGTACATCAATGACATGTTGATTGCGACCAAGAAGAAGAGTAACGACGAGCAGCCATGCTAACTCAGGTTCAATTAATTAATAACAATGTCGTTGTCACCCAAATCAATCGAGTTGACAATCGAGAAAATTATTAACCTCTAAAGAAATCAAACAAATCACACAAGTGGTATAGATACTTTTATTAACCTAATAGAGCGACCAGGGTCGAATACAAGGAGCATTGTGATAAACTATGTAGATGACTCGAGAAATCAAAGGTTTTTTATTCTGTTTCAGTGGTTTGTAATTTTGTAAATTTTAAGTTTTGAAAATAAGGCTAGTAAAGACAAAGGAGAAAATGCAAACACACAACTGTTTTTCTATTTTTCACAAAAAAATAGAGTAAAAATATTTTTGAGTTTGATATGTTTTATACTATTTTTATGGATTTTTGGAGAAATTATAAATGTTATTGGAATTTTTAAAAATAAAAAACTAACAAAGAACTAAATAGTGAACAACCAAGATATTTTCCAAAAGTAAAATACCAAATCAAGTCAAAACTTTTGGATTTAATTTATTTAAAACTAGAAGAAAAATCTACAATTAGAAATTGAAATAATAAATTTTGCATTTGAATGGATTTTATATGTTTTTTTATAATATTTTTGATATTTTTCAACTTTTTAGGGTTTTAAAAATGATATTAAGATGAAATTTATGTATTAGTTGAAAGAAGATAACATAAAATTAAAGTACATTTTTTGGAATTTTCAAAACATTCTTCAAGTTTTTATGATTTGTATAAGGCAAACATGTGATTTTTATGTTGTTTTTGATCTTTTAATAATAGTAAATAAAATAAAATTACCAAGCAAACAACATGCTAGCATGAGCTACAAGTTATTTTGTAGAATTTCTAGAACCAATTTACTATTTATTGCAACAAACAAAAGAGCAGGAAATTAAAATAGTAATGTAAGGAGATAGTTGTAATTATTTTGAGTTCTAAGGACAAATAATAACATGTAGTAGAAGTGCAAGGGCCCTAGTGCTATTTATCTAGAGAGCTCATGTGGCAAGTGTTTAACCCGAAAATCAGTGAAATTAAGTTCCACACAAGGCGGGAACTTAGTCGCCGAATCGACCACACGAAATCTGGATTAAAACAGTAATTAACCCACAACAAGTAATTCAAGCAATGAAAGTAAATGTGCGGAGTTAAAATTTATTATAACTCTATAACAAGATGTGTATAGATGCAAGTATGTGCAGAGGTCGAACACAGGGAACAGACAGGTATAACGGGGCAAAATGCTCAAATCCGTGAATGCGATCAAGTGTCTATATGTGCTATGTTTTTGTGGGTTTTCAATTTTATATTTTTTATTTAATTTTTGATTTTATATTTTTATATTTTGATTTTTAAATTTTTAAATTTTATATTTTCTTTTTATATTTTATATTTTTGTCTTTTCTTTTTCTTTTAATTAAGATATAATATATATACTAGAGATAGGAGAGAGATAAAAATAGAGACCACTATTCAAAATACAAGAAATAAACTGTTTTTGTGATTTTATAATTTTCTAATGTTTTTATGATTTTTATAGTTTTTCCTAATTTTTTGGTATTTTTAAAGGCAAAAATACTAAGAAACAGTGAATAACTTGCTGGCCGAAATTGAAATGAGGATGAAAAATATCAAATAATGTCCACAATTCCTCAAATTAACTTTATTTGAAAGATATTAAATAAGATAAAATATAGAAACTGAAATTGCATTTTTAGGATTTTCGTAGAATTTTTAAGATTTTTAGGAACATTTTTGGGGTTTTATAATTTGTAGGAGTTTTCTTTTGTATTTTTTAGTGATTTTTGGATTGGAGTTAAAACACATTAAAATAAGCAAAATATTTTTTTTGGGAATTTTCTGAGATGTTTTTATAATTTTTATGGGTTTTATAATGCAAACAGTAGAGAAAATGCGTGTTTTTGAATTTTTATAAATATTAAAAAGCGATAAATATGAAAAAAAATGACGTGAAGCTACTATGCAACAGGAACTTATAGTGATTTTTGTGGATTTTTTAGGTATTTATAGATGCATGCAATAAATACGGACAACAAAAAGAAACTACACTACTTGCAAGGGCATAAGCAAAAATAGAGCACAGTCCAGGGGCCTATCTGAAAATTTTCCACAAATTTATAATGCAACAAAAATATTTATAAACTAAAGTGAAATAAATAAGCCTCCCGGGGTTTTGATACAAAAATGCCAAGGACCATATTAGGAACCACATGCGCCACTGGCAAGGGCTATTTCATAATATTCAAAACCTGGGGGTGAATATGAAAAAATACCAGAAATATACTACTGCATATAAATGTTTTTGACTAAATTATAAATATGAAAATGCCCTGGGTATTCCAGCATAATGGCCAAGTCACGTGCGTGAAAGCATGTGACCTGGCAGGGGCCAAATGGAATATTACAAAAGTCTGGGGGGCACTATGCAAATATTACAAATGTTTCTAGAAGCAGATGAAAGATTAAGTCTTTAATAAACAAATACAAAAATTGTCGGGGTGAGAATGCAAAATACCCTCGGCTGGCGCAGATCAGATGGCGATGCGCACTTCACTTATACACGTGTCGAGTCCCGAGCGCGCAATGTCGATTCGCGATTCGACGACCAGGATTGGATGGGGCTTCGAAGATCGTACGGCTGGTGGGTGTGCTTGATGCAACAGACGTGATCGGAACTGGGGCGGCCCTAGAATCCAAAGGTGGAGAGAAGCGGTGCAAGAACAGGGAGGAACTCCGGCAAGCCGAAGTTCCCCTACTCCAATCCACCTCCTCCGCGATCGGTTGAAGCTCAAAATGGGCCCAAGCCCCTCCTGCAGGTGTCGTCTAAGCGTCAGGGGCTTCAAAAATTGTTGGCGTCTGTCGACGTCCTCGCACGGGGGCGGTAGAGCGGGGAAGCTCCTGGTTCCTAATTCGTGGGTCAAAAGTGCCCAAGATGTCGCTTTTGGCCAGGTGCCTACAACAAAACTGTTAAGAGGGTCACGGGCAAATTTCCACGACCCTCAAGTGGGCGGAATAGCGTGGATATGTCAAAAACAAAGCTCGTCGAGCAAGCTCCGGCGAGGTGATGACTTGGGTGGTTAAATGGAAAAGAATCGAAATGGAAGGGGAGGAATGGTTCCTAGGGCTAAGGGAAATTATAAAATGCAAGAAAAAGGGATAAAACGAACTCGAAGGCAAGATTGCCCGAGATGTGGACCTCGGCTGCCAATGTGGCCGGAGATGGGGTGGAATCCACCCTTCAACGCCTTGCTTGGGCATGCGCACGTGCTGGAGAACTTGCTGTCACCAAGATCGGTCTGGAGCTCGCCGACTCGGGCCCAAACAAAGGTTGAAGAGGGTTCAAAGGGAAGAACGAGGTTACGGGTGCGGTTTTGAAAGATGGTGAACATGGTGCAAAGATCGAAGTGGACCGAGTAAATCGTGGCTCCAAAGACCAACACAAGCCAAGGGCGTGTACGCTCAAGGCACGAGGAAGAAAAGTCGTGAAGAACTCGACATGAAATAGTGAAAGGCATGACCTCCAAATTTCGGAGAAAATGCCAAAAAACTCAGATCTGACACTGTACAGACCTCGGTCAGAGAGTTGACAGAGGTCAACCAAGGAAGGAAGCTGGTTGGTCCACGTAGACCAATAAGAAAAAACCTTGGCAAAAAATATTTGTAAAATCATTAAAAAATAGTAATTGACTTTATTAATTTTATATTATTAAATAAAAAATGTTTGTTATTTTATAAATTATTTTATGACCATTTTTGTTTTTTTAGAGGTATAAAATTACAAGGTACCATTTATACCCTTTATAGGTATCTTTATCTATATATTTTATTGTTTTATTTTTATTCTATATAATTAATTGATTTATATTTGTTTATTATTTTAAACTTTATAATTTATTTTTATGAACTGAAATATATTTTTATTTTATTTTGCTGAAATGTTTTATACACATAATAAAATAGAAATGTTTATTATATAGGTATAGTTATATGTATCATACCTATGTATTATATAAAGATATTTATTTTTATTTATTTTTGTGTTTTCTTTTTGTTTTTATTCCTATTTTAATATATACAGATATTATAAATATTATTTACAAAATTATAAAAATATAAAATTATAAAAATAATGAATAATAAATAAAAAGAATATTTTAATATGTACAAGTATACAAGTGGGGTCCAAAACTCAACTTTCAAACCGTAACTCCGCCAAACATGAAACCACCTTCATTAAATAGCTTATTTAAAATTATATACAATTAAAGATGAGTTTGATGCATTTTGAGTTTTTATTTGAGAGATACGGGTCTGGGAAGTTGGGATTCTAGAATCTTATTCAGATCATAACTTTTTATCTGAACATTATTTTTGGGTAAAATAAATTTTGTATTTTTTATATGAAATTATCTACAACTTTCATGAATAAATATTATTTAATTGAGGTGTAAAAAGTGGAACCAAAAATAGGTCCCAAAATGAATAAAGAATGAATTAAATAAAAGGGGTTTTAGTGGTTTTTGGCCCTTATCTCCCGCTACTTTATTTCTTGTCGATCTAGTCATCGAGATGCCTAGGTCTCAGGGTTTCAGGTCATAAAATATTTACAATATTTTATTCTTTTTCTTTTCTTTTCTTTATTATATAATTTCAGCTTTAAAAACCACAATTTATACAATATTTACACAATTATGCATGAATGCTAAAATGCCTAAATTAAGCCTTTTTACACGCATTTACTAGGATTTTTAAGTCCAAAATGATAGAATAAAGATGATGAAACGTAGATTCATTAGCAAGCTTGATTCAACACTTACAGGGATAAAAGTGCAAATATTAATAACTTCAACTATTTCAATAACCAGTTAAAATATTTGGGCAAAATATGCAAATAACCCATAAATACATGTGTAGGCACACGTGAGTTCAACTCAACTGGATTAAAGTGCAAATAAATAAAGCATAAGGTCTAAACTGCAAAAGTTCTTAACTACTTATTATATTTATTGGACTAAATGGAAATAACAAAAAGTGGGGGGTGAAAAGGAAATATATCTCTTGCAGGAGTTGATGACATGTGGCTTTGGCTAGATCTGACATATTTGGGCTCCACGCAGGTGTAAACTCCTGATGACATCTAGAAAGGATCTAACAGCTCAGGGAATGTCAGGGAATGCATTGCAGTTTTACTGAAAGACAGATTGAACCATTAGTTTAGGGCGTGGATCAACAGTCTCGATCATATCTGGAATGTAGGCTCATCATCTGACGTCCGTGAAGGGCTCTAGAAGAACATGAAGAAGGAGGAGCTGAGGTGATACAATCTGGGATATTTGCTACTACGAGGTTCTGGTCAACTGGCTAAGAGGTTCTCCATGCTTTGCTAGTGATTTCGCTTCGAACTGGAGACTCTGATGAAGTAGGGATGGCTGGATGAGGCTTTGGGAAGTGGAGCACTTGGAGGTAATCCTCCATTGAAGAAGAGGGTTGATTTGAGCATCTAATTTATCCAGAACTTGCAAGGAGTATCGTGGCTTGAAGGTAAAGTCTCAGCTAGGGGTTGTTGCTACAGCAAAAGAATGAAACGACGGGGGTGCTGAGTTTATCTCTGGCAAAGATGATGGAAGGAGATCAAACCTATTATAACTCCTACGAACAAGGCATAGGGGATTAGGTCGGGTGAGAAGGTGGACGTCGATGTGGGGATTCGATCCATGTGACTGGGAGTGGATGTGAGGCTTCGAACCTGATGGTCGGATCTAAGCAAGTGGAAGGCAGTGGCGAACAGGAAATTGAATGAATAAGGCAAAATGGAAAGGAATGGCGGTACCTAAGGGTCCTATTGTGATTAGCGAAGTGCGACGAAGGTGGAGGCAGGGTCTTGGCCTCTATCTGGCTGCGAAAGGCAGAAGAGGCTTCTCGCAGTGAAGCTCTGACCACGAAGTGAGCGACGTGCAACCCATAATCAATCCATGCTCCAAATGCTACTCTAGAACCCTATCATGATCCTGAAGATGCAAATGGAGGAGAGGAGGCGTGGGGGACGATAAGCTAAGTGAAAAAGGTGGAGGAGAATATTTATAGGCAACGAGGGGTTCTAGAAAGATCAGAAGAATTTGTGAAACCCTAGGAATATTCGGTGCTACCTAGGGATCTGTGAGTATCACGGATCATAGGTGAAGAATTGTGTGCACAAACTGAGGGCAGAAGTGATCTGAGTCAGGAAGAAAAAAGGCGAGAAATGAGCTCCAACAAAGGGAAGTCGGGTCTGACCTAAATGAAGGAAGGGTCGACCCAGATCGACCAATCAGAATTCAAGAATTTACAAAAACAAAAAATAAACTAAAAATATTAAATGAAGTAAAAAATAAAAAAAGGTATTTTTACCCGACATGACCTATAATCTTTTTAAATTACCTCTACGACCTTTGAAACATCGATATTCCTCTCTAAACCCCTTAAACTTGCTCCGTATTACCACATGAACCCTCCGTTTGTGTGTCGTCTTCTTCGTAATCTAACCAGAGTCATGTGGGTAACCCTTGTACGACATAATTGTTAGAGGCTACCACGTGTCCTGGGATTAGGGTTTTGACATGAAGCTCGGATAAAGAGGCATATGATGCTTCGTCCCCTCCCATTCCACTTTGATTCCATCGATCTCCCCCTTTCCTTTTCACCCTGTCGACCTCTCCCCTGCTTGCTCCACTCCATCAACCTCTCCCTCCCCTTTCTTTTGGAATCCATCACGTTGGTGGTCATGGAGTCTCTTCTTCCTCGATCGAATCAAGGTCCTTTTGCTCTATGATTTTATCGCAATAGCAAAAGGAGATTAAATGGGTTAGGGTTTCTAACTCATGGGTGCTTTTTTGTTGGTATCGAACATGCATGTGTTAATGATGGGTTGGTTTGATGGACACGAAGGGATCCTCACCATGTGTGTTAGGCATGGAGGCTACTTCAAATGGACGCGAGGAATGAAGGGAGAAAAGTATTTTCTTGGAATTGAATAGAGGATCGGGATCGATCCGGACAGTACCTCGTGGTTTGATCGTATGGAAGTAATCTCTGAGGTCATACTTTGGGAGCCAAGGTGTACGATCACTTTGAAATAAAAGATCGCTCACATAAGAGGGAGCAAGTTTGCAATGATTAATAATGAGAAAGATATGATGGAATGTTCAATGCACACAACGATGGAACCGAGATCAACCTTGTGGTAGAGATGATAGACGTAGAGGCTCTGCGTTACATCCAAGAGAAGCAGTTTCTCAACAAGAAGAACACATGTACGATGGTCGATCCCGTATCGAGTCTAGAGAACCCCGGAGGCATCATGGATCCTGAACCGCAGATTATTTTATTTAGAATTAAAATATGTGATATATATATAGGAATAATAGTGATGAATATGTACAAGATAAGGATCCTATCACTCCCTACTTTATTCCTTGTCGATTAGGCCAATATTTCGCCTTCTCTCGAGGTCCAGGTCAGTATGAACTTATTGCATAAATACATCCTCATGTTGTTATTTTTTCTTCTCCTTTTTCTTTTCTCCTTTATTCTTTTATTTTGGTCAAAACGAATGTTGATTACACAATGTTAAAATGCATGGACAAAGTTATTTTATTGTATTTGATATATATTTACAGGGATTTTACATAGGGAATATTGCTAGAATAAAAGAATAAAGGATTTGAATCATGGATTCATGATTCCCCTATACTTTAGCTTTGAAAAAGAAGTGAAAAAGAAATAAAGAAAAGAAAAAGCAAGGAATGTAGAACAATATTGATTATTAAACCTATCTTCATAAAATTAGAGTATGGAACTCAGTCAGACCTTCGGATCATTAATTTGGCAGATCCTTAGTGGAAGATGGACTTAAAACCTAAAGGCTCTAAGTTCCACAGGACTCCTATTCAGGTCACCTCAAAAGTCATGTCAGAACAAGTCTACATGCGCAAATTCTTATGGCTATGAATCTTTACTTGTACTGTGTAAGTGATATATAGCTCCCCACCTCAGGAAATGGCAATGAAACAACCTCCCTTAGCAAGGTAACTCTAGTCCACCAATCTAACAACTCTTTCAGCAAGGAATGAGGTATTACCTTCTAAGTTCAAGTGCAAACAACTCAAGAAGAGGGGAAAGAAGAGAATTGATCATGACAAGTGTAGCCATGTATCCTTTGGAGCTTGATCAGTGTAGCTAAGTCTCCACCTGCAAGCTTCCTTGAGATTATACCATGTATCACATAAGCTTTGCTTATTCAACTACATACGCTCGAGCAGGCATTTCATTTTCAATCAGACCTGTCCCCTCTTTTTTTGGAGGCTTTGCATTCTTCTATAACATATATGTAACATATCTACAAGGTGCAGCATGTACATATGGAGTTTTTCTTCTTGAGCTAGTACACGATCCCTCTTTTAAAGAATTATTGCAACCCACAACATTCTGTCATTAGACCTCAATGCCACTCAACAAGGTCGAGATGCACTTCCCTCCCTGGAGGAAGATGGATGCTCCCACTAGTTTTTACACACCCGTGTACTACCGCAAGCCAAAGGATTCTGCCCCCTCACCACCTCATACATAAAGAGCTACATGTAGAGTGCTTGTCTAAGTCAAGGTCACTATCTAGAAGAATCATGTGTGCATTGTTAAATGTTCTACATAGAACAATCAAGAAAGACATGTGAACATAGTCTTGTGGACTCAAAGAATTAAGTCGCTAGGACCTGAAAAGTCTCAACTCGAATTCCTATAAAGTTCCTCTAAAATTAAGTGGATTAAGGTCTTAACCAAGCTCCATTCTTTAATTTCATTCCAGGATATTTTAAATGTCAATACTATTTAGAAAAATGCATATGCACATGCAAAGATTTACAAAACCTTAGAAAAGAAAGGAAAAGACAAAAATCTGTTTGAAAAGTTTTTAAAATAATTTTCGCAAATTTATATGGTATTTTTAATAAAGAAAATAAAGAAAGAGTTTTTGCAAATATTTACAAGAATATGTACATAGTTACAAGGGTTTTATTTAAAATTTTCATTACAATTTTTACAGTTGGATTTTATCTACAAGAATTTTAAGATGGGATTTTATACACAAGAGTTTATGTACAAAGTTTACAAATAAATATAGATTTTATTTACACACATATATAACTACTTAATATGCCCATAATTTTTAGCCCATATGACAAAATATTTTAAAAAACTTTTGCAAACCATTTTTCAAACTTGATATACTTATCTCGAACTATGTTTAGAGAGCCACAATGGAAGACATAACTCATGCTAATCATAGAGAAGTGAAAATAACTTTATACTACAATGACTCAAAGAATGAAGGAACTGAATAGAAATTGGTGATCCCCCAATACTTAGGATCAAGTAAGCCTAAGTATGGAAGACTACACAAAAGGGTAAGATTGAGGAATAGAATGCACACAATCAATGACTCAACATGTCCCCCCTATACTTAGGGTAAAAGATCCCTAAGTATCGAGAAGAAGATCAACAGTTCAGGGACAAGTGAGTGAGCAATTAATGAAAGGGAAAATAGATGTTACCTGCCCTCTACTTAGGTTCAGATGTCCCTGGGTATAGGCATCAAAACAAAGGTATTATGGTGAATAAATATATGAACAACATGAGTCTAACACCCCCTATACTTAGGATAAAGTGCATCTTAAGTACAACAAAATCATAAAAGAGAGACGGGGTGATAGCCAAAACTGATGAATAAATTATATAGACAACAAGGATATACAGAGAGGTAGAAAGAAGTGTAACTCAGGCATGAGATGCATTGTGTGAGAGTCAAAGAACACATCTCATACAAAATGAATAGGGTCAACATTAATAGTCAGCGGACCATGATTAGTAAAGGATCTTAGGTGTTGCCATTGACTCAAAAGGTGGACTCAGAAGACAACTCGGATATGTCAATGATGCTATTGTCATGCACCATTCAGGCCAGGTATGGTCCCTTCTATTTGCTCTGTAATTTCCCGAAGCATCAAATTGCCATAATCTCTTATCAACTCAAACTTCTCAAGGCTGATGTTATAATCATGACATATCTTCACTTGGTCCTTATATTATAGGCTACTTGAAAAGGTTGTATATCTAAGCTCCTCCAAGGCTGACATCTCTACTTTTCTCTAATATCCTATAATCTTAGGAACCAATAACATCTCAGTAACTGCCCATAGTGACTTGTGCTTAATTTCAACAAGTAAGTGGCATGGCTTGCCTTAAATGAGTAAAAATGGAGATGTACCCAAAGGTGTATTTAAGGATATCCTTTAGGTCCACAAAACCAAGTCCAAAAGCTGTGACCAATCCTTTCAGTCTGGACGGACAACCTTTTGCAATATATTCTTGATCTCCCGATTTGAAACCTTAGAAAGACCATTCGTCTGTGGATGATATGAAGGGGCAACTCTATGTCTATGTTGAACTCGTTAACAAGGGCCCTTACCTTATCCTTGATAAAATGAGTTCCCTATCAGAAATAAAAACTCTAGGAATTCTGAACCATGATACGTTATTTTTCCTCAAGAATTTGCAAATGTTCCTTGTGTCAGCAGCTCAAGCGGGGATGGCCTCAACCTAACAAGTCACATATTCCACAACCAACAAAATGTACACGAATCCTTGACTCTTAGGAAATGGGCCCATAAAATCAATGCCCCATGCATAAAAAACCTAATGTAAGTTAATGGGTTGCATCGACATCATGTATCTATGACCATAACCACCCATCCTCCAACAGTCAGTACACCGATTCATGAATTCATCTGAATCCTTGAAGAGTGTTGGCCACCAAGGGCCGGATTGGAGCACCTTTTGTGTTATTCGTCTCCTAGAGTGATGTCCTCCTACCTCAAGCTTGTTTCAATAGGTGAGGATGCTATGGTGCTCCTCCTGAGCAATATACCGACGTCACATGCTATACCCCCCACCCTTAATGGTAAAGGGTGGGATTCTCCCAATGTTATGACTTGGACTTCACAAGGAAAGTCTTAAGCCGATGCCTGGTCCAACCTTGTGAAACTTTCTTGGCAACAAGATAGTTCACAATGTCAGCATACCATGGGAGAGAGGTGATAGTGAGAATTGCCTCGTCTAGGAATATCTATGTGATAGGTGTGGTAGTCTACTAATCCTAGAGATTATCTAATTTGGAGAGGTGATTCGCTATATTCTTGACTCCTGGTTTATCCTTAATCTCAATATCAAACTCCTAGAGTAGAAAGATCCATCTAGTCAAGCATGCCTTGGCATCCTTCTTGTCCATTAAGTACCGGATGATGGTGTGATCTATATAAATAGTCACTCTAGATCCGAGAATATAAGATCGAAACTTATCCAAAGAAAAGACTACAGCTTGCATCTCTTTCTCTAGAACAATATAATTCTGCTGGGCAGCATCCAAAGTGCTGCTAGCGTAGTGTATGGAAAATGGCAATCCATCCCTACTCTGTCCTAACACAACCCCTATGGCAAAATTAGAAGCGTTTGTCGTGATCTCGAATGGGAGAGACCAATCGGGTGGCTGGAGGACATGAGCCTACAAAACCAAATCCTTGGGAGTCTCAAAAGACGAAAGACACTTATGATCTACAATGAACTTGGTGTCTTTTGTGAGAATATCAATAATAAGTCAAGTAATATGACTGAAGTCCTGAATGAAACATCGGTAGAAACCGACATGTCCCAGAAAAGACCACAACTGCTTTAAATTGGATGGTGGATTGAGTTTCTTGGTGATATCCACCTTAATCAGATCGACCTCCATGCCCCTATTGGAGATGATATGAATGAGGACCGTCCCTTGAGTCATCATAAAATAAATCTTCTCCCAAAATAAAAAAAGGTTGACCTCGATGACCCATTTAAGCACTCAATCTAGACAAGAAAGACAAGCATCAAACCCATCATCATAGACCAAAAAATCATCCATGAAGACATCTAAACAATCACCCACCATATTCTAAAAGATGGATAGCATAAACGTTTGGAATGTAGCCAGGGCATTACATAATCCAAAGGACATACACCTAAAAGCATACATCCCAAATGGACAGGTGAATGTCATCTTATCCTAGTCTTCGGTTGCAATGGCCACCTGATTATACTTGAGTACCCATAAAGAAATAAATAATTATTCTTCCTAGCTAATCTCTCAATAATAAAATCAATGAATGGTAGAAGGAAGTGATCCTTCTTGGTGGCCTAATTCAATCGTCTGTAGTCCACACATACCCTCTAAGAAGTGTGAACACGGGTAGCAATCTCCTCCCTATACTCACTCACAACTGTAGTGATACCAGTCTTCTTGGGTACCACAAGTAATGGAGTAACCCACTTCGAGTCAGAGATAGGGTAGATAAAATCGATGCTCCTCCACTTAGATATTCCTTTCATGACCACATCTCTAAGATTTGGGTTCAACCTATGCTCGAACTCACGTGAACTCTTAGTGTCATTCTCGAGGTAGATGTGATGGGAGCACACGGCCGAACTTATCCCCTGGAGATCTTCTACAGACCAACCAATTGCCTTGATATTCCTCTTAAGAACCTCCATCAAGCGATATTCTTGGTCATCAGTCAAATCTATTGAGATAATGACTAGAAACATCTATTGCTCGCCCGCAAGGAATCGATACTTTATGTTGTGCAGAAAGGTCCTCAATTCTGAGCATATTATAGCTGGAAAATCTAGCCTCTAAAAATTATGAGTGAAGGCTACAAGATATGAATGAGAGAACTCTCACTACTCAAATGGACTCGACGAAGATGACCATAACGGTGTCTCTTTAAACTGTATTGGCTCTATCTCCTTCCTGGTTGTAGGCTTTGTAGTCATTAACACGACATATACTCATCAAAATCCGGCCAATCAAAATATGTATCTGAGTCTTAGGGATCTAAATCAGAATGACATGAAATGAAATCAACCAATTTACCAAAAATGGAATCGTTAGCCTCTAAAGTATCCTGTGCCACAAATATGCTCTCTGAGCTCTGATAAATTGGCATCTATGAATCTATTGAGTCTGAAATGAGACAAGATCTCATCAAATCAGATCTATCTAAACTGCCTTATCATTTGTAGTCATAAAATCACACTGATGGTGGATTTCTAGATCTATATTTATCGTTAGCTCTGATCCTTGATCATAGCTATCTAAATCTCCAGCTCTGATCTTCTCAATCGTCTCTATTTGTATACTCTAACCCTCGACACTAAAATATACCTTTCCAATATTATGATCAGACACAACCTTTGTTGTCGCTAGGAAAGGTTGTCCTAATATGATGAGGGTATTGGTCATGCACTCAAGGATCTCCATGTCCAACACAACAAAGTCCACAGGGAATTTCAGGCCATGAATGGTGACGACAACATCCTTTAATAACCCCTTCAGTCTCTTGATAGATCTATCTGCAAGATGAAGTATTGTCTTGCATTATCGACGAGGGCCAAACTCGAAATGGTCAAGTAACGCTTCCAGAAGGAGGTTAATCAAAGACCCACTATCTAATAGAGTACGACTGAACCATTGCTCGTGAATGTGGCATCTAACTTATGGAACCCCTGCATCTAGTCTCTTGGTTGCCAATCGATTCGGAATGGTGAAGCATGTGGCATGGGTGAGCACATAGATTTTTGCACTATGATTGCACCTCTTCTGCGTACGGGTTGTGATCTTCTCTCTAAGGTTCTTTTGGAAGAGAGGGATGTGCTCCAATGCCTCTTGAAGAGTCGGCTGGATATGAAATCTGCCTATCATCTGCTCATTGAACTCTAGCTATTGTATCTTTTTAGGATTTTCTATTTTGACCCTTCCCTAATAGTAGTGCTTAAGGAGGGGGTAGAGAGACCCTCTTCGGGAACTATAGGGTGAGGAGTAGGAGAATGTCTTTGAATATGCAAATGATTGGAATCCATATAATCATCATCAAACACTACATATGGATAAGGAGAAGATACAGAAACCATTCCTTTATTCATATTTTTTTCGAAAATTTTCCATTTTTTGTACTTTTCTACGAGAAACATCTTCAAGTATAGAATTGTGAGTCAAAACAACTAGACTATCTATACGTAGACTCTTGGTGTCATCAATATTAAAGACAACATATGAAGTTGTAGCGTCAGTACCATGCTATGGCCCGTCATGTAAAATATTCGTGCCATTAACACCACCATCTGTAGCATCCAGAGAAGGGATGACATTAGCACTGTCAACTGGATCATCCTCAAAATGGGTTGGCTATGATGTTGCTGGTAATAGTGAGTAGGAGGCTGGTGAAATAAAGAATGAGATTGTTTGTTGAGGAACGATGTGTTGAGAGTAATGGGGTTGCTGCTGCTGGGTACCATGTCCTAAATGTGTTGGAGGTTGCTATTGGGACTGAGCACCTCCAGTGGACCATCTAAAACCTAGGTGATCATGGCGTATATTGGGCTGTTTTTGTACTAGACATACCAAATCTCGTTGACATCCATCAATGGCTTCGTCTTCTCATGCGAAGCCATGGGAAGGGACACTAATGGTTGATCGCTTTGATATACCACAATCTGTGTGTCTGGTGCAAGTGGTGGTGGCAATTGATACTGAGAGACTGGCTGAATGTGCTCCCTCTAAATATGATGAACCTGCCGGTAAGAAGCGGACGACTATGATAATCAGCTTCCTTAATCAGCATGTAGCCTAGTTGTGGCGTAGAAGCTGTATGTGCCTCTTGGAGGCACGTGATCTGTGTCTTGAGCTCACTCAAAGTCTGGGACAACTCATCAATCTTGTTGAGTTTGTCAAAGACCTGGCATATCTTTTTCTCTATAATCTCCATGCGATCCAACTTCTTGTTAATGATGCCCATGTCCATAGTTGATGACTCTGTTAATGTTGCAGATGTAGAAGATGAATATGGACCTGCCTCAATGCATTGAACTCTATTGTGAGATAATGCATGGTGGGAAGGCTTCCTATGAGTGTAGACATGGTCCTAGGTCATCACAATGTAGTTTTCATCCATCTCCTCATAGATGGACCATACTTGGTCATGTCCTTGAAAAAATAGAACCCTCCAAACGAGGCATTGAATAGCCCCTGCAACTCAGGTGTTAGCTCAAAAAAGAAACTCTAGAGTAAATTAGGTTTGTTGATGTCTTGATGTGGACACATGTCAATGAACTCTCTAAATCAATCCCAAAACTCATGGAACTGTTCATTCAGGATCATGGTAAAATTACTATCATGGATCGCATTGCATTCGTCTGATCAAGTGGATAATATTTTTTCAGGTACTTGGTACTCGACTACTCCCAAGTGGTGACAACCTTCCCCAAGTGCTTCAGCTAGTAGACTGCTTTATCGACCAAGGAAAAGGGGAAGGGTATCATCTTAATCGTATCCTCATCCACAAATCTGTCGTGGGCTGTGCTTCAATTCATCTCTAACTCTTAGATATATAGATGGGAAACAACTGAATCATCTGGGGCCATAGCTCAAAGTCGCATAGAATAGTTAGCAGCTGAATCCACTTGTTGGTGAGAGTTGCACGAGGGTTATGCAATGCTCTCATGGTGTGCAAGCGTCTCTGTGGATCACATGCCTCCTCCTAACATATGTCATCTTCTCAGTTCTCATGTCTAGGAATCTCTCCATAACTGGGTATGTTATCTCTCGCAGCTTCTCGCCCATCTCTCATTTGAGTCAACTCCCACCTCACTTGCATCATGAGTAGCTCTTGTTCTCAGTTCTATCTTTGGGGATGCCAGGAGGGTGTTGTTGATAATCGCCTGATCAAACACATCATAGATATCTAGATACTCATCATCTCTCCGCTCTTGGGTCATCTCGTCAGACTTCAGAAAAGAAAAAGAGCAGACCTCAGGTGTAACCAAGTCTGCAAATATCTTCTCTGATTGTTTTAGCTGCAGTACATTAGATGATGGATGGGTAAGGTCGAAAAGAAGGAGGTAGAATATTTGGGATCCGAGAATGGGTTTGAGCTCTCATGAATCTCCCTAGATGAATGGAGAGGTGTGTTGTAAAGTGGTGCCACCAAAGGTAGTCTAAGAGACTGCTTGTCCATTATCAAGATGTGGGGATTTATGATCTTGACTAAAAACAACGATGAGAAATCATATCCCCAATTCACCAACACAACACAATGATGATCGTGAAAGCTTCATCATCAATCTTTTATGTTCTAGAGTTTGGTGATAATTCAATCTTAAGAAAGAGTTTACGAGCTGTTAGGTACCCGTATTTCCCCAAAGACTGGTTCAAATTCTTACGACTAGTTGCACCTACTTTCAACGAGTATAGATGTAAGTAGGGACTGTAAAATGGCTACTCGTTACTTGAGTATGAAGCCTTACACAGTGTCCTCTAAACCACCCACTCTTCTAAGGAAACACGAACCTTTTAGTGGTCACCCACATTCCCTCAATGAGAAGTAGCTACTTGTTTTTATACAATCAGTAGATGAAAAGAGAATCCAGACATGGCTCTACCCTAGTGTTCGTATCTCGCTCCCTCTGAAAGTGAATTCAAATAATGAGGGGGTTGCTCTCCCCAAAATAATGAATGTGATCTTTTTGTTGGTTTTAGGACCGAATTTGTTTAGCAGTCCAGATATTATCAACTTATCACTCTTTTGTAATTTTTCAAATAAACACACGTCTAATGAATTTTCTATTTTCCTTTTATTCCTAAGTCCAATAACATGTGGAGGAAGATGTAAATATTGATGCACGATGAAATCAATGCTGAATGCACGAGATAGAAGCATACCTTGCTCCAGTAGTCTACATGCAATATGATTTGCTCAGAAATTTAAAGATATAAAATAAAGTATCTATATGATGCACGAAGAAATCGCCCTAAACAATAGCTTCTATTACGGGAAGAATGACATGATAACCATCTTGAAATGAGATCAAGGTCCGATATTGGAGGTCGCTCGGTGCGTGCCACAATGGGTCCTGCTAATGATGTATGCAACCTCTCTCAACATGTAGTCTCAATTTCAAATAAATAATAATTTATTTATTTGACTAAGTCCAATCGATTCTATAGAAACATGTATTTTTTTAGGTGTTTGTACCTAATCACTACCTGGATTAACTAGATAAAAACCAAAGTTTTAGGCTCACACAGAAAAAATGAAACAAAAAAAGTCAATGAAAATACGAGAAAATTCGTTGAGGTCCCCCGAGTACACTAGCACTCGGTAAAACAGACCCGAATAAAAGTGTCCAACATCTCTAAGAGTTATTACAAGTCTATGCAAAAATAATAACACTAAATGAAGCTAAAATCTTCAACAGTCTGCTCCTCCTCGGATGCTCTCTCCAGCCAGTCGGGGTAGAGCGGCAAGCCTCCGCTTCGCTCGGGTGTATCAGCTCTCGTAAGATCGCCTCCCTCACTCCACGGGCCCCTCATAACAAAGGTGAAATAGAAATATGTCAGAGGTAGTTGTAGAAACAAAATAAAATAAAAGATAAAAGAGGGAAACATAACTAAAACAACAAAGATACAAAACAACAATAATCCTAACTACTTAACAGTGCTCCCTGGTAACAACGCCATTCTGATGAGTAATCTCGCTAACTCAGGTTAAAATAATTAATAACTTTGTCATTGTCACACAACTCAATCTAGTTAAAAATCGAGAAAATTAGTTAGACAAAGGAGAAAATGCAAACACACACCTCTTTTTATATTTTTCAAATATGATAAAAATGCACAAAAAATCAAATAAAAATATTTTTGCGTTTTATAGGTTTTATAATGTTTTCTGGGTTTTTGGGGAAATTGAAATGTTTTTAAAATTTTCTAAAGGTTCAAAACTAAGAAAAGAAGTAAACAGTGAACGACCATGGCTATTTTTCAAAAGTAAAATATTAAACATCTCAAAACTTCTTGGATGTTAATTTTAATAAAAACTAGAAGAAAATATCTACAATCAGGAGTTGAAATCATAATTTTCAGATTGTTAATGGATTTTATATTATTTCTATAAGAGTTTTGGTGTTTTACAAATTTTTAAGGTTTTCAAAAGATAATGAGATGAAATTTATACAATAGTTAAAACAAATAAAATAATCCTATATAGTTTTTTTGAAATTTTAGAACATATTTAGAATTTTTAGGATTTTTATAAGGTAAACATGGGATTTTTGTGTTGTTTTTGAATTTTTAATAATAGTAAATAAAAGAAATTGGCAAACAAAAATTACCCTACAAACAACATGCTGGTTAGAGCTACAAGTTATTTTGTAGAATAAGACAATTTACTATTTATTGTAACAAATAAAAGAGAAAGAAATTAAAACAGCGATGTAAGGACCTAGTTGTAATTATTTCGAGTCCTAGGGCTGAATAATAACACGCAATAGAAGTGTGTGAGACCTAGTGAAAATTATCCAGAGAGCTCATGCATCACACACGATTTAACACTAACAGAGGAATAAGTGCAAATATAAAAAACTTTAGCTATTTCAGTAACCGGCTAAAATCTTAGGGAAAATTTGCAAATAACATGCAAAGGCGCGTGTATACACACATGAGTTCAACTCAACTGGCTAAAGTGGAAAAAAATAAAGCATAAGGTCCAAACAACAAAAGTTCCTATCTACTTATTATAATTATTGGACTAAATAGAAATAAAATAAAGTGTGAGGTTGAAAAGGAAATATACCCCTCATAGGTGTGGGCGACACCTGGCTCTGGCTGGATCTAATTGATCTGAGATCAATGTAGGCGTACAGTCCTGGTGATGTCTAGAGAGGATATTACGGCTCAGGAATGTCAGGGACGTGTGCTTTAGATCAACTGAAATACTGATCGAGACGTCATCTTTTCCGCATGGATTGATAGTCTTGATCATATCTGGAATGTGGGATCCTCATATGATGGTCATAAAGGGCTCTAGAAAAACATGAAGAAGGACGAGCCTGGGTTGATGCAATTTGGGATTTCTACTTCTACGAGGTTTTGATCAACCAACTAAGAGGTTCTCCATGCTCTGCTAGTGATTCCATGCCTGACTGGAGACTTCGATGAAGCAAGGGATGGCTGGATGAGAATCTAAGATGTGGAACACTTGGAGGCACTCTGCTATTGAAGTAGAGGGTCGATGAGAGCCTTTAATGCGTCCAGAACATGCAAGGAGTATCGCGCATGGGTTACTGTAGCAGAAAAAGAAAGGAGTGGGGGGAGGGGTATTGAGTTGATATCAAACAAGACATAAGGAATTAGGACATGTGAGAAGGTGGAAGGAGATGTAGGGATTCAATCCATGCGGCTAGGAGTGGGTGTGAGGCTCTAAACCTGATGGTTGGAGTTACGCGAGTGGAAGATGGTGGTGAACGATAAATTGAATGAATAAGGAGAAATGGAAAGGAAGTGAGGCACTAGAGGGTGCTACTGTGATCAACGAAGTGCAGCGAAGGCGGAGGCGGGTTCTTGGCCTCGATCCTACTGCGAAAGGCAAAAGAGGCTTCTCGTAGTGGAGCTCCAACCTCGAAGTGGTCGAAGCGCAATATGGCACCAATCCAAGCTCTAAATGATACTCTAGAACCCTATCACGATCCTGAAGATGCAAATAAAGGAGAGGAGGAACAAGGTACGAGATGCTAAGTGATGGAGGTGGAGGAGAATATTTATAGGTATCCAGGGTTTCCAAAAAGATCAGAAGAATGTGCGAAGCCCTAGGAAGATTCGGTGCCATATAGGGATCCGCGAGGATCATGGATCCTAGGAGAATAATAAGGCACACAAAGTGAGGGCAGAAGTGGTCAGAGTCAGGCAGGAAAGTGGTGAGAAATCATCATCGGCAAAGGGAAGTCGGATTTGACCCGATTTGAGGAAGGGTAGACATGGGTCAACGTACCTGGGCGACCAATCAGAAATTAGGAATTTACAAAAACAAAGAAAATGAAATTAAATATGGTAAATGACTATAAAATAAAAATGGAAAATAATAAAATATGTTTGTTATTTTTCAAACTATTTTCTATGATTTTCAATTATTTTTAATAATACATATATACGGTATATATAGTATATGTTATTATGTACAGATATAATATACCTATATATTATATACATGTATTTTTATTCTATTATTTTTAGAAAAATACATTCTGATTTATATTTTCTATATTTACAAAATGTTTTAAATATTATAAAAGCATTTTTATTTGATTTTTACAAATTAATTATAGATGTTAAATAAATAGGTTTTATGTACAACATATACATGTTTGACACTCTGTACAATGAAAAAATGATTTCTTATTTAATTTAATTTATATTTTATGAATTTTATTTTAATCATAATAAATAAATAAAAGTATCAAAAATACAAAATATATAAAAGTTATTTACAAAAGAAATAAGTAAATATATATGTACGAGTATAGGTGTTGTATGTTTGTACACATTATTATTTTGCAATTATTTGTGTTTACGTATTTTATTAGGGAAATTAAATTATTTTGAGTTTAGTTTATTTAAATATAAAATAGGTGATATATATGGGAGGAATAATGATGAATATGTACAAAATAAGGACACTATCTCTCCCTACTTATTCCTTTTCAATTAGGCCAATATTTGGCCTTCTCTCAATGTTCTGATCAATATGCATTTATTGCTTAAATACGTCCTCCTTTTGTTCTTTTTTCCTTTTTATTTTCTTCTTTATTCTTTTATTTTGGTAAAAAAGAATGTTAATTACACAATGTTAACAAATGCATGCACAAAGTTAATTTATTGTATTCAATATATATTTGCATGGATTTGCATAAGGAATTTTGTTAAAATAAACTAATAATGTAGATCATTTATCCATCAAGTACCATAGATGATCTGAAGAAGTTCTTTAGTTTAGAGTTTGACATGGGGGACCTTGGTGCAGTGAGGAATATTTTAGGGATGGAGATCATTAGAGATTATGCAGACGAAAAGATTTTTCTTATATCGGAAGAATTACATTGAGAAAGCTCTAATGAGATTTCGGATGATTACAACCAATCCTCGAGGTACTCCATCCGCTGCAAACATTCATCATTCATTTTATTTTGTACCACAGTCAGACATGAAGAAGGAACACATGTCATTGACGAATCTCAGATTCATCACTCTAAAAATTATTTTTTACTCAAATCCCTAAAATTCATTGGCATTTCTTCATTTATTCTTCATAATTAACATTCATGCATATATTGATAAAAATTGCATTTTATCACTCATTACTGCATAAAATAAGATGCTAAAAATCTCAACCAAATTGACCCATAAATAGCCTAACTTCCCTGATTTTTAACTAATTCATGCTAACTCGAATTGACCTGAAACCACCTCCATTGTGTACATATCACTAATAAGAATAATTGAAAATTACAAAAATCACAATAACAACAATAACAACCAAATTTTTGCTAACTTAAAAAAAACAACAATAACAACAAAAAAACACAAAAAAAACAAAAAAAAGTTTTGCTACTCACCGTGACTGTGTCCAACCAAATTTTTTTCCTTATTATTTTTTGCATATTTTTTTTTCAAAAGAAAATTAAAAAAATCAAGAAGTAAAAAAAAGTGTCTGCATTTGACGCGCATGCACTTCATCCAACATTAAATGCATTTGCATTTGTGAAAAGACCTTGGGTTCTGAATCGAGTTATGAGCATAAATCGAGAGTGGTCTCGACTTGACCTTAATTCACCTAATTTTCAGAGGAACTTTGTTGAGAAATAGGATTTTAGAAGCTCCAGGTCTATGACATAATTCTTCGAGTTCCACATGATAATGTGCAACATTTTACTCTTAGTGTATCATCTGGTCTCTTCATTCTGGGTACAACTCTGGAATAGGGAATTAATTTGTACTCTCTCACTATGCACTTAGCTCAACTCAGACAGGGTGTTGGAAGACTATGTGAGTTTCTTTTCTGGTTGCATGCAAATCTAAAGACCGAAGTACTACTTGAAATAAAGCATCGGAAAAGCGATGGACGGTTGGGCACAATTTTTTCTAGGACCCTAAAACATGTACGGAAAAAAAATTCCATATCCGTCGGGGCACAACAAGATCCATGCAAGAGTTTTCAAAAAATCCAAATATAAAGAAGCCACTACCAAATAATTATTTGACCAAAAAGGTCCAAGCTTCAAGAAAACCTACAGATCTTGGTGGAGTCTCAACTACACTAGCCAGCTTCACAAGAAGAGGTGACTACACAGGTCACCCTCCGGTTCTTTTCCCCTTCTTCTATTCTTCTCCCCCATTTTGATTGTGAACACAGTGCTACAGGACTTAGAAGGAAATACCTGACTCCCCAAGTATGAGTTACTGGAGAGGAGGTTTGCATGGTAGTCTGACATTCTGGATGGAAGAGATAAAACCTTTCACACACGAGTCAATTGTTCAATGTTCATGGGGTATGCTTTGGGCGGAGGATTGATCTAAGATGACTTCTGAGCTGAAATTGTGACAATGATGTGTATAACTTGAAGGTTGTTAATTTTAAAAGCCTAAGTCTCACAGAAGTTTCGCCAAACTAATAATCCAAAATTCAGGGCTAGTATCATTTTCACCTTCTGATCATGGTCTTTCTATGGAACCCAATCTCATTTAACCTCATTGCATTTCTTTGTGTGCTCAGGGACGAGCATGGTTTAAGTATAGGGGGATGATGAATCTCAGATTCATCACTCTAAAAATGAATAATTAAGCTCAAATCCCAAAATGTCATTAGGATTTTTTCATTTATTCTTTATTATTAGTATTCATGCATGTATTGATAAGAATTGCATTTTATCACTCATTATTACACAAAATAAGAAGCTAAATATCTCAACCAAATTGACATGTAAAATAGGTTAACTTCCCTGATTTTTTACTAATTCATGCTAAATCCAAGTGACCTAAAACTACCTCCATTGTGTACAAATCACTAACTAGAATAAATGAAAAATACAAAAAAATAACTAACTTAAATAAATGGACCAAAAACCCAAACCATAATTGCATGATTTTCGGACTAAAACCTTGATATTTTCCTCATCCAATGTACGTTTTGATCCAAACTTTTGAATTAATGTATACTCAAATATCTTTAAAAAAGATCAAGTTCAAGTCAATCGGAGCTCATATGTGAAAGTTGGGTTTTGGGCATCTTTTCTACATTTTGTATTTTAGTGGTTTTCGACCTATTATTTTATGTACACAACTGCATCATTTTATTTTATTTGTTTCATTTGTCTTCTTTGATAAAAGTTTTATTAAAATGTGCAAAAATACAAATCCCAAACTGAGCTTGAAATCAATGGAATTAACTGAGTCCGAGTCTTCACTAACAGTTTGTACAAAATGTGTCATTTTAACATTTTATTTTATTTCTTCTTTTTCTCAATTATTAAAAATCCCAAAAAATATGTTAATGTGTAAATATTTATCTTTAATTTTATCCTATTTTTTTTCGGATTTTTATCTTGTTTAAAAATGACAAAAAACTATAAAACCCAAAAATCAAGGTATTCTACGTGCATAGAGTACCTGAAAAATATCACTTTGCACAAATGATCGATTTTGGTTTTGCTATCTTTATGCATTGTAGATCTCATCAAGACGAGCAATTTTGTAAAGAAAATTATTCAATCCGAGCTCATCTACTATTTTTTACATATTTATTATTTTATTTATTTTTCAATTTTTGTGGGGCTGACACGTGGCCTCTCCTGGAGCCGCCACGTGTTACCCATTTTTAACCTTTATTTTAGTTTATTTTTATTCAAAAAATAAAAAAAAAATAAAAAATTAAAAACCGTGTCACATATCTCGATTAGGGTCATCCCCTCTCGACCGATCGGACGATTCCCAGGCCATCTCCTTCCTCCGCCCCTCTCTCCCACTTTCCTCTCGGCGGCGCCGCCAACCCTCCTCTGCGATTTCTACCGCCGTCCGCCCAATCTTTACCCTCGTCAGCCCGATCTCCTTCCAGATAAAGCCTCCCCATATCCGCTCTGATCTCCTATGAATCCCCAGATCTCTCAATCTATCGTCGTCACCTCCCACTTTCCATCGTCGATTTCCAATCTCCTCCACTATTTAACCATCGTTGCCGCCCTCATCTCCCTTCATCCGTTGTTTGACAGCTAAGGAGCTCTTCCTGGTGGTGACAGCACCAGCACAAACCCCTTCTTGGCGTGATCCGAGGTGATTCGCACCTCGTCACTACTCTCCTCCGATGAAGCTTCTCTGCTCCGGTCTTCACATCGTCAATCTCTTCTCCCAGGTATTTCACCCTTCATATGCTCCGCTACATCATCATCCCGTTGACCCCCATCACCACCCACATACATCCACTGACCACACCTCCGTGATGCCCCTCTTCCGGTCATCCTCCATCAATCGCTCCATCCCATCAAGCATCTACATCTGACACCCCTTGCATCGCTCTTCGACGCCTTCGTCCAGCACCTCTACGACCCTCTTCGATCGATGTCGAGCCATCGACAACCAACGACGACGCAACCTTCTTCGAGATCCCAGTACCCCCAAGAGCAGCCAACATCCTCGACATCAACGAAACCACAACACCAATACCTTCATCTGATGTGCCTCCTCCGCAGTTCGTCATGCCGCCACCATCTTCAAAGGCATTGCTCCAATTTCACCACATTGTCGCGAGCTGTGTTCCCCCTCCCTCGCCTTTGTCGTCCCTTCTGCGCCAACGACCATCAGTCGTGTGTCGGCCTTCATCTCCGTCCTCCTTCTCAAGGACGCCCTCTACTCAGCTCAACCATCCTCATTGTGTCGGCGAGCCAGCAACCTCCAACCGAAGGTCCCCTCGCTCATAGATCCGCAAGTCACCACTGTAGAAGGGGATCCTCCACACCGAGAAGCCTGCACCGCCCCCGTCCGCCGAAGCTCCACCAGGTACGAAGCTCGAGGCCCCCACCATATGCGTCGCACTTGGCATGGGGAAACGTCTGGAAAGAGGACTCCTCACATGACCCCGCGTGCGCGGGGTGGGAAAATTACGGAAGCTCTCGTCACTCTCTTCGTTTTTGTGCAGAAGTCCACCAATCCATGGGTTACGTGCCAGTCTCTAGTAAATTTGCAGTCAACCTCCCAATAGTCCTGGTAATTCCATTCAGTCCTTCGACTGTAATTTTATATTTATTTAATTATTGTAGTTTTACAGTGGTTCCCCTGTGTTGCCCCTTTACTTTGAACCACTACATCACATCATTTTATTTATGAAAAATAGGCATTTTGTTCTACAATTAATTCTCTACATCATGGCAATCTTGTGCTGTTTTTGTGGATTATGGTTAATTAATAATTAATATTCATATAATAAATTACATATGTTGCCCAAATATGGAAATTCATAAGTAATTAATCATAGCTTGAAAAATTGCTAAAAATTTACATATTGTAGAATTAGTTGTATGTTAAATCGTGCCCAAAACGATTTGCATTTGCATTCATGGTTTGACCTATAAAAATCATTTTGTTTCAGTCTTAAATTTTTAGTAGGTATTAAATCTCATAATTTTGAGGTTGAGGATATTTCTAAGATCCATCATGTAGTGATAGATCTTGGACAATTTTATTCCTTGAAAATAAATAGGTTTAATATTTGTTAGAATTAATTATTGAGATTTATTATGTTTGCACTCATAAATTCATAAAATATTTATCTTACATTCAAAAATTCCAAAAAATACATTGCATTCATTTCATCATAATTGACATCTTAGCCAAGTTTCATATTTTTAGGACATCGTTTGATTGATCTTTACATTTTAATCCCTAAAATTGGCTACATTTGCATTTTGCATACAAAAATTACACTAAAAATATAAAAAAACACCATCTCAAAAAACGTGCATGAACTTTGATAGACAAATTTGTAGGTTGTTCCTTTGCCTCCTTGTGTTCTACCTTGGGACTTGCCCAAGTAAAATAAACATAAAACCACTCCAAATAAAAATTGATTGATTTTTTGTGGTTATTTCTTGATCGATTCCGAATTCCTGACTACAAGGAAACGTCATATTTTAAAGCTCAATTCACACAAATTAATGTAGGGTTTTCGTGACTCGTTAGTTGTATGTTCCCTATGTATCATAGTTGGGAGTCTTATGTATGCCATAGTATGCACAAGATCTGATATCTCTCATGTTGTGAGCATAGTTATCAAGTTCATGGGCAACCTAGGTTAGAATCATTATCAGGTAGTCAAACTGATTTTCTGCAATTTGAGAGGAACACCATACATTTGCATTATCTATAGAAGTGATTCAGAGTGTTTAGTTGCTGGATATTTAGATTGAGGCTATGTGCAGATGTTGATGGGAGGAGATCAATGATAGGTTATGTCTTCACTTTGTGGAATTTGGTCATGAATTTGGAATACTATCTTAAAACCATCAATTACTTTGTCTACCACAAAGGCAGAGTACATGGCTTTGACAGAGGCTGTAAATGAAGGGATCTGATTAAAGGTCTTAGTTGGAAATTTCAGTTATCAATAGGATCAAGCTATAGTATTGTGATAGTCTCAGTGCAATATGCTTAGTCAAGGATCATGTGCATCATGAACGGACAAAGCACATCAATATCAAATATAATTTCATTCGTTTTGAGAAGGGCATCAGGTTAAGAAGCCTAGCACAATACATAATCCAACCGATGTGTTCACAGATGCAGATCATAAGATTAAGTTCAAACATTGTTTGGACTTGCTCAATATCAGTTTTGGTAGTATCCCCGAGCAGGGGCTGGCGACGGCACAACAAAGCTTGGAAAATCTTCTCATAGGATTCAATTATGGTAGAGATTGTTAATACAACTTATCCTAACTATTTATTGAGATGCTGATGTGGTTGATCTACGTCATACCCTCTGATTAGTTGATAGCTGTTGGGACAGGATTGCTAACATGTTTGATCCGCCTCCGAAAATATGATTAGCTGAGAGCTATTGGGATAGGATTGCTGACATGTCTAATCTACCTCTTGAAACTTGGTTGGCTACGAGATGTTGGGATGGATTTAGGGATGAGCATTGGGTTGGGCCGGCCCGACCCAGCCTGAAGCCCAGCCCAAAAAGCCCGGCCCGGCCCAAGCCCAAATGAACTTTGGGCCGGGCTTGGGCCTAATTTTTAGGCCCGGAATTTTTTTGGACCGGGCTCGGGCTTGGCTTGGCCCAACCCAACCCGGCCCACGGGCTCGACCCAAAGAGGGCTCGAACCCTTCCCATATCCTACACGTAGCGAAACTCTTACCTGTCATCCACACTATGTTCATGTATCATATCTTCATACAATGTTTATAAATAAAAACGTGGAATGGGTGATTGACTTGGGTCAACTTGGACTGAGCCCTGGTTGGTCCACATCAGCTGCAAGAAGACAAAATATAAATAAAATTCATTATAAATTCAAAATAAAAATAACAAATGAATTTATAATTATTTGGCTCCAACATAGAAAAGGTTTATTATTTAATATAGTATTTTGATGTGATTTTTATTTATTTTAGGAGCTCATTTATTATAAGTAATTTTTTTGGATCTATTTATAGGTATATTCATCTATATAGTATGTATTTTATTTTTGTTTGTACTATTTGATTTTATTATTCTATTATCATATTTAATATGTTTATAACTTATTTTTATATATGTAAATATATTTTTGATATATTTTATGATGTTTTTTGTATACTTAAATAAATAGGAGTATATAATATATATGTATAAGCATATATCTTTCTTCTACGTATTTATGTATACTATTTAATTTTAATGTTTTCTTTATGATTTCATTGTATTCTAAATATGTACATATACTATAAATGATATTTACAACATTATAAAAATAAAAATTATAAGAATAATAAAGAATAAACAAAATGAATATTTTATTCAGGTATTGATGAATCTACAATTTTCATTCTTTATTCTTTTATTTTGGCTTCATCATTTAGAAAAAAACATATATTAAAATTATGTAAATACAATAAATTATCTTTGAACATGTCATTGTTAATATCTCACAATTAGCACCTATTTCCAAAAAATAAATGAATAAAGAGAAAATAAAACGAGGATCTATTTTGAATAAAAAAATAGTGACCCAAACCCCAAGAGAAGGTAAAGCCTTATCCTGGTCGCAAGGAAATAGGTAGAGAGAGATAGGGTACATTGTATACTGCACATAGCACCTATACCCGTACAAATAAATATTGATGATTATTTTACACAGTGTGAATTACATATTATTTTAAACACTTGTATATAACCCTAATAATAATACAAATTTTAAATAAAACAAAAGTTATAAAATACAATATAAAATACAAATAAAATCCACAAAGGCCACATGTATATAATACAATACCAATTTATCCGTAACCTTAAATAATTTATAAAAATAAAATAAAAATTATTTTATACTCCTTAAAGTATTTTGTAAATAAATAAAATATAAAATAAAAATACATGTACATAGTACATAGGTATAATATATCTGTATATAACAAATTATACTATATATACCCTATTTATATTTTTCATAAAAATAATTAAAAATAAAAGAAAAATAATTTATAAAATAATAAACATTTTTTTATTTTATACGCTTTTTATTTTAAAATCATTTATTATTTTATATTTAATATTCTTTCATTTTTGTAAATTCTACTCTTTGATTGGTCCACATGGGATAGTTGACCTCGGTCAACCTTCTCCCCCTAGTTGGGTCGACCTGATTTCCCTTCGTCGGAGTCCATTTCTCTGAATTTCCCGGTTGAATCGGATAGCCATTTTCCTTACTTTTAGCACCCGATTCCTCTCCTAGGATCCGTGATCCTTGCGTATCTCTATGAAGGGTCGGATCTTTCTAGGATTCTCCCAATTAATCAATCTTTCTAGACCCCGAGGCATGCATATATATACTCTCCTCTGCATCTTGTGCATGAAAGATCATGCCTCTCACCACCCTTGCTCCCTAATTGGCACCGGTAGAGTGACATCTACTCGTACCATCCTTCGGGGCTTGGATTGGTGGTCGTTTGGTCACAACTCACTTTGTGGACAGAGTCTTCTGCCGTGACCTACATCCTAGGACTGTCGCAGCTCGGTAGAGGCTATAACCTCATCGTCCGCCTCACCAGGATCACCTTAGATCATCAAATCTTTAGGTATCCTCTATCACACTTACATTTCATGTTTCACTCCATTTATTTCGATCCCACCATCGCTAGTTCATTTGCTTCGACCACCCGATCGGAGCACCGCCACTCGTATCTCACCGTACAAATCGACACGCCAATTCACCCTCCTTCTCCTTGCGCAACCTGGCCCTATTGAATCTTTCTCACTAGAGCAAGATCAAGCCTAGACGTCCTACCCCCCGTATACACCGAACGTCGCCCCCCATCCCCTGTCAATTCTCTAGTGTTTAGCTCAAAATAACCCTCGCCGGAAGCCAGCTCTGAGCATAGGATACTTTTTACAGGCCCTAGGTGCATGAGAAGCTCGAAGCATACCTCGGCTGCTCAGGAGGAGCATCTCCAGGAGGAGCACCACCACGACTCACATCCGACCGTCCTCCTTCCCATCGAAGCAGGCCACTCGACACGAGACACCTCCACGAAGGTGTTGGACCCCTTGGAGACTAGATCAGCCCAGCCATGTGATGCCCATCTTCGATCGAAGTCCCCCACCATCTATTCTTCCAGAGTCCTCCTTCGCCGTCAGATGAGGAGCTGAGTTCCATATCTAATTAGGATCGTACTATCATGCCTCATTCTTAATGGTCTGATCAGATTTTGGGACGAATCTAAGACGCACGCCGCTGCCAGCTTTGTCAGTCATCAAATATGTACAGATGTGGCAGATTTGAGTTGCACGTCCCCGACCGCATCAGAATCGTCAGATCTTTTCTAGTGGACGATCAGAACCATCAGAGTCCTCTACGTACCAAGCACGTGCCTGCAAGGGTATACCGCATCTTTTAACCAATCACTTTTCTTATTTTTCTTTAGCCTAGTAAATAAAATATGTGGTTAAGAACAATTGCACTTTGGACGTTCTAGTTTCCTGTATTTGCACTATAGTCCAGTTTGGTTGAGTTCACATGTGTCTTCACATGCTAGTTAGGGTTAATTGCAGTTTTTTATCTGAACTTATTGCTGGTTAAGGAACGAATTTTATGTTTTGATATTTATACTTATACCCCTGTGAGCCATGTGTCGCGTGCTCCTCATGCTTTCATAGGATAAATTGCATTAGAGGCCATTGAGTTTTAATACTTATTATCTTTTAGGTCGTAGAACTTATTTTCTGTATAGAAAGGTCCATGTGAACTGTTTATGACTACTTTCCTTTTATTGGATGAAATAAATATCACATTGGCTCTAACAATTCTACAGAAATACTTGTTTGGTCCTGCTTGCTTGTTATTTACGTGATAATTTTGGTTTGCCAAATTGGTTTTAATCTATATTATAGGAGATTTCACAGAGCGGAAGGTAGCCACAGGTTCTGAACGCTTCTTTTTTCCTGGGAGATATGCGGAACCATCCTATAACTGAAAGCCGAGTGTTAAGGTTCAACCTCTGTGTCTATCGAGATTTGTCAATCAGTGAGGAATCCACTAATTTTCTTAAGCCTGAGCTGAACTGTTGATCATGAGGTGAGGATATTAATCAACATATGCTTGAATTAAACCTAATGAAATAGAGCAATTTAGGATCCTTCAGTCTTGTATTCTTTCGGTGGGGGCGCTCTAGCTCTGCGGGGCTCTTTCTTTTCTTGCTGGTCTATAGTTTGAGCATATCAATAGCAACTTCCTGACACACATAGAAAAGGGCTGGAGAAACCAGTCCATGACTTAACATCAATAAAATGCTACCTCCAATTCCATGTATGTTCGATACATCGCAATCTTCCCCCCTGAACTCCCTTGAGCCCCCTGAACCGTACAAGATATTCCCCACCTATCATACGGCTTTCTAACTCCACTTCGATTTCTGGTCGTTCCACCTTTATATACAATGCGCGGATCGAGTACATCCTCGAGACCTACGGGGAGTCGGGGAGGGTCTAAGGGTGGGGATGTTTTGAGTTACGCATCTTTCTCCCCGGTAGTCGAGTATCAAAGAAACCCACCCAAACTTTATCTTATTTATCAGTGAACCGGAACATAGTGCATAGGTACACTTCGATGCAGCAAGGATGAGTTAGGTACTGTCCTTCTTTCTACTATGATAACGTACAGAAGTTCTGCCCTTGGTCTCGTGACTATAGTGTACCTGAAAGAGTGTAAATAAGTCAAGAGTGAGTCACCTCTCAACAGATCCGTTGTTGTCCTCGGGCTTCCCCCCCCACCCCCTCGCCTCAGACAGCAAGGCAACCTTTCCCCAGCGGCCTCTCTTTTCTCAAATCTGACGCACACGAGCTCCCGTTCTGCATCGTGGTGGCAGGGCCACTAGGGGATTGGCTTCGGGTGTAGGTAGGGTTGACATCTGTAAGGGTCATGCAAATACATAGGCCCCTTCCCTTCTGCCGAGTTGTTTAGAAGGCTCTTTTCATTCTATGGTCCCCCGGAGCGAAGCGTACGACATGTAGTACGGGCCCTCTGACTTCCAGCTATGTGTTGTATGGCTCTCGCGAAGTGAATGAAGGGAAGCTCTTCGAGCTTTCTCCACTAGCGGTTTATGTAGTGGTTGGCCACCCCTAAGCTCGCTAAGCTGAGCTCCTCCCTCCCCTGATCTCTCTCCCTCCCTAGTCGAACAAAGCAAAGGTTCTTAGTAGTCGGGGGAATGTAGTCTCCATGCCCCCCAGAATTAGCTTGACTCCTTCCAACCCAGAATATTGGGCCTTGTCCGACGATATCTTTTTTATTCTACAAAGACGACGATCCGCTCCCCCCACTAGATAAGCTCTCTCTTCTTCCTTCCAAAGAACAAAGCAGTGAATGAAGGGTTGTCTCAACAAAAGGAGAAGGACCTGCAATATTAATAGTCACAAGCCTTTTTTTCGAACGTCTTCCCCAAATCCGGGATCCCTCCAAATCTAGAAGGGCGGGCAGGGCTTCCGCGACGAGCCTCCCCCCTTGCTCCGTGCCTTTACTTCACTTGTTTATAGGTATATATATTATGGAAAACTTGCTGGGATTCACTCTTCACTAAGAGCTGACTCGCACCTTGCTTCTAATCCATCTTGCTCTTGGTCAAAGGCTTGCTTACTGCATAGGGGAGACAAGGCTGACTGATGAACCTGAAAGGACCCACCTATATTTCTTTGTTTCACTAGGACTCCTTACGAGGGTTCTTTCTTTCTACTATTATCTCAAAATCAGAATTACTAGACGAAACCAAAAAAGAACCCCTCACGTGCGAAATAATAGAAGATCCACTTGAAGATCAAACAATTCCATCGAATTGAGTATGATTGTATGTGTGATACCCCAAGGGGTCATATGTTTTTTCTACCAATTGGGGCTCTCCCTTCACCGCCCCCATGGGGATGGTCTATAGGGTTCATAACTACTCCTCTTACTACAGAACATTTACCTAGCCAAGACTGAGTTATAAAAATTATAAAAATTTGAAAAACCACTTAAAAATTTATGTAGTTGTATTTAATTATCTTTTATTTCTAATATTAATTTTGTTGGAAAAATACTTCTAAAAACCTTAAAAATTACAAAACACTTTAAAATTCATAAAAACCGTATAAAAATCCAAAAATAGTATTTTTAGTCTCTGTTTATAGAATTTTACTTATATTTTCCCATAAAAATCACTTCAAGAATTTGGGTGTTTTAAATATTTTTAACTTGCTAATTACTCCTATCTGTGCACTGTTTATCTTGTTTGTTACTGTATGATTTTTAGAAAATTCCAAAAACATTTAAAAAATCCTTAAAAATCACCAAAACAATAAAAAACCTGTAAAACCCAAAAATCTTATTATTACAATTTCTGAAAATTTTTTGACAGTTTTTGAAAATATGCAAAATGAGTGTGGTGTGTTTTTTATCCCTTGTGCTTGTTTTTATGTTATTGAAAATAAAAAATTTGAAAATTTTAAAACCACTAAAAGTATTTGTATTTCAAAAATCTAACTACCAAGTTTTTAAATTGTGCTCCTTGTGTTCGACCTTGGTCGCTATACCAGGTACCTAAAATAGCAAAGTTGCTTACATTCAATTGATTTTTCTTTAAGTGGTTTGATTTTCTTTTTGATCGATTTGATTTATTAAGGACAATGAAATTTCATATTTATTCCACCCTAGTCGATCGAAAATCGTGTCATCGTGTATATTATACATTAGGGGTCCAAAACCTAACTTTCACATCTTGACTCCAAATTAAATGAAACCACCTTCATTTAATGGTTTATTAAAAGTTATATACAATTAAGATAATTTTTTTACATTTTGAGTTTTTATTTAGGAGATATGGCTATGGAAAGTATAGGTTCTGGCTTTTTATTTAAAGTATAAAAAGTACTCTCTTTAATATTTTTGTATGAAATCAATTTTATATTTTTATTGTATTTTTATCTACAACTTTCATCTACAAAGTTTCTTTATTTGAGGTATAAAGGATATAAAATAAAATAACTCCCAAAAATACAATATTGATGAATAAAAACATAAGGGTTTTGTTGGATTTCTAGCCCTTATCCCCCCCTAACCTTATTCCTTGTCGATCCGGCCATCACGATGCCTAGGGCTTGGGGTTAAGGTCATAAAATACCTTATTAATTTTATTAATTTTCTTTTCTTTTCTTTATTATATAATTCTAACATTTAAAACTATATTTTATACACAATGAATTGAATAAATAAAGAATGTTAATTTGTACAAAATAATGTTATTTACATGCATTAGCTAGGGTTTTTAACGAAAAATGATAAAAAAGGTGATGAACTGGAGATTCATCATGCAAACACATGTACACTCTCGTCAGATGTAGGTCTCTAGTTAGTGGTGGGTGTAGTGATAACCACATCACTCTCGTCGGCAGAACGACAATGAATCGCTCCAGATCCATAGTCAATAACGGCTCTCGTAGAGTCGAGAAAAGATAATCCTAGGACTATTGGAGGATGTTCCACAAGGGTGGAGGTCTCCATGGGTAATACGACAAAGTCAGAAGCTCCTTCCCCTGAATTAGAACTGCAATATTTTCTAGAATACCCTTCGACCTCTTTATTGATCTATCAGCAAACTGGCAAATCATCCTAGTCTTGTTGAGAGGCCCTAGATGAGTAGACTGTAACAATGAGAAGGGTATTATATTAATCGAAGTATTATTGTCAAGGTGAGTTTTATCTCAAGAATAGTAAGAGATTATGCAACTCACAAGAGGTGTGACAGTGTTCCCTTTCCTAATATGTGGACGGTGAGTGATGGCGTAGGCAATGGCCATGGTAAAAATGTGTAGGTCAGATATTATAATTCACTTTCTCTTCTTAGGTTTAGGAGCAGATAATTGAGTCATGGACTGACGAAGTGGGCTTTAATTATCTCATGAATAGCTACTACCACTTCTGCTTCAGTCAATATTTTTTTTTGAGATTTTTGATCTCCTCCATACAAGGGAGAAGATCGAAATCATCATCTACACAAGGATGACTAAGAGCAGTATGTACAATGTCATCCTTAGGGTTAAAGGTGGGAATTGTGGTGTGAGTGTGTGTGGTCAAAGGATCTAGCAAGTGTGCCCCCTCCTCACAAGCTGATTCAACGTTATGTCTCCCGAAATATTTTTGGTTTTTTAAATTTTTCTCATTTTGGGTGATTGCACATTCTCATGGTGTCCTAAAATGAATTTATAAATCCATAAGGTGAAGCAACAACGTGGCTCTTATTTAGGCTAATGAGGTAATCTATCCGTGAATTCATGTGCTCCACTATCTGGATCATGTTTTCAAGAGCGGTCTTCATGAGAGGTGACTCCAAAATCTTAGCATCAGGTGAGTGATATGAGGGTGGTGGGAGTGGGTAAAATCCAAATTCCAAGCGAAGTCCTCCTGGTAAAGTGGATTATCAAAATGTGAGAGTGATGATGGTGAGTAAAAATCAGATGCCTGAAATAGTGGATTAGGTGGATATATAAAAAAATAAGAATCAGGAGAAAAGTCCTCCTAATGAATGGAGGTAGAACAGTTAGAGGGTACGAGGGATCCACGAAGTCCGGATAAAAATCACTCCATTCGACCATCTCCAAAACAAAAGTAAATGACCAAGAGATCACGAAGGTCAAATCAAGATATGTGAGAAAAAGGAAAAAGTGCACAGAGAAGATCTAGTAGACACAAACAATCATAAACAAATACACACAAAACAAACCCTCAATGCACCAACTCAACACAATAAGAATCATAAAAGTTCGTTCTTTTTATCTTTTCAATATTTAGAGTTAGGTGATAATCACAAAATTGTACAAACACTTAGGGAAGCCTGGGATTGGGGCACTAATCATTAGTGTGTATGTGGCAACTTAAATGCGAATATAATGAGGGGGATACTCTCCCCAATATAAGGATTTCTTTTTATTTTAGGGTAGAGTAATCTTAGCAGTCCCAATTTTATTGGTTATAACTTTTTGTATTATTAATAGAAATGCACGAACCTAACAAGGGGTCAATTCTTTTTAGCACAAAGGTGATCAAAATCACAGGGAGAGAGTCGAAAAAGCAAGACGAGGTGAAATACATGATGAATGCTAAGTAGAAATGCTCAACTTGCCTCTAGCTCTCTTCATGCTAGGATGCTAAGTAGAATTGAAACATATCTATATTTAATGCAAAGTCGATTAAATCGCCCTAGAATAGTACTTGCTTTTAATGTGACACACTAGACGTCGATTATCTAGATATGAAACCTAAGTCTAGTTTTGGGAACCTCTCGGTGCCCACCACAATTGGTCCTGCAAGTGTTATGTGAGGTTCCTAGCAGCGTGCAGTCTCAAGTCCAAACAATCAACATTTAAGACTTGACTAAGTTCAAAAGCGAATCTATAGGTACATGCAAATATATTAGGGCTTTGGACCTTAATCTATTGAGAAAGCAAATCCTAAGATAGAGATCAATCACACAAAATGAATATAAATAAAATCATGAAAACAAAAAAGAAAAGTGAAGAAAATGCCGCAAAAACTAATGAGGCTTCAATGCAAACAATTACTCAGCCATTTGACCTCGTAAAGTGTGAAGAGTCCTAGAGAGTCCAAGTTATTACAATTAAAGTATCTCTCTCACTTAAAATTACAAATAAAATAAAATACAAGATAAAATGCAATGTCATCTAAAAATCGTCCAAGCATTCACTTATCACTTTCTCCTACCGACTAGGTCGGAAGAGCGACCACTTCACGTGGGTGCACATGCGCTCCTAGGAGAACCTCCCTTAATCCGCAGTCCCTCACAACGAATTCAAACAAGGAAGATGATTAGACAACTCAAAAATAATATCAAATAAAATAAAAAATAAATAAAGGGAAAAGGGTAAACGATAAGGTACAAATAAATAAATCCAATATATGTATAGTTTCTCCTCAGCAATGACAACATTTGAAAAGCAAGAAATTAACGTACATCTTGTGTTCCACATAAGGCGGGAACACAGTTGTCGAAGGACCAATGAGAACCTCAGAATAATTCAACAATTAACTCACAATATAAACTAGACAATGAAAAATGAGATGTGTAGCTAAACTTATATCTCTATGAATGCATGTATATGTGTAAGTATGTGTAGAGTGTTGAATATAGGGAATAAACGATATATCGGGAAAGCCAAATCCAAAATTTGTGCTCTTCTTGTCTATGTTTTTTGTATGAATTTTGTTTTCACATTTTTATGGATTTTATTTTTATATATTTTTAATTGTTTTTAGTTTTATTTTATATTTTCTTTTTATATTTTTTATTTTTAATTTCTTTTTTCTTTTTAAATATAATATATATATATATATAACAATAGGAGAAACTTCAAATAAGGTGGGGTCTCACTATATATATGGTGAGACACCGTTAATTTAGACCGCATTCCCTTATATTTTACATTTTTTTCACAAATCTAATAACAAATATTAACACAATATGTATTGTGAAATAAAATCACAAAAATATTTTTATATTTGATGGAAATGTTAATTTAAATTTGGATGTTATATTTTACAAAAATCATTTTTCTACAATGTGCAATTTATACTTTTACAGAATTGTTATAGAGTTTTTACTAAATTGGTAGTGGCTTTTACAATATCAGAAAAGACCCACCTCATTTGAAAGGTCCTCTATAACTATATATTTAATAAAAGGTAATAAAATTATAAATATAAATAAAAAACTCAAAATATAGGAAATAAAATGTTTTTGTATTTTAAATATTTTTTACTATTTTTTGTGATTTTTAGTTAATTTTTAATTTTTATATTTTTTTAAAGTAAAAAATATATCAAAATAAGGAATAAAGAAATTGCATGAATTGATTAGGAGATAAAAAATAGTGAAGGTATCCAATAATTTTCAAATCAATTTAATATATAATAGACAGTATAAAGAAAATTTAAAAATAGAAATGTGTATTTGTAGAGTTTTTGGGGATTTTATATTTTTATAAAGGATTTTGGATATTTTTATCTTTTGTGTTTTTTTATATTTAGGGATTTTTATTTTGGAGTTATAAAATACAATAATAAACAAAATATTTTTTGTATTTTTTTTCAAAATGTTTTTATATTTTTGGTATTTTATAAGTCAAACTAGGGCAAAAACATGCTTTTTTTGATTTATAATAAATAAATAAAATGCCTAAAATTAAATTTCAAAAAACATAGAGTGAATCTACATGATAGAAAGCACTTAATCCTATTTTTTGAGAATTTTCGAAGCACGGATAATAATTTTTATAAATAAAAAACATCAACAAATATACATGTACTAGAAAGGGCATTTGTGCAATTAAAATAAAGTGTGAGGTCCTTTATGCAAAATACTAAAAAATAAATAACTAATATTTAAATTTCTTGGAAGAAACAAAAAATACAAACTCACAACGACTTCGATGCAAAATCGCCACCTCACATGGGTCCGCACATGAGGTGATGTGGACTGGACCTACAAGTAATTTGAAAGGACTACAAGGGTTCCAATGCAGTTTTAACAAAATTTTTGAAGTTAAAAAAATAAAGGTCTAAATGATAAATACACAAAAAACAAGGGAAATAAATGCAAAATACCCCCAAAGGTGCCAAATCTAACAATAGTAGACGCTTCACTTATACAAGTGGTGCGCAGAGGATGTAATGCCTTGAACTTGGCCGTCTCTTAGATCCTATATTATTAGATCCGACTCATCAAGAGGAACCGACGAAATTTGTTTCATATGAATCGGACTTCGTTTCGAATTGTTATGATTTTCAGAAAAAAGAGAAGTAAGGAGACTTAAGGTGTCATTAACTCTTAATAACCATCATTAAGACTAATTAAACATGATTTAAGAAACTAATGATGGACTAAGAATCGTTAATGATCACTAGAGAACACTAATTGATGGTTAGCAAAAGCTAAGCGCAAGATGTGAAGGTTAAATCATAATTAGTAAAAGTTAATCATGATTAGTGCTAATTAAGCATTATTAGTGAGTCTAGAATCTTTTGGATAGTTCGAACTTAAGCCCCAACTTTCTGGTAAGCTTTGGCCAAAATCAAAGGCCAAAATCATGGGCCAGTAGCCGCGGTTAAGGTCTAAATCATGGTTTACTAGCCATGGTTAGCAGTTTTCTGGAGCCTATAAATACCCCCTAGTCATTCATTCTTTATGATTTCCACTACCACCACCCCAAGGTCTAGGGTTAAGAGGTCGGGAGGAGGAGTGGGAGGCATGGAAAGAGCACTAGCGAAGCGCTATCATGAGAACGAGGAGGAGGAAGGTACGATCCTCTCTTAGTCTGCTTCGTAAGATAGGTTTTCGATTCATCTTCTTATTCTAACTTAGTTTTCGACTCATCTTTCCTTTTTGATTCATTTTTTGTTGTGGTTTGAGGAGAAATCCATGCAACACCCTACATAGGTGCGGGAGACTATGCACATCAGTGAACCCTGTGATTCATCACACTTTCACTCATCTAAGACACGTGGTGTCTACCTATTCTCCATTGCTTATGTTTCTATTCTTTTTATTTTAGTTTTATAGTTGATTTGATGGAGAAATCTGTGTAATGTCCTACTTAGGTATGGGCGACTATGAACATCAGTGAACCCTGTGTTTCGTCACACATTCACTCACCTAAGACATGTGGTGTCTACCGATTCTCCATCTCTTGTTGATTAATTATATTCATTCAGCATCGTTGTTGTTTTCCTCTTGGTGGTTTTATAGAGGAAACTATTTCCATTTTTCTTTTAAAATATATCTCGATATAAGGGGAAACTCTGCCGAAATATTTCTAGAAATATGTCCCAGTATAAAGGGAAGTTCTGTCGAAAATTTCCTAGAAATATCACCCTATATAAGGGGAAGCTTTGCCAAAATTTTAAGAGTAAATATGTTATTCATGTTCTTCACGTGTCCTTCGTGTTCTTCATTCATTCTTGGCACATTCTTAATGTTTTTGATATGAAAATGAAATTCGATCATTGTAGGACCCATAAATCATCCTTTTTAAAAAAGAATCATGATAAAGCACTATATACACGCAAGAGAGCTCGATTTGGTAATGAAATCCTTCATTTTGTTTGTTGGTTTTCATATGAGATCGTTGAAAGTTCTGATTTTATGTCTTTCGCTAGGAAGAACCCTAAATTGGCTATTTTTTGGAGAAAAGATGAAAGGTTGATTTGTGATTTCAAATAAAATATGGTCTAAGAATCCATATGGAAGTCGTGGTTTGAAAGTTTGGTTTTGGAAGTTAAAATGAGCATAAACATGAGTATATAAATATATGAATTGATATATATGTGAGGCTATACTCAATGTTGATGATTATGCAAATCTAAGACTTAATAAAAGAATTACATCATGGGATTTGATGTGTATTGAGTTGGATCCTAAAAAGGATCGTGTCTTACATCAGGAATGACTTGGAGTAGAACTACAGGTCGGGCATGCAACCTGTAGGTTTGTCAGAAGGAACCCGTATTGGCGTTGCCCTACCTAGGTGATACATGGTTGCTCTGTTATGATAAATGCACATGAAATGAATGATTTGAAATGCGTGGTACCGGGTGCCAATATATTCGGGTTGAACGACGGAAGATGTGGTCATGCCATGTGGAGGCACGGGTGGTCCAATAGTGACTGGGTCATGAGAACATGTATTTAAAGCCGCTAGGTTATGTGATTAAATGTTAGCCTGAGGATTTAAGCAACCGGATCCTCAAGAACGGTGTGCTTCTTTGTTGGCCAAGTTGAGGGTTTGAAACCTTGGATAATGAGAGAAGGAAATTGTCAAGGTAGTATTGGAGGATTGGTTGAGGCAACATGCGACGACATAAGCTCACTGGATTAATGCAATCTCTAATCCCAAAGTGTCCACAACTTTAGAGTCCATGAATGGTGGGGTTTCCATGGACTAATCCCTGATGTGGAATAGAAGGAATAAGACTTAAATTAATGAGAAGGGGTGAATCTTTTTGTGACGACAAATTTTTAAAAAAATTACACCATTTGTTTGTTTTTCTCATTTTCGTTTCTTAGCATTCATTAATTCTTATCCTATGATATATGGAAAACCTAACATGTGTCGATGAACCATCGCAAGGACTTTAGCCATCCAGTCAGTCATAGTAGCTTTACTCTATAAGGCAGTTGGTAATCTTTCTATGTATTATCTTCTAGCTGATGTACATGTAAATGGTTGTAGGGGGACAATGTATCATGAAAACTTTATTTTGTGGACGAAAAAGTATTAAATACTTCTTTTTGAGTATTTTTATTTGTTGACAATTTCTGAATGTTAATTGTGATTGTTGAATAAATTATTGATGAGTAACTAAATCCGGTTATGAAAGGATCTGATGACCCAGAATTGGGGTCATGACAGAGGAGGTAGGATGATGATTCACACGTTTATGGTTAAGATCATATTTAACTTATCGGATTGGAAAGGTGAGTAGGGATCGAACTTCCAGGATCAAAACTGGAGAGATGGCATGATTGGAAGGCTGTTGCTTTGCATGAAGAACATGGAAGAAGGTCTCCTTCCCCGAGCTTCGATCGATGATTCCAGGCTGCGCTGACTATGTCCATGGCTGTTCAGGTGCTCAAAATATTCCCAAAGGTGATCTTCGTCTACAAGAGAACTCAAAATCCTCAAGGCTCATCGGAGGGATCCAAGAGGTTGAAGAAGCTTATGCGACTTGGGCCGCTCCTCTGAATCCCACATCTCTTCAAACTAGCCTTCAAGCTCCCTACACCTACACAAAAGAATGTTGGGTCAAGGGCAAATTGCTTCGACCTATTAGAGGGTGGAATGGAGTCGGAATGGGAGGGGGCAGAGGTGCTCCGGCGAGGTGGTGATTGTAGAGCACCCATGTTTTGATCCTGAGGAGATCTGTTGAGCTAGTGGTGTATGGGGCATAGATAATCGACAGGGGAATAAGGTGAGTGCAGAAGGTGAGTCAAGTCGGAAATGGAGTGAGTCATAGTGGAGGGTTCGCCCGCGTTAGGCTCCGACGAACTATGAATCAACTACTCTACGCTACTGCAATTAATCAAATGCTAAACTATTGGTCGGAATGAATTGCTGATGTAAACCTAAGATAAAAAGAAAGAAAAGAAACCTTAATCAACCGATTATGAATCTCCATTTCATCACCTTTATTCTTTCATTTTGGCCTTAAAACCCCTAGCTAATGCATGTAAATACCATTAATTTGTACAAACTCGCATTCATTCATTGTTGTATAAATACTTTATATAATATTGTTTTTAATGCCCAAATTATATAATAAAGAAACGAAAAGAAAAAGAATAAAATGTCAAAGGTATTTATGACTCTAAACCCTGAGACCTCGACGTCTTGATGACTAGTCGACAAGGAATAAAATATGGGGAGATACAGGCCAATAATACAATAAAAATTCCATTTATTTATTCATCATTTATTCATTTTTGGGAACTATTTTATTTTACATTTTTATACATAAAATAAAGAAACTTTGTACATGAAATTTACAGATAATAATATATAAAAAATACAACATCGATTTTATACAAAAATAATATAAATTGTACTTTTATACTCTAAATAAGATTCCAAAATGGCAACTTCTCAGAGCTGTATCTCCCAAATAAAAACTCAAATGCGTAAAATCATCTTTCGTTGTATATAACTTTTAATAAGCTATTTAATGAAAGTGGTTTCATATTTTTTGGAGTCAGCATATGAAAGTTAGGTTTTGGACCCCTATTATACAATATACCTTAATAAAATGTTCATGTTATTTACTCATTATTATTTTTTGGAAATTTACATTTTATAATTTTGTAAATATTATTATATCATATGTACTTATTAAAACTAGAATAAAAACCCTATATAAAACATTAAAATAAAATACCTAAATAGAATACATAGATGAATAAACACTATACATACCTACATAGTATATACCCATATTTATTTAAGTTTATATAGTATATCTGAAAAATATAATAAAAATATATGTATGTATATAAAAAAATATAACTTTATAAATAAGAGAATAAAATAATAAAATAAAATATAGAAAATAAAAATAAAGGACATAAAATATAGGTAAATATAAATATAATTACAACCTAAAAATAAAACTGTAATTAAACACCTCAAAAAATTTAATAAAAAATAAAAAAATATTATAGAAAATAAGAAACAACATTTAATTTATAACTTAAAATTAATAAAATCATTTATTAAATAACATTGATTTTTTAAATAATTTCTAGGATGATTTTACGTAGTAGGTCCACAAGGACCAATCAGGTTGAGGTGCCAGTTGATTCCGGTCAACTGTTTGCCCCTCGTCTTGCAGCTGTCAGACTTAAGCTTTGACCCCATTTCTCGATTTTCCCCTCGATACTGAAGGATATTGGGAATCCTTAAGCGCATCACGGAAGCGTGATGATCGCATCTTATGTGATCGGGGCGACTAGTCGCACTAGTCGCTAGATGCAGCAGAATTTAAAAATTTTTAAACATGAGATGAAACCACATGATCACAACATTTCTTGTATCATTTCATCAAACCACAAAGTATTAGAAATACCTCTTGAAGTGTGGTTGCGATCACTAGATCTCTAAAGCAAGAGATCCTCCGGACTCAAGTCCGATCTACGAAGATGGCACTTGCGGGCTCGATGATGAGACGTGTGCTCTCCGCAATCCTCGATGAAGATCCAAGCCTTGAATCTCCTGATTTCGTCCAACGAAATCCGTCGTCTTCTTCTAGAGAAAGAAGCTTCAAAGAAGATGGAGATCCACGAGCAATAGAAGCGACAACACAACGACGTGGAGACGATTGCTATTCCCTCAAAACACAAGGTGGATGGCCACCTTAGAGAGAGAGAGATGTCAAGAATGAGAGATGAGAGAGAGAGAGAGTAGGCACGTGCAATCATGTCTCTTCAAGAGGCTAGGGTTGCCCTCTTTATATACTAGTTTGGGAGTCCATGGATCACAATCCATGGCATACACAAAATCAATGGTTAGATTGATATGTGTATTTAATCAATGGCCATGATTATTGTTGTTCAAAAACAACAACACATTAATTTATATTAAATTAAATATATGTTGCATTATCATAAACATAATTTAATTCAATAAAACTAATTATCACAAGATAATATGATAATTATTGAAAAAAGAGGATAATCACCCACCTAAAAACATGGGACGTCACCCATGACTAATTCATAGGTGACACCACCTCATTTGGTGGCTAATTGTCCACCTTTTATTTTATCTCATTATCTCTTAATTATTTTCAACAACATTTATTGCAAATTTATCCACTAAATTAATTAAAAATTAATTTGTGAATATTTCAATCACGCCATTGAAAATATGTAAATCATATTCACAACCCAAATAAAAATGTAAATTACATTTCCAATTAATTGCTTAATGTGAATCTAATTCACATTAACAATTAACAAATGCTATTTACAAAGGTGCTCTCTCTTTAATATATTATAAATCATATTTATAATATATACACAGATATTATGGATAAAACTATCCACAATCTGTGTATCCTTGATAATTAAATCTCATTTAATTATAGTGGATAATCATTCTGACAATATGAATCTTATTCATATTATATTTGATAATTAAATCTCATTTAATTATCAATATCTTGTTGCTTGGATACAGAATTCATCAAACGAATTATTCTTGAACCTCTTCAAGAATAATGTGCTTTCTCCACATATACTCGGAGATAAGGACATGGCGATTGTATTGTTTAACGTATAGTGACTCGGATGTTGAGATCTCATCTCAAATCCAGATGTTACGTACCTCCCACAGATGCTTGATTAAATCAAGACTGCAAATCTAATCTTGTCATTGCATCTGGATCTCATTCAAACCAATGTCGAACACTTGGACCAAGATCAGATTGCTTCTCTACTGAGAGCAGTCACTAAAATCCAGACCTGTTTCATCACTCCCTCGGAATGGAAGCGTCATGGTTATACAATTGTTTATGATCACATCACCCTAAGGTATTCCCAATACCTGTACATCCTGCATACTGGAAGACATATGATCAACCTGAAGATGTAGATCAATTTTACACTGTCTTCTTCAGGGTTTGATCACCAAGTTTCTCAATCTTGATCATTGGGAGTTGGTATCGATCATATGCTTTCCCAAAGCATATATCATACCTTCAAATTTTTGTCATGCTTTCAAAGCACGATGACCATGCTTGGAATTTGATCATCCCAATTCCTCATGAGCGAGCTCATGTCTTCCGGTTCATAAGTGAACATGTACGATCCCTTTGAGTGATCGTATTATTCATATGCCCTTACATGCACACCAGCTTGCCGGTATATAAACCTTGGCTAGGTCATCAACTTATTGGTCTGCCAAATGTACACACTCAGACATATATTAACACATATCCAGTCAGAGGATGTGTGCCGATGCTGTGACAGTATTCAACATAGGACTTAGGTTTTCTCGATCTCGCTAAGTCAACCCTTTGACCTAACTAATCTGACACCTCCAAATCACTATTCCCATGCAGAGGATCTGCATCAAGAGGTCGATCATATATCAACCTCTATGAGAAAGGATTTCCATCTCCTACTCAGCCTGGAGATCATCTCCTAATAATCATTTGGCGGTGCTTGATGAGTCCTCTATCTAACTCTTTAGATATTCATCCAAATACCAGCCTCTATGATTCATTTAATGAATCAACAACTATATGATCATCAAGATGGCCATGATACATAACCCTAATTGTACAGAGGGACCTTATAGTGCATTCATTCATTTAATTTCAGATAGGGAGTGAAAGGTCAATAAATTTTATTGATAAAACATATATATTACAATAACATTTATTGTAAGAATGGTTCGCCCAGGGCTCATATGTCGAACAGATACATCAATCGAGGGGATGTAGACCTTTCATAGAATCTGTCCTATGAATACTAGATCCACACTTAATCATCGATTTGGGCCGATCTCCTTTGATTCACACATGATCCGTCTTTGAACATCCCACCTCCACTGCCTATACATAAGTGCCCCCATCATTTCTTTCATTTTTTAAGTCTCTTTGGCCATTCCCCCCCCCCCACTTTCACCCAAATAGTCAAGGGTGGTGCCATAATCCATGTTACGCATTGGGGATCGAAGGAGGCGGTCTCAACTGATCTCCACCACCTCCGACAAAACCTTGCCGTCGAGGTACACATCTCATGGTCTTTGGCCATTCGAGGTCCTTTGTTTTTCATTTTTTTGCATAGTTAGTCTAAGGTTTAAATTTCATGCTTTGTTCTGCATTTTAACTATCATATTTTGCTTAGGATTAGATTTAAAAGCCATCGCTGGAGCTTCTCTCCAGCCACCACTGCTCACTCTTCGCCCGACCACCATTTCACCTTCGACAACCACCAATAAAAGCCCAGACCCCCACTTTTTCCTTGCGATGCTTTTGCGCCACCTTGCAGGTTCGGAAGGCTCCATCTGAGGAGCATCTATAACAAGAAATAGGCCCCAGGTCAAGTGCCACTGGACCTTTATGGAGGACCTAGGCAGCTTTTGAGGATACTATCTACACGGAAGACTCATAGGAACACCTAGAGGACTTCGACGGAGGGATTGGTGGTTGGAAGAGCCTGCGAGACCAAATCCAAACTTGCCCCACGCAAGTTCATATATTGTTCTTCCATCTCCAACCAGGACTGTCCGATCTTGCTTGGTTCTTCCCGCACATCAGCTGGCATTGGATCTCTGCATGCCTTCATCGTCTCATCATCTCCAAGGAATCTAATCTGGACTTCCCGACACAAAGCGACAATGTACATCGTCTGATTGACGTGTGGCAAATGGGTCGTGGTGCACCGTATGATTACGCGCCTTGTGGGGTAATTGCATTTTTAGCCTCGTGCTTTTGTATTTTGATGAAATAGTTATGTAAATATTATAATTAGCATAAACTTTTGGAACATTTGCATAGGCACCCCTTACTTTCTTGTAATTATGATTTGTTCCTTTGCTAGCGCAATATTTGCATGAAGGGCCCTCAGGTCATTGGTTATTTATTTTTAGTAATTAAAAAATAAACTATAGTTGTATGGTTTTGGTGTATTTCAAAATACCCCTCCAACTTATTTTTAATTATAATTTCGTCCCTACTAGTTCAACAATTTTTTGCGTGTTTTGTACTTTTCATAATTAATAATTATGCTCCTAAATTCACGTAAAAATAAGATTAAAATCTGGTTTCATTGTAGTTTCATGACACATTTTTTAAATTGCAATTTAGTATTTTTTTCTTTTTTATAAAAATCAAAAGGAGAACACTTCTACCCTGTCTAATCAATAAAATACTGAAAAATAAAAAACATTTTTGAAAAATTCTAAAAAATATATTTTGTGTTTATTTAGTTATTTTACAACTTCGAAAACAAGGAACTCTGAAAATAGGAAAGTAAAATACCTAAAAATAAAAAAGGCTAATGTAAAAATATAAAATAAAAAATACAACAAAATAAAACAAAAATATAATAAAAATATATAAAATTAAAAACTGACATAAAAATTAGACAAGAATCACATAATCACTTTTGCACTCATTTGCCTGATCTATCCATTCTCCTCCTTGTGTTCGACACTATATACATACTTACACCTATACACACATTTGTAGAGTTATAATAAATTTTAACTTCACAATTTATTTTGCAATGCTTTATATTTATTTGTGGTTTAATAGTTAATTAATTGAGGTTTCGTAAGCAGTCACCGCATCGGCTAGGTTTCTTGCCTTATGAGATTTCTAGACCCTCCCAAAATCATGGTTTTCAACAAGAGCCAACGAGATGGTACCTCGATGATGGTACACCATCAAAGATGGTGTAACCAACCTCCTCCTCACTCTTCCACTCTCCAAATAGTTGGGTGAGTGAGCTGTCACCTCGCTCGAGCCCAAGCATACGCTCAGAAAGGGAGAAATGGGAAGAATGGGATCCAAATTTCAAAAATGGAGCGTGATAGGTGGAGGATCGAGAAGAAAAAGTAATAACGGAATCTTCCCAAAAAATCGCAAGTCTTAAGCTGCAAAATTGAAGAAGGTGAGGTCAAAGGCAGGTTCTGATAGGGCTACACCTGGGGAGAAGTGTTGACCGGGGTCAACTCTTGACTCCCCCTGGTTGGTGCACATGGATCGACCAGAACAAATACAACTAAAATTATTTGTAAATTATTTTAAAAGTGGTAGATGAATTAACTAAAATAAAGTTATAAAATGAAAAGTGTTTATTATTTTATATAGTACTTTAATATGATTTTTATTTATTTTTATGTTCTTATATATTACAAGTTAATTTTTAGGGTTTATTTATAGGTATATATACCTCTGTTTATATTTTTTATTTGTATTTTGTAATTTTGATTTTAATATTTTATTTTCTTAATTTATATACTTATAAAAATTTTTTAATTATACTTAAACATATTTTTATTGTATTTTTCTGATGTCATTTGTATACTTAAATAAATATTGGTATATAAAATGTAGATATAAGTATATGTAGTCATCTATATATTTTTGTATATTATTTTTTTATAGTTTTATTCTATTATAAATATGTACATATGTTATAAATAATATATACAAAACTACAAAATTATAAAAATTATAAAGAATAAATAAAATAAATATTTTACTAAAGTATATTGTACAATAGGAGTCCAAAACCTAACTTCCACACCTTACCTCCAAAATTTGATGAAATCATATTTATTAAATAGCTTATTAAAAGTTTTATACAACTAAGTAATTTTGGCACATTTTGAGTTCATATGGAGAAGATATGAGTTTGAGAAGTATAAGTTTTGGACTTTTATTTAGAGTATAAAAAATACATTGTATATTATTTTTGTGTGAAATCAATCTTGTATTTTTATCTACAAATTTCATGTACAAGTTTTTTAATTTTATGTATAATAAAATAAAATAAGTCCCAAAAATGGATTATTGGAGAAATAAAATAATATGTTTTTGCCCTTATCTCCCCTTACTTTATTCCTTGTCGACCAAATAAATTCTTGATTTGGTCTCTGGGTGTAGGATCCTAAAATACCTTTGGCATTTTATTCTTTTTCTTTTCTTTTCTTTATTATATGATTTTTGCATTAAAAACTATTTTTTATATACAATAAATGAAATAAATAATGAAAATTAGTTTGTACAGAATAATACTAGTTACATGCATTTAGCTAGGGGTTTTAAGTTTAAAATGATAGAATAAAGGTGACGAAATGGAGATTCATCACCGCCACCCAAGGACGGAGCCCAATTATGGGTGAACCTTGTAAATCTCCGTGTTTATGTCTTTCTTGTTTGATCATGTTTTTGCGTGTTTGCTTCCGCGATTCGCAACAATTTAGCTAGATCTTGATATGAGCTCAAAGGGGAGCATTTTAGCATTTGTCAGAGCATAAGGAACCAAAAGGAGTAAGAGGTAAAGAGGAATGATGGTAAGAGGAAAAGTGGAGCGATGGTAATCAATGATGATTGGAGCTCAGACGGTCCACTGCTATCGAGAGGAAGGATGATGTTGGACATGTGATCCCACATTGAGCAATAATGCAATAAATGTTATCACGAATATCTTTCCCTTATCTAAAATGAAGAATAACTAATTTACATAATAGGTCCCTTAGTGCTATTGAGGTTATGTACCATGGCCATCTTAATGATCATACAGCTGTTGATTCAATTGTTGAATTATAGAGGCTGGTACTTGGATGAATATCTAAAGAGTTAGATTGAGGACACATCAAGCACCGCCAAATGATTATTAAGAGAGGATCTCCAGCCTGAGGAGGAGATGGAAATACTTTCTCTAAAGACTGATATCTGACCGACCTCTTGATGCAAGTCCTCTACATAGGAATAGAGATTCAGAGGTGTCAGATTATTTAGGTCAAAGAGTTGACTTAATGAGATTGAGATAACCAAAGACCTATGCCGTATGCCGTCACAATATAGAAATGCACCCTCTGACCGGATACAGATGCGTTACTCTATGTATGAGTATGTACATTTAGGAGGCCATTAGGTTGATGACTTAACCAAGGTCTATACACCCGCGTGCTGGTGTGCATGCAAGGGCATAAGAGTAATACGATCTCTCAAAGGGACCATACATGTTCATTTACTGAATCTGAAGACATGAGCTCACTCATGAGATATTGGGAAGAATCAAATTCTGTGCATGGTCCTCTCGCTTTGGAAGCTTGACTGAATTTGTAGGTTTGATATATACTTTTGGAAAGTATATGATCAACATCTAGGTATGATATATGCTTTTGGAAAGGATATGATCACCGATTCTCAGTGATCGAATGAGAAACTTAATGATAAAAAAATTGGAATTACACATTGTAAAATAAATCTAAAACTTCAGGTTTATTCTTGGTCTTCGAGTATGCAGGATTTATATGTATTAGAAATACCTGAGGGTGATGTGATCATAAATGATTGTATAACCATGACGCTTCCATTCTCAGGGAGTGATGAAACGGGATATGGATTTTAGTGACTCCTCTCATTAGAGAAGTGATCTGATATTGGTCCAAATGTTGGACATTGATCTGAATGTGATTCAGATGCAATAAGAAGATAATATTTGCGGTCTTGATTTAATCAAGCATCTATGAGAGGTCTGCAAGATCTAGATTTGAGATGTGATCTCAATATCCAAGTCCTTTACATGGAACAATACAATCGCCTTGTCCTTATCTTCAAGTATCCATGGATAAAGTGCATTATCTTTGAAAAATTTCATAGACGATTTCATTGTTGATATTATATATATCCGAGAATTGAGAAAATTGATAATTAAATATGATTTAATTATCATGAATAATATGAATTTGATTCATACTATAAGGAGAGTTATCAAAGATAATTAAATGTGATTTAATTATCAAATATGTGAATAATGTGAATGCGATTCATGTTATTGGAGCACATGAGAATGGAGATCCAAGATGATTAAATGTGATTTAATTATCATGGTTATGAGTAATGGGAATAACACTATCCAATTATTTGTATATATTATAAATGTGAGTTATAATATCAGAGAGAGCATATTGTGATTTATATTTGTTAATTAATTATTGTCTGAATTGGATTCACATAGGATTATTCATTGAAAAATAATTTACATTTTATTTTGGGATGTGAATGTGATTTACATTTTTCCAATGGCATGACTAAATGTTCACAGGATAATTATCAATTATGTTTGTGAGATAATTTACAACAAATATTGTTGTAAATCTTGGAGATATAATGAGATAATTAGATCTCATGATATAATGAGATCTCATGAGATGATTGGGTAGCCACACCCCTTTTTAGGGGTTATGGTCTATCTCCTCATTATCTCCAACGATAATTTATTAATTTGATTTGAAATTAATTATATTGATTTATTTATATATATTAAAATAAATTAAATTAATTATTGCTGTGTTTTCACAAAAAGACCGTGACAATTGAAAGAAATACAAATCAATCTCATCCATTGGATTTGTGTGCACGTGGATTGAGATCCATGGATCCCAAAATACTATATATGAAGAGGCACCCCTTGATCTTCATGTTATGACATCAATCCATAAGCTCTTTGTCTCTCTACATGACAAGCCTCCCTCTCTCTCTTTCTCGTTATGGCCGTCTACCAGGAGTCCTTGAGAAAGTCACCATCGCTACAACATCGTCGTTATGCTGTCGGATTATTTGCTCGTGGATCTTTGTCTCCTTTGGCGTGCCTCGCTCATGAAGAAGACATCAGATCTTGTGTGACAAGGTCTGGAGATTCGTCGCTTGGATCATCAACATGGATTGCGAGGAGCACACGTCTCATCAACACGCTTGCAAGTGTCTCCTCCGTCGGATTGGACTTGAGACAGGAGGTCTCTTTATTTATAGACTCAATCGCAACCATGCTTCAAGAGGTAACACTGATACCTAATTGTGGTTTATAAGAAATGATCGAAGTGTTCTTGGATCATTCGGTTTCATCATATGAAAAATATTAAATTCTTCTTCCCGTAGCAGCTAGTGCGACCAATCGCTCCCGATCGCATACGATGCGATCCTCACGCTTCTGTCATGAGCTTAATGATCTTCTCGTATCCTTCAGAGGAGTCCTAAGGCATCGACACATGTTCCACTGACCTCATGTACAACCTACATGGGGAGGGGAGTTTGCACCTCAAGCCCATAACTTTTTGGTATTTGCTTCTAAGTGCTCATTTTGGGGGCTTCTAGGGAAGAATGAAACTATCTTTTTTAAATTACCTTTAAATCCCCAATGAGACTGGTTTGAGAACTTATTTTTATTGTATTTTTGGCCGTGAATATTGTAAAAGTCCTAAAGTTCATTTCTAGGTAATTTTGAGGTGATCTAACAATTTTGTATTAAATAGCTAACACTTTTGGCTTGAACTTTAGGAAATTTGTTATTGCTACAATTTGTAGCATTTATTTTTATGAAATTCAATGTTTTCATTGAAAAACTCTTTTTAGGCTTGTAGTTTGAATATCTTTAATTAGGAAAAAATCAAACTACGTTCTAATCACTTAATGAACAAAAACATCTCCCATATTTACAAAATTCAACTATTATTGTGATTAGAAATACCTTCAGGTTTTCACTTTTTGTTTTCATAAGGTCAAGTTTTTAATATCTTGTAAATTCCTTTGGACATATTTTTCCGCTCTTATTACTCTACCACCCAAATTTTATTTATAAAAAATAATACATTTTATTATTTATTGAAATCAAAGATGAAAACATATCATTTTTATTTAAAATTCTGAAAAAAGGATGCATTTATCTCTTGTTGATAAATAAATTCTCCAAATGAGTAACATAATTTTATTTAATTTTTTAAATATCCTAAAACATTGTAATATTCCTTTACTAGCTATAAAATTTAATAAAACTCAAAACTGGATATTTTAAAGGCAATATCATACTTTGAATATATTTACAACCACAATCTATTTACATTAACATATTTTATATTTTTTTATAAAATATCTAAAAATATAGAAGCACAAAAAATCATCTTAAAATACAAATAAAAATCACATAAAATATCAACATCCTAAAAAACTACAAAAAAGACCTCACTAGAATTCGTATTGCCTCTATACCCCTAGTATCTTAGTCGTTATTACTACACCCACATATATAGTTTTATATATAAAGATGCTTCCTTGAGTTTGAACTTGGACCTTAACCAAATAAATTCACTTACACACACTACAAGAAAAGTGACCTAAGGCAACGAATAATTTAATATTCGTTACCATATCTTCTGTAGTTAAATATATAACAATTAATATTATTCGTTGCTTACTTTTTTAAATTCACAACGAATAATGGTATTCGTTGTTATATTCCTCGCAACGAATCATATAACAACGACTATTCGTTGCTGTTTTTGTCTAATAGTTGCTAAATTTGGCAATGATGTGAATTTTAATAAATAATTCAACGAAAAATCTTCGTTATATGGACCTTTAACAATGAATATGATAAGCATTGCTAATCACAAGTACAAAAGATGATTTGGTAATGGATAATATTAGTTATTATATCACTAACATCGGAAAATATGGTAGCGAATATTCAAATTATTCGTTGCCTTAGGTCCAGTTTCTTGTAGTGACATCTTCCCATCCTTTTGTTTGTTGGATTCTCTATACTATAATGACATGTTAATTCCTTGGAAGTGACACTCAAAGAAAATGGGACATCAATATGATATCATCAAAAAGTGTGAAAATAGATCAAGATAAGGTAGGAATAATCTCTAAGCTCACCTTCCATAAGTTCCTAGTTGATTAGATCTTTTTTTGGATACTGGGGATTCTACCAAAGGTTCATCAGAAATTTCTCCAAGACGGCTAAACCATCAACTTCACTCCAACGCAACGAGACAAATTCTGAAAGAGATGACATTTGCTTTAAAGCATTTGTTACTTTAAAGGATTCATTAGTCTAAATCTCAATCCTACAAAGCCCTAATAGATATAGATCACTTAATTTAATGTGTGATGCACGCTCAAACTTCTAGTGATTGATTTCTTAAATAAAACTTTATATTGACATCAAATGAATAATACAACAACTAATAAATATATGCTTGCAATAGTTTTTGTACAAGAAATATTTATCTTTTAGGATTAAATTACTTAATCACAAAATGCATAAGCATCTACTTGCTACAAGATATGTAAAACCTATACCGCTTAGATAGATTATTCTATTCCAAGGATATACAATAGTCATAAAACCATTTTTCAAAACTTCTATTGATCAGAAATGATTCCATAACATTTCATGATGCCTTCTAGATGAAAGAAATTCGTTTTCCCACTGAAGACCACCTCTAATTTATTGTTACAATAAACTACTTGGTGACATGAGGACTACGAAATGATCGAAGCACTGCATCAAAATTAATTTATAGCAAAAATACTTAATTTTTATTGCCATATATTCCATAGTTTAATTTATAATGAATATAATTCATTGCTTGATTATTTACATGTATAACAAATATTGTATTTTATTTCCTGTTATTAACTATCTGACATCTTCTCTTTTGGACATCTTGTAAGGGACTGCGACTGAGGATCACCTAGGTGATTCTACATATCCTTGTGATGAGGAGTTAGCTATTCTGACCTAGCCAACAAGAGAGAGCAGGAGGCTCTTGAGAGAGAGAGAGAGAGAGAGAGTAGCCCAGCATAGGATTTTTGTTTCTTTTTATGAGAGAGCGATTTCTTTTCATAAATAATTTTTAATAATACATGTACATTGAACTTTGGTCACTCAGACCCCTTTTCCAAGTGTTTGTTCACTTGGGGGCTCACCGTATTTTCCGCGATTTTTACCGCCTTATTTTCGTTGTTTCTTGTGATTTGTGCTTTTAGCCTTATTTTTCTTTGTTTTATGGAATGAGCCCTTTGTCTCTACGTTTGCTTGATAGTGTAAACTAAGGCCAAACACCTAACTATCTTTGTAAGCTCTTATAGTCTTTGCATTTGGACTTATCTTAATAAATGATTGAACACAGTCTTGAAACTGCGCACCGCGAGGACTCTCCATACAATGCTTTTAGGACCCACTATAGTGGGCACCGAAGAGGCTCCAAGACTGGAATTTAGGTTTCATTCTGAGTGCTTGACATTTGGTTCATCACATGTAGCAATTACCTTCTTAGGAAGATTTCCATATGCATATTGGTATATAGAATAGCTTTTGATGAATCTCATATTCATCACTCTAAACCTCATTTATTAAGCTCAAATCCCTCAAAATCAATAGCATTTCTGCATCTATTCTGCATAATTAGCATTCATGCATGTTTTCATAAGAAATACTTTTATCACTAATTTCTGCACAAAATAAGAAGCCAAAAATCCAAGCTAAAAATGACCTGTAAATAGCCTAATTTCTCGGATTTTTAAATCATTCATACTAACTCCGAATGACACAAAAATACCTCCATGGTGTACATATCACTAACAATAATAAATGAAAAATACAAAAAAAATAACTAACCCAAATAAGTGGACCAAAAATCCAAACCCTAGTTTCAGGATTTCCAGACTAAAAACCTCATATCTTCCTCGTCCAGTGTCTGTTTTAATCCTACTCAATTTTGAACTAATGTACATTCAATTACCTTCAAAACAAGACTAAGTTCAAATGAATCGGAGCTCGTATGTGAAAGTTGGGTTTTGTGCCTCTTTTGTATATTTTGTATTTTAGCAGTTTTTGACCTATTATTTTATGTACATAATTAACCTATTTTAGTTCATTTCTTTTTCATTTATCATCTTTGATAAAAGTTTATTTAAATGCGTAAAAATACATATCTAAACTGAGCTTGAAATCAAAGAAACAAATTGAGTCTGAATCTTCACTAACCAAATGTACAAAATCGTTTTTTTCGAATTTTACTTATTTTCTTCTCCTTTTTAATTAAAAAAAATACAAAAAATAGATTAATGTGTAATTATCATATTTTTTTCAGGTTTTTATCTGGTTTTAAAATGACAAAAAAATTATAAAAACCCAAAATCAAGGTATTCTATGTACGTAGGATACCCCAAAAATTCACTTCGTGCATTTAATCGATTCTAGTTTTGATATGTTCATGAAAGTTGTAGATCTCATTGAGACGAGCAATTTTCTTGAAGAAACTTTTTTTGTCCGAGGTCGTTTACTATTTATTATTGATTTTACAAAGTATTTAATTGTAGATTTTTGTGGTGCTGACACGTGGCAGCTCCAGTAGCCGCCATGTGTCAGCCATTTTTGGCATTATTTATTATTCATTTTATAAAAAATATACCCGCACGTGCGAGGCCCGTGCCGCCCAAGCACGCGCCAAGCACGTGCCCCGTGCCCTCTTCCCAAATACCGCCAAGTGTATTTATCGTGGCTGTCCGATCTCGGCCAATCGGAAGGCCACTGTTCGTCTTCCCTAGCACCTTCCACTTTCCATCGCAGGCAGCGGTGCCCCAAAATCTCTCCGCCACCGCGTATCTCGCCTCCTCGATCAAATCTCCCTTGAATCAATCGACACCCCGATGAAAACCAAAATCCCCGATTCTTTCCATCTTCGGCGACCTCCCCTCAACCCTATTTAACCCCTGTCGACCCCAACGACAAACCGATTCGCCGATAGAGAACGACGCTCAGAGGTGACAGCTCCGACGCCTTCTTGCGACGAGGTTCGGTGGTCCAGGCACCGTTGCAGCGCGGCTTTCCTCCACCACTACTGTTCTCCTCCGACTCCGATTGTCGAGCCAAAGACTATGTCGTCTTCATCGACTACCTCCGCCTTCAGCATCCTGCTCTGACTTTGTCATCCACCATCGAGCAAAACCACTGCCTCCATCATCAACATCAAAAATGCGACTTCGCCGCCACGATCATCGTTCTTCTCCGCCAAGCCTTGACATCGCCATCGACGCTTCATCTCCATCGGCGCTGCTCCGCCGCTCCTCCAGGAGATCCTTCTCGTCTCTGGCTCTGCACTACCTCCATCCACCTGCTGCGTCGTCGCCGGAGGCCGGGCTCTGGTCCCTAGACCGATATATACAGGGAGGTCGCAATTACTGAATCATCAGATGGCACCATTGCCGGGGAGGCAAACATCTTAGTTTTGTGTTTTCAAAATGTTCGTTCGTTTTTCTGCATTCGGGTAGTCTAACCCCCAAATTTCTCATTGTAAATTCCATTTGTTTTCCTGCATTTATTTTCAACATTTATTTCTCTTGTTTAATTTATTATTTTTGAGTCACTCTGTTACATTATCTCTCTTATTTTTCTTGCGAGGAACACGGTGTACCTGGAGCGATTTTTCAAGAAACCGAGGCATCTTCACTGACTTCCGAAAAATCTGCAATTAATTTTAGATCGAGTTGAGTCGTGAGATAGCGTAGAGTCTAGGTTTTTAATTTCTGCAACTTTTAAATTCCTGTAATTAATTGCTTATTTACAGCGGTGTCCGTTTGAACTCTCGTGTGTGTAAAATGACCTTAAACTTTCTTTTGTGGTGGGTCGTGGCCTATTTCAGTCTCCGATGAGGGTGGGGCCCGACTTCAGTGGTGATTTGGCTAAACCTGCACATACGGCTCTCAAAGCATTTTAGTTTTTGATTGTGCTCGAAGGAATTAAGACACACATCACATTAATTGAGATGCACATAGATAGTTCAATTTAACCAAAATTTAACTCAATTCTTTCCCGCTAATAGAAATTTCTGCTAGGTACGGTTTTTCATTGGCTTGCATCCATATAGATTAAATTTTAATTTCTGTATTGCATCCTACATGGAGATTGTGAGGATTCACTATAAGTCTTCTAACTGAGAAAACATCATTGTTTTCGCGTGCAACGACTTTTCCCGAATTTCTCCCTCTTGTTTTATCACATAATTTTAAAGGAAACCAGGACTGGACGGTAGACGTATATTTGTGCTCATTTAATTCTTCAGTGATCACCTAATTAATATTGGGACTGCTAAATATAGTTGATGTCAAATTAACCTATAAAATCGAGAATTTTTGCGAGATAGCAACCCCAACCTTGGATGCTTTTATTTTTCTGAGTGAGCGAAAGACGACACTTAAGGTTAGAACCAACCTCCGACATTTTCATTCAGACTACTGATTTTAAAAATGATTAGCTACTTGTCAGTGAGGAATACAGGTAGCCGGTAAATGGTCCGGACTTCCTTAGCAGAGTGGGTGGTTTAAAGGACACCGCGTAAGGCTCCATTCTTAAGTAACACGGGTAGCCGTTTTACGGTCCGTACTTACACCTATACTGGCTGAAAGTAGATGCAACTAGTTATACGAACTTGGGACAATCTTTAAGAAAATTTCGGCACCTAATAGCTCGCTAAATTCTTTCCAAGAATGATTTATCACCAACTTAAAATTGAAAAGATAATAACCGAACTCTTACGACTTCATTGTGTGAGTTGGTGAACTCCGGGTTTGATTTGTGTTCGCATTGGTGTACCGGAACCAATATCAAAGATCAAAAGCTGTACATTTGATAAAATTCCTTTTGACTATCCTGTGCAATCATCTCTCATTTCTTGATTTAAACCTCATCATGGAACTCTTGTCCAAAAACACTTGCAGACCCAACCCCTCATTTCTTTCAGCTCTTTCAAAAATGGCCGAACATTTATCCGAAATCCATCAGAGATATACTATGAAAATTAATTCGTATCGGTTCCAACTTCTACAAGAGACTCTCAACCATCAATAGATCCATCACTCTATACAAATCCGATCTACTCTATAAATGACAACCCTTTATATTCGGATCATACAAACCAACAACCGACTGAGGTCTCCACTTCTTCGTAAATAAATCCATTGTACTTCAATCATACAATTCATCCATCAAATTCTGTAAATGTCAATCCTTCATTCAAGGGAGATTATAACCACATGATCGAACTCAACACTTTTTCACACCTCCTGTCGTCCCCGCCAGTGAACATAAATGAAAAATCATCATCTTGGATTGACCATGACAACCCCCTCTTCAGACTTGGTACTCATACAGACAATTAGATTGATCACATAGAAACACATCAACCCTGTATGCTTACTCCACAATATCAAGGTCTGACCACTCCTGATCAAAGTATTGGACTCTTCTCGGACCAACTCCACGTGCCTGGACCATATGAGCATGCGTCTTCCATAATTAAAGGAATATTTTCAGAAAATAATAACCATATATTGGATATTTCAAGAGACTGCTCTCCTAGCACATATAGGAAAATGGAAGCGGAAATTATTGAATCTCAAATACAAAAACACACCTCGACTGCTCCCACGATTGGTCATAAAAAGATTTCGGATGATATTTTGAGGATGAATAAGAAATTTGATTTAATGGAGTATAGTTGAGAATTAGCCAATCGATTAATTTCAATCTCTGGTAGCTCGGGCAAAAAAATGAATGAGAAAATGATTGGATCAAAGATTGAATATTTTGAGGATATTCAAAAACTTAGGGATGATTCTGACATCGACATGTCTACATATTATTCCCCTAGAAATGAGTATACCTCTGACTCTTACTCTAAACATCGGAACCCCTGCTCATCTGAGGAACACAACACATCATCACACCACACAGAAAATACCAAAAAATTTGAAATATTTGAAAACCAAAAAATCCAAAATCTCGAGAAACACATAAAAATTGAATCTGAAGAAGATCTGAAGAATTTGGATCCTGCTTTACGGGAAGCACTGGAGAAAAGATTAATGTTTGAACTCCCCTTTATATAGGCCATCGAACACTTCCCCGACCTTAAATGATTTGTAATGGACAAATTAATGATTAAAAACTCAGACAGGATAAGAACAAAGACTGAAAGACATATCTTGTCAATGGCCTCCTCCTTGGTGTTGAGGAGAAAAACCAAGAGCTGCATAGTGAAGCTGTTGCCCATATTTGATTGCATGATCAAAGACACAATTTTCACTCATGCTCGGATTGATGACGATTCACCGATCAATATCCTTCTAACCTCTGTATTTCACGAACTTAAACTTGAACCGATCAGGAAGATACGAGAGATTGTACAATTAGCAGACCAATCAATAAAACGACCGAGAGGAATCATTTCTATCATCATGACATTCCAAGGTGCTCCACTCAAAGTAGAATTCACGATCATTGATATTGAGCATCAAGAAGAATTCACCCAGTATCCAATTATTCTCGGAAAACCATTCTTGGCATTGGCTAAGGCAATTATTGATTGCGAGACTCGGGAAATCAATTTCACAGCATTTGAAGCACTTCGATCTGTCATAGTCTTTGAGGAACCACGATTTTCTGAGGCAAACCACGAAGTCCCCAACAACTGTAACCATGAAGCGGTAGAAGAGCCCTACCCCACTGCTACACCTGAGATAGAGGTTGTTGATGAGACTATTGATTTAGAGAATTTCCCCCCTGCTCCATTCCCAGCTGCACTTATCATGGAGAATTGAGTATATGAATCATATAATCAAGAGACATATGCATGGTCACACCCTGGAGCAACCTATTCTTACTACATGGATCACATCAACTGGACACAAGAATGATCCAATATTAAATCAATTGAGAATGAACATGTAGAGACTCTCCCTAGTTTCTCAATTCCCGCGGATCTCAAAATAGATGAACGTTTCTTCTATGATCCTGAGACATATGCATGGTCGTACCTCCCTGTATATCAGAACACGAGCGAACATCGGACTCGTCAGATGGCGCCGTTGCCAGGGAGGCAAACGACTTAGTTTTGTGTTTTGAAATATTTCTTTCGGTTTTCCACATTCGGATAGTCTGAACCCCGAATCTTTCATTGTAAATTCCATAATTTTTTCGCTACATTTATTTTCAGCATTTTATTGAGTCACTCTCTTACACAGATCTCTCTTATTTTTCTTGTGAGGTATCCGATGTACGTGGAGCATTTTTTCAGGAATCGAAGTGTCTTCACCGGCTTCCGAAAAAGCCACAAATAAATTAAGATCGAGTCAAGTCATGAGAGAGCGTAGAGTCTAGGTTTTTTATTTCTGCAATTTTTAATTCCTGTAATTAATTTCTCATCTATAGCGGTGACCATTTGGAATCTTACGTGTGTAAAAAGACCTTGAACTCTTTTTGTAGTGTGTCATGGCATGTTTCACTCTCCGGTGAGGGTGGGGCCCGACTTGAGTAGCGATTAGGCTAGACCTGCACATACGGCTCTCAGAACATTTTAATTTTTGATTGTGCTCGTAGGAATTAAGCCACACTTCACATTAATTGAGATGCACATAGATCGTACAATTTAGCCAAAATTTAACTCAATCCTTTTCCGCTAATAGAACTTTCTGTTACGTGTGGTTTTTCATCGGCTTGCATCCATATAGCTTAAATTTTAATTTCTATATTGAATCCCACATGGAGATTGCGAGGATTCACTGTAAGTCTTCTAACTGAGTTGTTTTCGCGTGCATTGGTTTTTTCCGAATTTCCCCCTCTTGTTTTATCACATAATTTTAAAGGAAATCAGGACTGGACAATAGACATATATTTGTGCTCATTTAATTCTTCAGTGATCACCTAATTAAAATTGGAACTGCTAAATATAGCCCATTTCAAATTAACCCATAAAATCGAGAATTTTTGCGGGAGAGCAACCCCACCCTTGGATGCTTTTATTTTTTTGAGTCAGTGAGAGATGACACTTAAGGTTAGAACAAAGCTCTAACATTTTCATTCAGATTACTGATTTTAAAATGATTAACTACTTCTCAGTGAGGAATATGGGTAGCCGGTAATCGGTCCGAACTTCCTTAGCAGAGTGGGTGGTTTATGTTGGAAATGCGATCCCACGACGAGCCATTATGCAATAAATGCTATTGGAAATATCATTCCCTGATATGAAATAAAGAATAACTAATTCGCATAATAGGTCCCTTAATACAATTAAGGTTATGTACCATGTCTATCTTAATGATCATACAACTGTTAATTCAATTATTGAATCATAGAGGCTGGTGCTTGGATGAATATCTAAAAAATTAGATTGAGGACTCATCAAGCACTGTCAAATGATTGTTAAGATGTGATCACCAGCTCCAGTAGCAGATGGCGATCCTTTCTCACATAGGCTGATATCTGACCGACCTCTTGATGAGGTCCTCTGCATCGGAATAGAGATTCGGAGGTGTCAGATTAGTTAGGTTAAAAGTTGACTTAAAGAGATCGAGATAACCAAAGTCTTATGTCGTATGCTATTACGATATAGGCACGCATCCTCTGACCGGAGATAGATGTGTTACTATATGTATGAGTATGTACATTTGGCTGAACAATAGGTTGGTGACCTAACCAAGGTCTATACACCGGCGCACTGGTGTGCATATAAGGGCATATGAGTAATACAATCTCTCAAAGGGATCATACATGTTCACTACTGAACCGGAAGACATGAGCTCACTCATGAGATATTGGGAAGAATCAAATTCCGTGCACGGTCGTCTCGCTTTGGAAGCTTGACTGAATTTGTAGGTTTGATATATACTTTTGGAAAGTATATGATCAAGACCTAGGTATGAGATATGCTTTTCGAAAGGATATGATCGATACCAAATCGCAATGACCAATTGAGAAACTTACTGATAACACCCTGAAGTAGACAGTATAAAGTTGATCTAATACTTCGAGTTTATTCTGGGTCTTCCAGTATGCAAGATGTACAGGTGTTGGGAATACCTGAGGGTGATGTGATCACAAACAATTGTATAACCATGACGCTTCCATTCCTAGGGAGTGATGAAACGGGTCTGGATTTTGATGACTCCTCTCAGTAGAGAAGTAATCTGATCTTGGTCCAAATGTTGGACATTGATCTGAATGTGATTCAGATGCAATGAGAAAATTAGATTTGCGATCTTCATTTAATCAAGCATCTATGGGAGGCCCGAGATCTTGATTTGAGATGTGATCTCAATATCCAAGTCACTATACGTGGAACAATACAATCGTCCTGTCCTTATCTCCAAGTATCCGCGGAGAAAGCGCATTATCCTTGAAAGAGTTCATGGATAATTTCATTGTTGGTATAAGTATGCATGCATCGAGAAAATTGATAATTAAATGTGATTTAATTGTCATGGATAATATGAATTTGATTCATATTATAAGGAGAGATATCTAGGATAATTAAATGTGATTTAATTATCAAAGATATGAATAATATGAATGTGATTCATGTTATTTAGGCACATGAGAAAAGAGATCCAAGATAATTAAATGTGATTTAATTATCATGGATATGAATAATGTTGATAGCAATATCCATATTAATCATATATATTATAAATGTGATTTATAATATATAAGAGAGAGCATATTGTGATTTATATTTGTTAATTATTTATTAATGTGAATTGGATTCACATGATTAATTGAAAATATAATTTACATTTTGTTTTGGGATGTGAAAGTGATTCACATTTTTTTAATGGCATGATGGAAAAAGATAATTGTGAATTATATTTGTGAAATAATTTACAACAATTGTTGTTGTAAATTTTGGAGATATATCATGAGATAATGAGATCTCATGAGACAATGAGATCTCATGAGATAAATGAGATCTCATGAGAAGAGTGGTCGTCCCCTATTTTTAAGGGATATGGTTTATCTCCTCATTATTTCCAATGATAATTAATTGATTTGATTTGAATTTAAATATATTGATTTATCGATATATATTCCCTTAAATTAAATTAATTGTTGTTGTGCTTTTCACAACAAGATCGTGGCCATTGAAAGAAACACAAATCAACCTCAACCATTGATTGTGTGTTGTCCATGGATTGAGATCCATGGACTCCCAAAACCCTATATAAAAAGAGGCACCCTTGCTCTTCAAGAGATATGTTTGATGATTATAGTGAGTTCTATCTCTCTCTCTCTCTTATTCTCTATACACATCCTCTCTCTTCCTCTTTCATGGTCGTCAACCATGGATGCCCTAGAGGGGTTCTTCATCACCGCAGCATCGTCATTATGTTGTTGGAATTCTGACTCATGGATCTCCATCTCTTTCGCTGCGTCTCGCTTGTGAAGAAGATGTTGGATCTCGTTTGACGAGGTTAGGAGATCCGCCACTTGGATCATCAACATGGATTGCGAGGAGCATGCGATTCATCCCCACGCTCGCAAGCGTCTCCTCCGTCAGATCAGACTTGAGAGAGGAGGTCTCTTGGTTTAGAGACTCGATCGCAATCGCGCTTCAAGAGGTAATACTATTACTTATTTGTGGTTTAGATGAAATGATCCGAGAAGTGTTCTTGTATAATGTGGTTTCATCACATAAAAAAAAATTAATTTCCGCTGCATCGAGCCACTAGTGCAACTAGTCGCTCCCGATCGCATTCGATGCGATCATCACGCTTCCGTGATGCGCTTGAGGATTTTCCTGTATCCTTCAGTTTAAAGGACACTGCGTAAGGCTCCATCCTTAAGTAACACGGGTAGTTGTTTTACGGTCCGTACTTACATCTATACTGGCTGAAAGTAGATGCAACTAGTCGTAGGAATTCGGGACAGTCTTTAAGAAAATTTCCAACACCTAACAACTCTCTTAATTATTTTTCAAGATTGTCTTCTCACCAACTTAAAATTGAAAAGATAATAGCTGAACTCTTACGGCTTCATTGTGTGAGTTAATGAACCCAGGGTTTGATTTGTAATTGCATTGGTGTGCGTGAACCGATTTCGAAGATCAATAGCCGCACATTTGATAAAATATCTTTTGACTATCCCGTGCAATCATCTCTCTCCTTTCTTGATTTAAACCTCATCATGGAACTCTTGTCCAAAAACTCTTTCAAAAATGGTCGAACATTTATCCGAGAATCCATCATAGCTATACTATGAAAATGAATTCGTATTGGTTAGACCCAAAACACATCCTCCAACTTCCACAAGAGACTCTCAACCATCAATAGATCCATCACTCTCTATAAATCCGATCTACTCTATGAATGACAACCCTTTGTATTCGGATCATACGAACCAACAACCGACTGAGGTCTTCACTTCTTCATACATCAATCCACTCTACTTCGATCATACAATTCATCCATCATATTCTGTAAATGTCAATCCTTTATTCAAGGGAGATTATAACCACATGATCGAACTCAACACTTTTTATCATCTCATGCCGTCGCTACCTGTGAATATAAATGAACAATCATCATCTTGGATTGACCATGACAACCCCCTTTTCAGACTTGATACTCATACAGAGGATTGGACTAATCACATAGAAACACATCAACCCTGTATGCTTACTACACAATATGAAGGTCAAACCACTTATGATCAAAGGATTGAATTCTACTCGGACCAACTCCACATACCTGGACCATATGAGTAGCCACCTTCAATAATTATTGAGGAGATATTTTGATAAAATAATGATCATATATTGGATATTTCAAGAGACTCCTCTCCTAGCATATATAGGAAAATGGAAGAGGAAATTATTGAATCTCAAATACAAAAACACACACCGACTGCTCTCACGATTGGTCATGAAAATATTTCGGATGATACTTTGAGGATGAATAAGAAATTTGATTTAATGGAGGATAGATTTCGAGAATTAGCCGATCGATTAATTTCAATCTCTGGTAGCTCAGATATAAAAATGAATAAGAAAATGATTAGATCTAAGATTGAAAATTTTGAGAATATTCAGGAACCTAGGGACGATTCTGACAGTATCATGTCTGCATATTACTCCCCTAAAAATGATTATGCCTCTAACTGTTACTCTGAACATCTAAACCCCTGCTCATCTGAGGAACACACCACATCACCACACCACACAGAAAATACCAAAAAAAGAGAATATTCAAAAACACCAAAAAAATCGAAAATCCAGAAAATTTCATAAAAATTGAGACTGAAGATGATCTTAAGAAATTGGATCCTACTGAACGGGAAGCATTGGGAAGAAGATTGATGTTTGGACTTCCCTTTATAAAGGCCATTGAACACTTCCTCGACCTTAAAGTATTTGTAATGGAAAAATTAATGAGCAAAAAGACGGGAAGGATAAGAACAAAGACTGAAAGACATATCTTGTCAATGGCCTCCTCCTTGGTGTTGAGGAGAAAAACCAAGAGCCGCATAGTGAAGCGGTTGCCAGATTTGATTGCATGATCAAAGACACAATTTTCACCCATGCTCGGATTGATGACGATTCACCGATCAATATCCTCCCGACCTCTGTATTTCACAAACTTAAACTCGGACCGATCAGGAAGATACGAGAGATTGTACAATTAGCGGACCAATCGATAAAACGACCGAGAGGAATCATTTCTATCATCATGACGTTCCAAGGTGCTCCGCTCAAAGTAGAATTCACGATCATTGATACTTATCATCAAGTAGAATTCACCCAGTCTCCAATTATTCTCGAAAAGCCATTATTGGCATTGGCTAAGGCAATTATTGATTGTAAGACTCGGGAAATCAATTTTACAGCATTGGAAGCACTTCGATCTGACACAGTCTTTGAGGAACCAAGATTTTCTGAGGTGACCCGTGAAGTTTCCGACAACCGTAACCATGCAGTGGTAGAAGAGATTTACCCCACTGCTACACCTGATATAGAGGTTGTTGATAAGACTATTGGTTTAGAGAAACTCCCCCTGCTCCATTCCCAGTTTCACTCACCATGGAGATCGAGTATATGAATCATATGATCCAGAGACTTATGAATGGGCACACCCTGGGTCAACCTATTCTGATTACATGGATCACATCAACTGGACACAAGAATGTTCCAATGTCAAATCAATTGAGAATGAACATGCAGAGACTCTTTCCAGTATTTAAATTCTCGCGGATCTCAAAATAGACAAATCCTTCTTCTATGATCCTGAGACATATGCATGGTCGCACACTGGAGCAACCTTCTCTGAATACCTTGACCAAATCATCCCAAATTAAAGAGTGCACCAATATTCAGAAGACTAAGAACAAACACGCAGGCTGAACACCGACCAAGGAGAAGAATTCCAATGGCTATTCATCTGGATACTCAAGTGAACCGACACCTTCACGAAACAAGAAAAAGAAAGTCACCTTTGACCTTTTGGAAGAGGAATCAACTGATGATCCCTCATCAGGTCCGGTAAAGGTAATCTACATGAGTGAAGTCTGTTCAACAACTCTAAAGCCATATCTTCGCAAGGATCCAAAATTCAATTCTCGTTGGACAACTCCCGTTCCTAACTACTATTCATCCAACGTTGATGCTCCTGCCCTCTTCAAGTACACTGGAATTATTTCTTATGAGCTGACTGAGACCGGTGCTTCTGAGTATTCATCTGAGGACAAACTGCTTGATCTCAAGAAGGAACGAATTTTGAGGAAACAACTGAAGAAACAAAAAGACATGAATATCTGGAGTGTGTCCACTTTCAAATTCTATTCCTCTTAGGATAATTCCGATGATGAATATCTTTCATATGCCTCAAACACTTCATCCACTATCCATCATGACTTTTCTGAGGATGACACTGATAATAGTTGGGAATCATATGCTTCATCTCCTTCTCGTCATTATGATCTCCAACACAGGCTCACAAGAAGATCAGTCGAAAAGCGTCTTAAATCATCGGCTAACCACACTCCCTCCCAACCACATTGGTCCCCTTGTACAACTTCTTCCTCTACTTAGGCCAAGGCCTAAGTATAGGGGGACCGATGCCGTATGTATATACCATTTCCCCACATCACACTCTTTCTCACGATCGCTTCATTTCCACCCTTCTCTTATACTTAGGCTGACCAGAGCCTAAGTATAGGGGGAACCAACACCCACCTGTATATACTCTCTTGATCCACATATCCCGACTGCTTCATGTTTTTTCGTTCTTCTTCTATACTTAGACTGTTCACAGTCTAAGTATAGGGGGACGGACTTGTATATCTTGTTCTTTTTCTTTCCCTTTTTCACTCTCTTACGCTTATCCCGAGCTATTTCTTCTTTACGCTTCTTGTGCTCTGAGGACACAACACTCGCTAAGTATAGGGGTCTGTATATATACCTTGTACATATTTTACCCATATCTCGTACTTTCGCGTAAGTATATATGTATTTACAGGGTGGGTAATTATTATTAAAAAAGAAAAAGAAAAAGAAAAAAGAGTTTTCCACTAACAGTGACTGTGTCCAAAATTTTTGAAAAAAGGCTTCTTATTCATTTTTGTATTAAAAAAATATGTCTGCATTTCACACATGCACTTCATCCTACATCGCATTCATTCGCATCTATGAAAAGTCTTTGGGTTCTAAACCGAGTTATGAGCAGAAATCGAGAGTGATCTGGACTTGACCTTAATCCACGTAATTTTAGAGGAACTTCATCGGGAAATAGGGTTTTAGAAACTTCAGGTCTTTGACTTAATTCTTTAAGTTCCACATGACAATGTGTAACGCTCGACTCTTAGTGTCTAATCTGGTCTCTTCATTCTGGGTGCATGATGATGAGACTTTCGTGATCCGAGTAAAGGTAAAAATACGGGTCGGTGTGACCCGAACCTTGAAGCTCAATCAATCAAGAAATCAAGACCACAAAATCAAAGAAATCAAGCAATAAAGCCAAATAGCGGTCTCGCTATTTTATTTAACCGGGTATAGCGACCAGGGTCGAATTCAAGGAGTACAGAATGACTAAAAGCCTACAAAGTAGTTACAAATCAAAATAAAGAGAAGAAAATATTTTGGTGGATTTTATGGATTTTTAAATTTTTCGTGATTTTTAATTATGAAGAAAATATAAAACAAAGCTAAAAATTCACAATCAACTAATTATTTAACAACACAAATCAAGTCAGAAAGTTAAAATAAAAATATTTTTGGGTTTTATAGTTTTTCAAGTTTTTGGTAATTTTCTCAGATTTTTATGATTTTTGGTTAATTTTATAAAAATGGAATAAGAAAGAAAATGGAAATCAATGTGCAACCATAATCTAAAGCTATTCAAAAATAAATAAATAGCCTACAGTCCAGAGATGGTTTTATGAAAAACTACAAATAAAATTCTAACTACAGAAGATGAAATTGCATTTTTTTTATTTTTTCTGAATTTTTAATGATTTTTGTAAGTTTTTTAGGATTTTTCAATTTTTACGGTTTTTATAAGTCCAAATCAAACAAAAATTGGACTGAAGCAACAAGACAACAAAACAAACATACCACAATTTTTTGAATTTTTTGGGACTTTTTGATATTTTTAGTTGGTTTTTAAATGTAGACAGTAGCAAAAATAAGGGTTTTTTAGTTTTTAAAAATATAAAATGAAAACACAATTGTCCCAAAAAATCACTGAAATTTTTACACAATGGAAGGGGCCACGTATCCAAATTTTACAAAATTTGGAGTTAATTTGCTTTTTTATTCAACCAATAAGAGAGGCACAACACACATGGACCTAAGTGCAAAGAAAATAAGTTCCAAGGGCTTAATTATAACAAGTTTTAAAAGTGCAAGGGGCCTACTGCAAATTTCACATCAAATTCAGCACATGTTGCAATACAACATGCACAGGGGTATTAATGCAAATATCAAAACTGAAATATCAAATCATAACATGCATTAAACCCGAGCCCTATATTCGCAAATATCCCACAAAATCACGTGATGAAGCACATGGAACTCAAACAGAGGGACTAAATTGCAAAATCTGAAAGTCTAAGGTCCAAACTGCAAATTATCCAAACTAAAAACAACTATAGAGCATTTTTACAGGACTAGGAAGTAAATGCATAAAGTGAAAGGGTCTAAGTGCAGATTACCCTTATTATTAAGGATCCGACGGTCGAGAGGTCTTCGTTTGAGATCCAACGGTGGAGAGCGGAGATACCCCTACGATAATGGGTGGTTCGGATCTGATCCTACTCTGAATCCAACGGACGAGGGCCTCGGATGGTGGACGTCTATGATTAAAACTGGCACGAGGATCGATCCGATGGTCGGGAGTCTCCCTGGAAGAACGAGTCACCGGCGAACTTCGTCCGACCAATACGCGCAGTGGGGAGCTCTTCGAAGGCTGATTAGGATAGGGAAAAAAGAGCTGATGGCGTTCGGCAGTGGCTGGGATGCTCCGACGAGGCCGGGAAGGCCTGGAGAACCCCGGCGACGTAGTGGTCCTGGAGTGCATGTTCTTCAACGGTTGGACCTCTAGATGAGGCCCATTAGCTTCCAAACCTGCAAAGGTAGCTCACTGGGTCGAGGGCAAATTGCCTCAACCTGTCAAAGCACGAAAGGAGTGGCTAGCGCGTCGTGATGTGACCCTCCGGTGAAGCGGCAGCGGAGGAGGGTCCAAACCTCGTTCCTGGACGAATCGGGTTGACTAGAGGGGCAGAGAAGGTGAAGAGAAGATCGGTGAAGTTGGTGGGGTGGTCGTAGCAACAAAAGAGGGGTCCGACAATGGTGAACGGAGCTGAACTACCTAAGTTGACCAAAACCTAAAAACTTGAATCTAAGGAAAAAGGAAAGAAATCTAGACTACCTGATGGGCGAAATCGTCTGTGCTGGAGATCGGAGACCTCCAGGGGTCATGGCCTCAATGGGGCCACGCGTCCAGAGGCTGAGCTCGCCTCGCGGCGGAGCACGACGGAGTATACGTCGGATCAGAGGCTTCCGACGCTCTTAACCTCGCTGCGACTCTCTCTCGCGTCAGCTGTCACTCAGACAAAGAGGAGGAGGTCATCGGAGAGGAGGGGAAGGGCCAAAGATGCAGGAAAAGGCGGTTGGGGGTCAAGCTTTATATGAGCAGAGGTCCGAGAAGATGGTGATCAGGCGCGCATTCCAAGGAGCGGATCCCTAAGTGAGTAGGCACGCGGGGATCACGGATCGCTCCTGGACAATCAGAGCCTCTAATCAAACGGAGTGGGGGCTGGACTGGAGTGGGAAAATTTGGCAAAAATCATGTCGAAACCAGATCCGTGAGGGAAGTGGTCCAGAGGGGGGAGTTGACCGGGGGTCAACAATCCCCCGTGGACCAATCAGAATTCAACATCCTAGAAATTATTTATAAATTAATTTAAAATATCAAATGATTTTGTTTAAAAATATTTATAAAATGAAAATTGTTTATTTTTTTCAAATTATTTTCTAGTGATTTTTATTTATTTTTTTGAAAAATAAATTAATGTATATGCATGATATAATATTATATACAAGTATAAAATATCTATGTATTTTCAATTTTTATTTTTATTAGTTTATTTTTGTATAATTACCCCAATTTTATATTTTATTTATTTACAACATAAAATTTGGGATATAAAATAATTTTTATTTTATTTTTATTGTTTATTTACATGGGTAAAATAAATAGATGAATTATTGATATATACATGGTATGTACAAGGGTAGGCGAGAGAAATGATTTTATTTTTATTTTATTTTTCTCATTTTTATTTTATTTTTAGAAATATATACAAATTGTGAGAAACATATATATATTTTTATATTATGAAAATAAAATATATACACCAAGAAGGAAGTGTGTTCAATAATGAACGGCCCTATCTATATCTACTTATTTTATTTGGGGATCAGGCCCATATTGGGCCCTCTCTGGGGTTTAGGTCACTCAATATTTATTCTAAATATTTCCATCTTTTTGTTTATTTCTTTATTCTTTTATTTTTGCACGAAAACATGCTAAATATTGATATTTACAGAAAGCATGCCATTTGATAACTTATTATATTTACAAACATATAGATGGTATTTTGCCAAGATATCTAGCTAAAATAAAAGAATAAAGAGTGATGAATGGGGATTCATCACCCCCCCTATACTTTACTTTTTCTAGTCCCTTAGCAAACACTTATTTAAAAAATAAGTGAAAAGGAGAAAGAAAAAGAAAAGAAGGGAAATAAAGGTTGATTATTAAACTTTCCTTCATTAAATTGTAATATGGAGCTCAGTCAGACCTTCGGATTATTAATTTGTCGGAACCTTATTTGGACTTAAGCTTAATACCCAACAGCCTCTAAGTTCTACCAATCTATGGTCATGACTCCTTAATAAACCAGATCAGAACAAGTCTACATACACAAACTCTAATGACCATGAATCTTTCCTTGTACTATGTAAGTGATATGCAGCTCCCCACCTAAGAAATAACAAAGGACAACCCCCCTTAACAAGGTAACTCTAATGCCTCAGTCTAGCAACTCTTTCCTCGAGGAGCAGGGTATTCCCTTCTAAGTTCAAGTTCAACCGGCCCAAGAAGAGGGGAAAGAAGAGAATGGACCATGACCAGTGTAGCCATGTATCCTTAGAAGCCCAACTAGTATAGCCGAGTCTCCCGCTGCAAGCTTCATGAGATGGTCATGTGTAACATAAGCTTTGCTTTATTTGGCTATATACACTCCAGTGGGTATTATTTTCAATCAGACCCACCACTTTTGTGGAGCTTTTCTTTCTTTGCACATTTTTTTGATGTGCATATGTACAACATATCTACATGGTGCAACATATATACATAAGGAGTTTTCCCTCTTGAGTCAATAGACTATCCCTATTTTGAAGCTTTATTGCAACCCACAACTCCTATCTTTAGACTTCATCACCACTAGACCAAGTTGAGACACACTTCCTTCACTATAAGAAGAAGAGAGGTTCCACCTAGAAGTACTACCCTCATATGCTATCCCAAGCCAAAGGAAACTGCCTCCTCACCACCTCATCCGTGGAGAGCTATGTGTAAAGTGCTGGTGCAAGTAAAGGCATTGTCCTTGAGAGTCATGTGTGCATTGTTAAGTGCTCTACTTAGGCTCATCAAGATGACATATGCTCATAGCCTAGTGGACTCAAAGAATTAAGTCCCAAATGGACCTGAAAAGTCTTAATCCTAAGCCCTATAAGGTTCCTATTAGAATTAGGTGAATTAAGGTCTTAGCCAAGCTCCATTTTCCAATTTAATTACAAGCCAGTTTAAATGTCAACTATGATTTGGAAAAACTGTACAAATATTTACAGATATGCAATTTTTAAAAGATCTTTGAAAATGTGCAAAATTTTTGAAAAATGTTTTAAAACATGGATGTATGCATGAATGCAAAAGTTTTGCAAAATATTTACACAAATTTACACAAGGTTTTTGCAAACTTTTTATTTTTCAATCATTTTTCAGAAATTTTGTACTATGTACATAATTTTGATATCAAAATATCTACAAGATATTTACACAAATCATTTTTACAAACATTTGTACAAAAATAATTTTTATAAATAGCTATGTATGTGCAAGAAGAATTTTATGTACAAGGAAACAAATTTAAATTTTTATGTATTTTATGGATAGATTTTTAGCCATTTTATTTATTAACACATTCACACAAAGTACGAGTTATGGCTAAAGTATATGTCAAATATATACGACACCCCCCTATACTTAGCTCGAACGATGTCCTCAGAGTGAATCATGAGTGGTGAAGAAGACATAACTCGTGCTTAGTAAAGGGAAGTGAATAGGAATGGTATACTACAACGACGAATCAAAGAATAGAATGAAGAGGACTCGGTGTTTCCCCCTATACTTAGGATCAAGTAATCCTAAGTATAGCAAGCTGTACATGAAGGGAAATCCAAGTGGAAGAATGTATAGGGTATACCCCCCATACTTAGGGAAAAATATCCCTAAGCATAGGCAGTAAAATAGAGGTAGTAATCGTCGAAGAAGACCAATATATACAAGATGGAAGGGCATAACTTCCCCTATACTTAAGGTAAAGGATCCTTAAGTATAGACAACAATAGGAGTAATGAAATAGAACGGAAAGAACGGAAAGAATGAAAAGACTCAGTTTCGTGATCCGACAGATCGGATACGCTCAGAAGGTAAAACTGAGTACACATAGTAAGGGGTATCCTCCCGCAGATAACCCTTGGGGAGGAATGCAAGATCATCGGTGAGAAATGGAGGATCAGAATCTAGATGGAAATCTGCGCTACTAGCAAGTACCCACTTTGTGCACCAAAATGCCTCACCAAAATCTGCCTCTGCTCAATCTGGAAACAGGAAAAGGTACTGGTCATCCACACGATAGTCGACGAAGTGTCTGAAACTGATCCTCCAGCAGCGGCAGTGCTGGATGTCATCTGCTCCTCATGGAATGTATCTAGCTCATCAATCTGGAGGAGAGAAAGCTCAAAAACGAGACTATCTGTATCTGTCATCCCAAAGTGGTATCCCGTATTGAGATGTGGCTGCTGGGCTGAGTCATGATATCTATCCAAGTCGGAGAAGTATCTCTGCAAGGTAGATACTGAGTCGTCTGGAACTGGACACTGAAATGTCTAGACTGATGGCTGTAGTAGCGTGGGCTCCTCTATCTTGTGGCGTATCAGAAGATCTGATATCCAATACTCGTCAACTGAAAAGTCAGGGACTGACTCGAACTCTAGCTGGAAGACCAACGGGAACTCGGGCAGTCTCTGAGTCAGAACCTCCACTGTGGCAGTCATGTCATCCATCATCTGTGCTGCATCAAAATCCGTGTCCTTGATCTAGCGTGTAGAAGCCGTATCCTCGTGTAGTGTGGCACACCCCACTAGTAATGCATCAGCCTCGTGTGTTGTCCCGACTAGTGTTCTCGTGAAGATGAACTCTGTGAAAGTGCTCTCGAGATGGTATCAAGTAAATTGATATCAGAACTGTAGTGTGAACCACCACACGAGTTAACTACCAGTGCTATCTGATCAGCGGTCATCCCCCTCATGGAGATCTCAATAAGGTTGGTTAGTGAAAGTCCGTGATCTGGAAATCTCCTTAGAAGGTCAAGAAACCTGAGCCATGCATCGTGTACTAGCTCATGGGAATCTACTGAAAAATCTGTGATCAAAGACCGCATCATATCTGCTCTATGCTGGGGATAATATCTCTGTAGAAACTCTAAGCATAGCTCTCCCCACGTAGTGAACTTCCTTCCCAATCGTCTGTGCCATCTCATGGCTCTGTCCTGAAGTGATAATGGGAAGGTCTTCATCATCATCTCCTCAACAGTGATATCTGAATATGTCTAGGTCCTACAGAACTCCTCGAACTCTGATAGATGGAGATATGGCTCCTCGTGCACCTCCCCTGAGAATGTCGGCGGACTCTGAATGAACTCTACATCTAGAACGAAGGGACTGTATGTAGAAGCTAACTGTGCTTCCTGATCGGTATGCTCATCCATCATCGTAGAGGAGGAGGTATCTGCAACTTGCATCTGCTCTCTATGCTTGCCTCTAGGGTACACTCGTGTCCCAGCAATGAGATCGCATGGGTCTCGCATCTGATCAGTCTGATCTCCACGGGCTTCTAGCACAACATGTACAGAAGAAAGACAGAATGGAAGGTCGGTCAGAGTTCCAACCTCTGATGAGAGTGGTCGGGGATGATGGGGATGAGATGAAGAAGCCGCAAGATCCAATAAGAAAGGATGGAAACCCATCATCCAAGGATGGAGAAGGAGAATGAAGGGTGGGAGGGTGGGAGAAAGATAGATATATGAAGGAGAAACACACAAGATTAATCAAGAAAAACCCATGATTCACCTACTCAACACTGAGCTGAAGACCGTAAAGGTTCGGTCAATTATCTTGTCAATTTTTATTAGGTGATCAAGTCAGTCTTTCAGAGCGATTAAGCGAGCTGATGGGAATCCAATACTCCCAACAGACTGTCCTGTATAAAAGGTCATTAGTCTGATAGGAAATCAGATATGGCTCTATCCTAGTGTGCAGATCACTCTCTCGCTCATCCAAACCAAACAAGGAGGGGGTTACTCTCCCCAAGACATATTTTTAAATGAGATGTCTTTTAGGTTCAAGTGTGTTTAGCAGTCCCAATTTTATAGTTTTTTTAGGTATTTTTCAAGCAAACAACGCCTAACGAATTTTTTGGTTCTCCTGGTTATTTATGTTCGAAAACAGGGGGAGAAGACGAAAAAGCTGATGCGCGATCGAATACGATGATGCATGCAGAGAACGAGATGAGTACCTGACTCCAACAATCTACATGCAGGGTGATACGTGCATAAAAGTAAAGACAATAATAAAAATACCTATATGGTGCACGAGTAAAATGGCCTTAGACAAAGCAATTCTACACATGAAGAACAGTAGCTGGGTAACCACGCTAAGTCCAGAGTCCGATCTTGGGAGCCACTCGGTGTCCGCCACAACGGATCCTGTACGCGTTGTATGTGACTCCTCATGGCACGTGGACTCGAGCCTAATTAAGCCGACTTTTTCGTGTGATTTAATTAATTAGGTCCAATTAACGATCTATAGGTGCAGGCAGATAATTAGGGTTGGGCCTTAATTAATTACATCACAATCAAAATAAAATCCTAAGGCTAAGGCTAAATCCTCAAAAATCAGATAAGAAGTAAAAATGCGATAAAAATGAAACCGGCGAAAACCACGGTGAGGTCCCTCGAGCACACCGGTGCTCAGGAAAATAGACCCCGACAATCAAAAAAAAGTCTTTGAGTCTTGTTGGTCCTGTATTATTATAATAATAAGTCTATTGAAAATAAACTAACTACAGCTAATCTACGCTCTCGAACTCCTGCTCGCCTCCCTCGCGCTCTCCTGCGACTCTATGTAGAAAAGAGCCGCCTCTGACTCCCGCGGTTGCGTCGCCTTCCAGAAGAAGCCACCTCGGTCCTCAGGTCCTCGCATGAAAAGGAAACGAGAGTGTATCATACACAAGTTATTATAAGAATATGATGACAAAATGAGATAAAAAATATATATACAAATATAGACAAAAAAGCCACAAAAAGAAAGCGACTACTAAGCCGTACTCCCCGGCAACGACGCCATTCTGATGACTAGACTTTCGTGATCCGGGTAAAGGTAGAAATACGGGTCGTTGTGACCTGAACCTTGAAGCTCAATCAATCAAGAAATTAAGACCACAAAATCAAAGAAATCAAGCAATAAAGCCAAATAGCGGTATCGCTATTTTATTTAATCTGGTATAGCGACCAGGGTCGAACTCAAGGAGCACGGATTGGCTAAAAGCCTATGAAATAGTCAAAAATCAAAATAAAGAGAAGAAAATGTTTTTGGTGGATTTTAAGGATTTTTAATTTTTTTATGATTTTTATTTATAAAGAAAATATAAAATAAAGCCAAAAGTCACAATCAACTAATTATTAACAACACAAATCAAGTCAGAAAATTAAAATAAAAATATTTTTGGTTTTATATTTCTTCAAGTGTTTTTGATAATTTTCTCAGATTTTTATGATTTTTGTTTCATTTTATAAAAATGGAATAAGACAAAAAATGAAAATCAATGTACATCCAGAATCTAAAGGCTATTTAAAAATAAATAAAAAGCCTGTAAAATTCCAGAGATGATTTTATGAAAAACTACAAATAAAATCCTAACTAAAGAAGAAGAAATTGTTTTTTTTATTTTTTCTGAATTTTTAATGATTTTTCTAAGGTGTTTAGGATTTTTCAATTTTTAGGGTTTTTATAAGTCCAAATCAAACAAAAATTGGACTAAAGCAACAAGACAACAAAACAGACCACAATTTTTTTGAATTTTTGGGGACTTTTTAATATTTTTAGTTGGTTTTTAAAGGTAGACAATAGAAAAAATAAGGGTTTTTGACTTTTTAAAAATATAAAATGAAAAGAAAGATGTCCCAAAAAGTCCCTGAAGTATTTACAAAGTGGCAGGGGCCACGTATCCAAATTTCATGAAATTTGGAGTTAATTTGCTATTTTATTCAACCAAGAAGAGAGGCACAGCACACGTGGACCTAAGTGCAAAGAAAATAAGTTCTAGGTTCTTAATTATAACAAGTTTTAAAAGTGCGAGGGGCCTACTACAAATTTCACATCAAATTTAGCACATGTTGCAATTCAGCATGCACAGGGGTATACATGCAAATATCGAAACTAAAACATGCATTAAACCTGAACACTATATACGCAAATATCCCAGAAAATCACGTGACGAAGCACATGCAACTCAAACAGAGGGACTAAAATGTAAAAACTGAAAGTCTGAGGTCCAAAGTGCAAATTATCCAAATTAAAAACAACTACATACCATATTTACAGGAATAAGAAATAAATGCATAAAGTGAAAGGGCCTAAGTGCAAATACCCTTATTATTAAGGATCCGATGGTCGAGAGGTCTTTGTTTGAGATCCAACAGTGGAGAGAGAACGGTACCCCTTCGACGATGGGTGGTTCAGATCTGATCCTACTCTGAATCCAATGGACGAGGGCCTCGTATGGTTGACGGCTGTGATTAGAACTGGCACGAGGATCGACCCGACGGTCGGGAGGCTCCCTGGAAGAACGGGTCGCCGACAAACTTCGTCCGGCCAATACACGTGGTGGGGAGCTCCTCCAAGGATGCTAAGATAAGGAAAAGGGAGCTGATGGCGTTCCGCAGCGGCTGGGATGCTCCGATGAGGCGGGGAAGGCCTGGAGAACCCCGGCGATGTGGCGGTCCTGGAGCGTCTGTTCTTCAACGGTTGGACCTCCAAATGAGGCCCATTAGCTTCCAAACCTGCACAGGTAGCTCACTGGGTCGAGGGCAAATTGCCTCGACCCGTCAAAGAACAAAAGGAATGGCTGGCGTGTCGTGATGTGACCCTCCGGTGCAACGGCATAGGAGGAGTGTCTAAACCCCGTTCCTGGACAAATCGGGTTGATTGGAGGGGCATAGAATGTGGAGAGAATACCGATGAAGGTGGTGGGGTGGTCGGAGAAACGAAAGAGGGGTCCGACAACGGTGAACGGAGCTGAACTACCTAAGTTGACCAAAACCTAAAAACTTGAATCTATGGCAAAAGGAAAGAAATCTAAACTACCTGATGGGCAAAATCGTCTGTGCTGGAGGTCGGAGACCTCTGGGAGTCATGGACTCAATGGGGCGACGCGTTCAGAGGCTGAGCTCGCCTCGCGGTGGAGCATGGCAGAGTGTACGCTGGATCAGAGGCTTCCGACGCTCTTAACCTCGTTGCGACCCTCTCTTGCATTAGCTGTCACTCAGACGAAGAGGAGGTCATCAGAGAGGAGGGGAAGGGCCAAAGATGCAGGAAAAGGCAGGTGGAGGTCAAGCTTTATATGATAGAGGTCCAAGAAGATGAGGATCGGGCACGCATTCCAAGGAGCGGATCGCTAAGAGAGTAGACATGCAGGGATCACGGATCGCTCCTCGTCAATTGAAGCCTCTAATCGAATGGAGTGGGGGCTGGACTGGTGCGGTAAAACTTGGCGAAAACCGGGTCGGCACCATATCTGCGAGGGAAGTGTTCCGGGGGGAGTTGACCGGGGGTCGACAATCCCCCTTGGATCAATCAGAATTCAACATCCCAGATATTATTTATAAATTAATTTAAAGAAAGAAAATGATTTTATTTAAAAATATTTATAAAATGAAACATGTTTATTAATTTTTAAATTATTTTTTAGTGATTTTTATTTATTTTTTGAAAAATAAATTAACATATATGCATTATATAATATTGTATACAGGTATAAAATATCTATGTATTTTCAATTTTCATTTTTATTAGTTTATTTTTGTACAATTACCCTAATTTTCTGTTTTATTTATTTACAACATAAAATTTGGGATATAAAATAATTTTTATTTTATATTTATTGTTTATTTACAAGGGTAAAAAAGTAGATGAATTATTGATATATACATGGTATGTACAAGGGTAGGAGAGAGAAATGATTTTATTTTTATTTTATTTCAATTTTATAATTTATATTTTATTTTTAGAAATATATAAAATTGTGATAAACATATATATATTTTTATTTTATGAAAATAAAATATATACACCAAGAAGGAAGTGTGCTCAATAATGAATGGCCCTATCTCTCTATAATTATTTTATTTGGCGATCAGGCCCATATTGGGCCCTCTCTTGGATTCAGGTCACTCAATATTTATTCTAAATATTTCCCTCTTTTTCTTTATTTCTTTATTCTTTTATTCTTGCACAAGAACATGCTAAATATTGATATTTACACAAAGCATGCCTTTTGATAACTTATTATATTTACAAACATATATATGGTATTTTGCCGATATATCTAGCTAAAATAAAAGAATAAAGAGTGATGAATGGGGATTCATCGTTACAACTCTGGAATATGGAATTAATTCGTACTCTCGCACTATGCACTTAGATCAACTCAAACGGGATGTTGGAAGACTATGTGAGTTTCTTTTTTGGTAGCGTGGAAATCTAAAGACTAGAGTACGGGTTGAAATAAAGCTTCGGAAAAGGGATGTATGGCTGGGCACAATTTTTTCTAAGATCTAAAATAATGTATGGAAATAAAAAGATTCTATATCCGTAGGGGCACAACAAGGTCCAGGCAGAACTACCAAAAATTTCAAATACATGGAAGCATTCTACCAAATAAAGATTTGACCAAAAATGTCCAAGCTTCAAGAAAACATGCAGATCTTGGTGAAGACTCGGCTACACTAGCCATCTTCACAAGGAGAGATGACTACACTAGCCATCCTCCAGCTCTTTTCCCCTTCTTCTAACTTCTCTCCCCAATTCGAGTGTGAACACAACGCGACAGACCTTAGAAGGAAATACCTGACTCCCCGAGGATGAGTTTATGGCAAGGAGAGGAGCATGGTAGTCCGACATTCTGGATGGGAAGAGCTAAAACCTTTCACACACATGAGTCGATTGTTCAATGTTCATAGGGTATGCTTTGGGAAGAGGATTGATCCAAGATGACTTCTGAGCCGAAACTGTAGCAATGATGTGCAGAAATTGAAGACTGTTGATTTTCAAATTCTAAATCTTACAGAAGTTCCGCCAGACTAATAATCCATAGGTCGAGTCTAGTTTCATTTTCACCTTCAGCTCATGGTCTTGGTATGGAACCCAATCTCATTTCACGTCATGGTATGTCTTTATGATGCTCAGGGACGAGCATGGTTTAAGTATAGGGGGGTGATGAATCTCAGATTCATCACTCTAAATCTCATTTATTAAGCTCAAATCTCTCAAAATCATCATCCTTACTTCATTTATTCTGCATAATTAGCATTCATGCATGTTTTCATAAGAATTGCATTTTAGCACTTATTTATGCACAAAATAAGAAGCCAAAAATCCAAGCCAAAAATGACATGTAAATAGCCTAAATTCCCAGATTTTTAACTAATTCATACTAACTCCGAATGATTCAAAACCACCTTCATTGTGTACATATCACTAACAAGAATAAATGAAAAATACAAAAAAATCCTAACCCAAATAAGTGGACCAAAAACCCAAACCCTAGTTTCAGGATTTCCGGACTAAAACCTCATATCTTCCTCATCCAATGCCCATTTTAGTCCTACTCTCTTTTGAACTAATGTACATTCAATTACCTTCAAAACAAGACCAAGTTCAAGTGAATCAGAGCTCACATGTGAAAGTTGGATTTTGGGCCTCTTTTGTACATTTTGTATTTTAGCGGTTTTGACCTATTACTTTATGTATATTATTAACCTATTTTAGTTTAATACTTTTGCATTTGTCTTCTTTGATTAAAGTTTTATTAAAATGCATAAAAAAAACAAATCCAAACTAAGCTTGAAATCAAAGAAACAAATTGAGTCCGAATCTTCACTAACTGTTTGTACAAAATTGGTATTTTTCGTGATTTATTTTACTCCTTCTTTTTATTAATTATAAAAAATAAAAAAAATAGATTAATATGTAAATATTTATTTTTGATTTTATCTTATTTTTTCTTTATTTTTATCTTGTTTAAAGATGACAAGAAAATTATAAAACCCAAAAATCTAGGTGTTCTATGTACATGGGATACCCCAAAAATTCACTTTGTGCATTTGATCGATTTTGGTTTTGATGTCTTCATGAAAGTTGTATATCTCATCGAGACGAGAAATTTTCGTGAAGAAACTTTTTTGATCCGAGGTCATATACTATTTATTTTAGATTTTACAAAACTTTTATTTGCGGATTTTTGTTGTGCTTACATGTGGCTGCTCCTGGAGCCGGCACATGTCAGTCATTTTTGGCATTTTTATTATTCATTTAAAAAAAATAAAATAAAATAAAATAAAATAAATTAAAATAAATAACCCACATGTGCGTCGCACGTGCCTCCAAGGCACGTGCCACGCTTGTGCCCTACCGCCCTCTCCCTCTGCTCGCCACGCACGTGCCCTGCTGCCCTCTCCCCCTACTCGCCTCACATAGCCTTCGTGGCCATCTGATCTCAGCCGATCGGACGGCCACTGTCCTTCTTTCCCAGCACCTTCCACATTCCATCGTGGGAAGCGATGCCCCTAAATCTCACCGCCGCCGCGTATCTCTTCGCCGCCTCAAATCCCCTATCTCACCCTGATCTCCTCAAATGAACCCTCGTCCAATATTCGATTTAATCCCATTAATCCCCAACCTTCCTTCTCTGGTGACCCTTGACGTCCCTATTTAAAATCGACGCTGCCCCAGAGAACCCACATCTATCGATTGCACCTAAGGACTTCCTCGCGGCGGTGACAACACCACGACGCTTCTCCTCCGGTGAGATCCGACCGCGTGCCCTTGCTCCAGCTTCACGCCTTCGATCCCACGCTCATTCTCCTATGCTACTCCTCCGCCTTCAGCAACCAATGCCGCCTTCGACCTCCAACGCTCCGACCCTACTACATCTGCAACATCAATCTCCTCCACCTCCGAGCCTTCGTCTCTGACATCACGACGCCATCACCAGCAAGCTTGGCCTGCAACTTCTCTGACCAGCTTCGCCAACAAGATCTCCGTCATCGACAATGCGCTTCCATCATCCTCTCCTCTACTGCAGTGTGTGTCGCCCAGTTGAGGCAACATCTGAGGTTGTCTCAGCCGGTCACCGCCAAGGCACCGGCGTTGCTCAGCCTCCCCATCAACCGCTCCACCACGACAACCAGGCGTGACGCCCGAGGCCCTCCCCGCGTGCGAGGAACGTGCTAGGATGGAACATTTGCGAAGTACCCCCTGAGATCGGCTGAAATCACGCACCCCCGAGTTTCTTCTAATTGCAGCTGCATCCCGCCTTCAAAGGAGCACATGCGCCGCACCTGCTCCCTTGGAAATTTTGCATTTCTGCCTCAAAATTTTCGGTAATTACTCTAGGTCCCCCTACATCTTTTTATTTTTTTTATTTACTATAATTGCATAAAAAACCTTTTCTCTCCCCTTCATTTTAGACATCTACATTACATTATTTAATTATCCAAAAATAGAATTTTGTTTGTCAATTAATTCTCTACATTTTGACATATTGTGGACATTTTGTGATCTTTGGTTAATTAATAAATAATTGTTTTGTGGAAAATTGCATATTTCGCCCATCTTGTGCTATGAAATTTTTATTCGATTAATCGTTGCTCTAAAAATTCTCGAAAAATCGCATATTGTAGAGTTAATTGTTATTGACATTGTGCGAAAAAATCATTTGCATGCATAGTTTGTCCTGTAAAAATCATTTTGCATATTTCAGTGTTTGATTTTTAATAGGTATTGAAACTAGTATTTTTGAGGTTTAGGATTTTTCTGAGATCAATCACCTAGTGATAGATCTTAAATAATTTTATCTCTTGAAAATAATTAGGTTTAATATTTATTATAATGATATATTGAAGTTCATTCTATTTGCATTTAAAATTTCATAAAAAATCATATTGCATCTAAAAATTCCAAAAATATTATAGTGCATTCATTTCATCATATTTTACATTATGGACCAATTTCATATTTTTCGGATATCATTTGAGAGTAATTTACATTTTAGTCCCTAAAATAGGCCGAAATTACATTTTGCATCCTTTATTGCATTAAAAATTATAAAAAAAGATCGCCTCGAAAACCATACACGAATTTTGATAGACATAATTCTAGATTGTTCCTTTGCCTCCATGTGTTGGATCTTGGGACTTGCCCAAGTAAAATAAACATAAAACCGCATTCATTAAATCGGCAAATATTTTGTGTGGTTATATTCTTGACCGATTCTGATTGCCGCCTACAACAAAACGACAAAACAAATCATTATTTTTACGCACGAACGATTAAATACACATCTTTAACACAAACAATATCGGACTCGTCAGATGGCGCCATTGCCGGGGAGGCAAACGATTTAGTTTCGTGTTTTGAAAATTTTCATTCGATTTTCCGCATTAGGGTAGTCTGACCCCCGAATTAATCTTTGTAAATTCCATTTTTTCCTGCATTTATTTTCAGCATTTATTTTCTTGTTATTTTATTATTTTTTAGTCACTCTCTTACATTATCTCTCTTGTTTTTCTTGTGAGGTACACAGCATACGTGGAGCGATTTTTCAAGAAACCGAAGCATCTTCATCAAATTCCGAAAAAGGCGCAATTAAAGTAATACCGAATCGAGTCATGAGAAATCGTAGAGTCTAGATTTTTAATTTCTGCAAACTCTTCAATTTATGTAATTAATTGCTCATTTACAGTGGTGTCCGTTTGGACTCTCGCGTGTGTAAAAAGACCTTAAACTTTCTTCTGTGGTGTGTCGTGGCCTGTTTCACTCTTCGGTGAGGGTAGAGCCCGACATGAGTGGCGATTAGGATAGACCTGCACATACGACTCTCAGAGCATTTTTTTAATTTTTGATAGTGCTCGACAAAGCGTCCTTCATCTTCAACCCGACTTGAGCTTTACAAATTCCTGTTTTGCATCCCACATGGAGAGTGTTGGGAAGCATTGTGAGTCTTCGAACTAAGCATTCATCATTTAGGCACTATGATGAGATTTGCATCTTAGTGTTGCCTTGCATTGCTTTACTCTCTCTCCCTTTGTTTTTAGATCACAAAGAAATTAAAATAAAATACAAAAATGTTAGGCTCTTGTATTGAATTTATTCAAAGCAAGTGCTAGTACAAAAATAAAAAGGGGTTGCTAAAAATAATTGACCTAAATAAAATTGACTAATTGGACTCATTACAATTGGGTGAGCAAAGCCCTTATTTGTTTTCAGGCGACATCATGGAAGGTCTCCTTCCCAAGTGAGTGGTCTCTATCGTAAGGCTTAGATCCCAAAACCCAATCTATTATTGCCTTGTGTATCGCATGGATTTTCGAAGTATTGGTGCTTCCATCATACGTGTATGAGTAGGGTTGGTCAACAATGATGTTATCGCCTTGTGTAGGAAATCGACCTTGTTTGAAGTATTGATCTAAGGCTACGACTTCATGGGGGTATGTCTTGCATCTGAGTAGGTCCTTGCACGCTCACGAGTGATTCCGTTGCGAGCAAGATCCAAAATAGTGGTTCCACCTATCAACTTTCTCCCTCTACTTCTTTGACTGAGTAGGGGTCCAGGAAGGGTTACAAGGACCTCAAAAAGTGTAGACTATAGGTTACAAAGAAGGAGGACAAGTGTGAGATACTTTCCGGCAGTACTCTCTCTCCTACAGGATTAGCATTTTATGGACTTGTTGAAAGATAATTGCCTGAAAATCAATCTAAAACTCATCGATAATTGTTGAACCTTCACAGCTTCACGGGTTGAATTGGTGAAAAATCCATTCTTTTGAGGTTTGATTGCTTAGTTTTTTTAAGGTCAAGATCTCACGTACTTGTGCCATTTTGTTTTCCTTCTCTTTTTTCATTCTCTTTGACCCCTTGCTTAGTGTGAGCCTTCTACTATTTTGCATTGCTTTTATTTCTTGTTTATCTCCATGCTCTTCATCCATCTCCTTTTGATCCTCTAAAGATGTCTACCCATGGATGGTTTAGTCAGGACTCCACTGACACCCACATCGATTTCGTATCGCCGACATCTCCAATAATGTGGGGTGATCTCCACGAAGCCAGTTAGGACTTTGCGAACTTCTCCTTGGACTCCTCGATCCTTTCTTTCTTCAATACTTATCTTTCTTCATTAATTTGCCTATTCGATATGGACTCGCATCTCAAGATAGCACTTGCTTTTGAAATAAACCGTGATTACTCTTGTCCTAGAACCATCCCCTTGCGGATCGAGATTCATTTGAGACAATATCCTATGCTCCATTCACAACCATCTAAGATTGACCTTAATCCCAGGCTTATATCATCATTTGGTGCTCATACAAATATCAACCAGGGTATGTTCCATCATGCAAATCATTAAGCCAATCAAGAATAAAAAATGGCTCCCAATGGAAGAGGAATGGGACCACAACCCCAACGAGCTGAGCAGGCAGATCAGGGTGACGAACAATTCACCATGTAGAATGAAGTCAACAACCATCTCCTTGCATCAATCCAAGACATCCAACAACATTTGAACAACCAAGGATTTTCCCAGGCCACTTTCTAATACATGCTCAACGACTTGAGGATGAGGGTCGATGAGAGAGATGCTCGAATAGAGGATGATTTGAACAGAGAGGATGAGTTAAATGGAGGAGGTGCAAAAGACAACATTTCAAGCTGAAGAGGAGAAGCACAACAGCAGCTGAAGCCCACTCTGAAGGAGACTTACAACCTTGTGGTAAGCCATGTTACCGAGTGGATTCAGATTCCACTTATTCATACCCACTTCGAGGTGAAGCCACAATTCTTGTATTTTCTCCTGACCTTCCACGGGAACACGACTGAAGAACCATATATCCACCACCTGTAATAGTTTCGTCACATCAGTGCCACAACACACTACCCCAATATCCCTCCGGGGGTAATCAAGATGGTTGTCTTTCCTTTTAGCATCCAAGGCATAACCTTGTATTGAGTCGATCATTTGGGTAAGATACTGATGACCTGGGAGGAGTTAAAATATACATTTCTTCATAAATTATATCCTCTCGATTGCTTGAATCAGATGCATGACCGCATCTCCAATTTTATGCAGCAACCCTATGTGACGATACATGAAGTGTGAGAGAGATTTAAAGACTTGCAAGAGAAGTGTCCCCACCACAATATTCCCAATATTGGTCTCATAGAACATTTCTTTGGTGGGTTGACACTTGATAGCCAGAAGTTAGTAGATGCCGCTGGTGGTGGCTCACATTTCAATAAGGATGAGGATGTCATTTGAGACATTTTTTAGCAGATGACCAAAGGAGAGGTTGCTTGATGAATCCATAATTTGTCATCTTTATTCTTTATTTTAGCCAGATTAATTAGCAAACCACTTATATATATATATATATATTAAATCCAATAAATTAGCATTCTGCATGATTTTGTTAATAATGTATATTTAATATTCTTTTTAACCAAAATAAAAAATAAAGAAGAAAAGAAAACGAAAAGAAATCAAGAAGTCTATAATTATGCAATAAGTATAGACTGACCCGAATCTCGAGAGAAGGTCAAGCATTGACCTGATCGATAAGGAATAAAGTAGGGAGAGATAGGGTCCTTATTTATTCAAACGCAAGATTTCAAAAAATATTCAGTGTATATGTCATCCCATGTTAATCCTGTAAATATCTATCATTGTTCATTCTATATAAACCTTGTATTATTTTATTCTTCAATAAAAAGATTTCAAAACAATTTATTTCCTTAATAAAAATGTAAATAACAATATAATAAAAATTTGCAAATTGTATGCAATTATACAATATCAATACATGTCTCTATGTATCTATTTATTTATTTTGTGTATAATTGTACATATTGTATTTTAAAACACTTATATAGATATATATTTCTAATAATTAATCAAATTAAAAATAATTACAGAGTTACAAAATAAAATAAAAATAAAACCAACTCTTTATTGTATAATAGCATCAAGTGTATATATGTTGTATATAATACCAATTAATAAAAATAATACTAATTTATTAACTCCTATTCTTAACTTGCAAAACCCCTATAAAAATGTTTTTATATACTTTAATTTATTTTGTTAATTAATAAAGTATAAAATTAATGTATTTGTAGAAAAATAACTAAAATAAAACACTTGTATACAATATATAGGTATATTGTACCTATACATACTAAGATAGATTGCATATAATATAATATAATATTTATTGTTTAAAACTATTAAAAAACAGAAAAAACAATTTGTAAAATAACTAACATTTCTCATTTTTATAACTTTTTATTTTAAAACCAATTGCTTTTTTAGTTGAATTTTCTTTTCTTTTTGTAAATCTTATTTTCTAATTGGTCAACCCATGTCTATTGACCATGGTCAACCCTTCCCCTTCCTAGGTTTGACCTAGGCGACCCTCGCGGGATCTCTTTTCTCCCATTTCATCTACCCGAGTCCGATAGCCTCTCGCCTTGGATTGCAAACCCCGTTGCTCCCTGAAGATATGTGATCCTTACAGATACCCAAGAGGGTCCGAATCCACCTCGGTTCGTGTGATTCCTCTCGATCTTTTTGTTAGCCATGTGAGCCCCGGGCGAACCATTCCTACAATAAATGTTATTGTAATAAATGATTTATCAATAAAAGTTATTGATTATTTTCACTCCATTTCTGAGATTGAATGAATGAATGCACTATAGGGTCCCTTTGTACAATAAGGGTTATGTACCATGGCCAACTTGATAATCATACAGCTGTTGATTCATTGATTGAATCGTAGAGGCTGATGCTTGGATGGATATCTAAGGAGTTAGATAGAGGACTCATCAAGCATCGTTAAATGATTGTTAAGTGATGATCTCCAGTCTGAGTAGGAGATGTCAATCCTTTCTCATATGACTGATATCTGACCGACCTCTTGATGTAGGTCCTCTGCATGGGAATAGTGATTCGAAGGTGTCAGATTAGTTAAGTCAATGGGTTGACTTAACGAGATCGAGATAATCAAAGACCTATGTTGAATACTGTCACAGCATATGCATGCATCCTTTGACCGGAGACAAATGTGTTGCTATATGTCTGAGTATGTACATTTGGCACACCAATAGGTTGATGACCTAACCAAGGTCTAAACACCAGCGAGCTGGTGTGCATGTAAGGACATATGAGTAATACGATCTCTCAAAGGGAACATATAGGTTCACTTATGAACCGGGAGACATGAGTTCACTCATGAGGTATTGGGACTGAACAAATTCCATGCATGGTCGCCATGCTTTGGAAGCATGACATGAATTTGAAGGTAAGATATATGCTTTGTGAAAGTATATGATCTATACCAAATCCCAGTGACCAAGATTGAGAAACTTAATGATCAAACCCTAAAGATGATAGTGTAAAAATGATCTTTATCTTCAGAATGATCATAGGTCTTCCAGTTGAAGGATGCAGTATAATCCTCAAGTGCATCACGAAAGCGTGAGCGTCGTATCGAATACGACGAGGAGCGACTAGTTGCACTAGTCGCTCGATGCAGCGGAATTTAAAAATTTTCATACAACGAAACCACATGATTCAAGAACACTTATCAAATCGTTTCATCTAAATCACAAACAAGTAATAGGATTACCTCTTGAAGCGTGGTTGCGATCGAGTCTCTAAATGAAGAGACCTCCTGTCTTAAGTCTGATCCGATGGAGGAGACGCTTGCGAGCGCGGGGATGAACCGCGTGCTTCTCGCAATCCATGTTGATGATCCAAGCGGCGGATCTCCTGATCTCGACACACGAGATCTGACGTCTTCTTCACGAGCGAGGCGCACTAAAGTAGACGGAAATCCACAAGCAGACGATTGGGAAGCATAACGACAACATTGTGGCAATGGAGACTTCTCTCTAGGTCATCCATGGTGGACAACCATGAGAGGAAGAGAGATGGCATGTAGAGAGAAAGAGAGAGAGAGAGAGAGAGAGAGAGAGAGAAATATGCTACAATAGCATTGTGTGTAAAGAAGAGCAATGAGGTGCTCTCCTTTTATAGGATTTTGGAATCCATGGATCTCAATCCATGGGACATATAAAATCAATGGTTGAGATTGATTTATGTCAATCCAATGGTAAAGATTGTTGTTGGTGAAACCAACAAATTTAGATTAAAATATATTTCACAAAATCAAATATAAATCAATCCAAAAATAACATCAATAAATAAGGAGAGAATATACATGGAGATTACATCTCCTTGTATATTAAGGGGGGACGGCCACCCATTCCATATAGGAATTGGGTACCGCCCACCTCTTTTTTATAGGAGGCAATCTCATGGATTTCAATGAGATTGCATGCCTCCTTGATTTTCTCTCTTATTTATTTCCAACAACTATTTGTTGGAATTTATTCACTAAAAATAATTCTCAATTAATTTTGGGAATATTGCAATCTTGACATTGGAAAATTGTGAATCATATTCACAACCCAAAACAACATATAATTTACATTGTCAATTAATTACACAATGTGTATCCAATACACATAATAATTAATCAACAAATATAAATTATAATTAGCACTCTCTAATACATTATAAATCACATTTATAATATATTATGAATAATTGGATATTGCTATCCACATTATTCTTATCCATGATAATTAAATCGTCTTGGATCTCTTTTTCTCATGTGTTCAAATAATATGAATCACATACACATTATTCACATCTTTGATAATTAAATCATATTCAATTATCTTAGATAACTCTCTTTATAATATGAATCAAATTCATATTAATCATGATAATTAAATCACATTTAATTATCCATTTTCTCAATGCTTGGATACATATATCAACAATAGAATTATCCATGAACTCTTTCAAGGATAACGCGCTTTCTCCGCGAATACTTGGAGATAAGGACAGGGCGATTGCATTGTTCCACGTATAGTGACTTGGATATTGAGATCACATCTCAAATCCAAATCTCGGTCCTCCCATAAACGCTTGATTAAATCAAGACCGTAAATCTAATCTTCTCATTGGATCTGAATAACATTCAGATCAATGTCCAATATTTGGACTAAGATTAGGTTACTTCTCTACTGAGAGGAGTCACTAAAATCCAGACCCGTTTCATTACTCCCTAGGAATGGAAGCATCATGGTTATACAATCATTTATGATCACATCACCCTCAGGTATTCCCAATACCTGTACATCCTGCATACTGGAAGACACATATTAAACTTGAAGTATTAGATCAACTTTATACTGTCTACTTCATGGTTTTATCAGTAAGTTTCTCATTCGATTATTGGGAGTCGGTATCGATCATATCCTTTTCAAAAGCATATAGCATACCTAGGTCTTGATCATATACTTTCCAAAAGTATATATCAAACCAACAAATTCAGTCAAGCTTCCAAAGCGAGACGATCGTGCGCACGGAATTTGATTCTTCCCAATATCTCATGAGTGAGCTCATGTCTTTCGCTTCAGTATTGAACCTGTATGATCCCTTTGAGAGATCGTATTACTCATATGCCCTTATATGCACACCAGCACGCCGGTGTATAGACCTTGATTAGGTCATCAACCTATAGGTCTGCCAAATGTACATACTCAGACATATAGTAACACATCTGTCTCCGGTCAGAGGATGCGTGCCTATATCATGACAACATACGATATAGGACTTTGGGTATCTCGATCTTGTTAAGTCAACTCTTTGACCTAACTAGTCTGACACCTCCGAATCTCTATTCCTATGTAGAGGACCTGCATCAAGAGGTCGGTCAGATATCAGCCTTTAGAGAAAGGATTGTCATCTCCTTCTCAGGCTGGAGATCATCTCTTAACAATCATTTGATGGTGCTTGATGAGTCCTCAATCCAACTCTTTAGATATTTATCCAATTACCAGCCTATATGATTCAATACTTGAATCGACAGTTGTATGATCATACAGATGGCCATGGTACATAACCCTAATTGTACTAAGGGACCTATTATGCAAATTATGTACTCTTCATTTCAGATTAAGGAGTGAATTTCAATAACATTTATTGCATAATGGCTCGCTGTGGGCTCGCATTTCCAACAGTCTCCCACTAGCCCAAAGAGTCATTAATGGGCTAATCATTTAAACCCACACTCATGTGACAATCATAAGATATTTAGAAAATAGCTAGGTAAGTTGATCAGTCACTCTGTTCCCAAGAGACTACGCCAAGTCCTTTTACGGCACTTGCATATCCCCTAGTAATAGTGCTCGCATCCAATGCGAATGTCGCATCTTATGCAACCAATACTCAATTTTGTTATAGTGTCCTTGATACTGTAGCTCGATAATTATTATAACCAATATGTCCATAATCCTTATTAGAATACCTTCATTCCTGGAGATCTCTATCTCCTAAGGTATCTACAGTTAAGACCCTCATAGATCACTATCTACAAGCTCTTAAACATTTGAAGATAAGACTTTGAGATCACTATCTCTAAGTTTCATCATCTTTTGAAGATATTGTTATTACTGCAACTAAGTGTTTTATTTCCAGAGTAGTATTAGTAATAGATTACTACTCTCACTGCATGGCAGACATCTGGCTCTTTTGCACATCTAGCATACACTCGGCTTCTCGTAACTGATGCACAAGTGCAAGCAGTTCTAGCATTCACTTGCTCAACTCTTTGAGGTGCTATCCCTTTAGATAGGTCAGTACCACATCTTAGGGGAAGGAAGCCTTTCTTGGAATTTTCCAGAAAATGGAATAAGTCCAAGGTGTACTACTAATGTGTTGGTCCCAATACCCTCTTCTCTTTGCTTCTGAACATCTTCAGAACTAGGATCTAAGAGGTATCTTTGAGATCATATCTCAAGGTATGGAACAACCAAATTATAAAACACTTATTATTATTCTTATATCATTCTAAATGATTAGAATAATATCTACATTTAGCACGATGAACACAATGGCACTCCCACTAAGCTTCACATGGTTCATTATGATTTTTATCTGAAATCATAACATTTATAATTTCATCAAATCTTATGTTCCAACTACAAGAAGCTTATTTGAGTCAAAAGATGGAGTTCTTTGGCTTGCACACCTTTCTTTCCTCAACCATAAAGCTCTGGGGCTACTTCATATGAATATCCTCAGAGAGGAAATCATAAAGGAATGCAATCTTGACTCACATCATGAATATGTCATAGTCAAGTTGTGTAGCTATAGTTAGCATTATTCTGATGGGTTAAAGCAAGGTCACTGGAGAGCAAGTCTCATCGCAAGCGATGTCTTCTCTTCGGTGTGTAGCTTATGGCTACGGACCGTGCTTTGAAGGTCTCTACCTTCTCATCAGGTTCCCTCTTTCTCTTGAAGATCCATTTACACCTTAATGGGTCTTACCCATATAGGTGGATCCTCGAGGGTCCATATACAACACTTGTATATGAAGTCTACATTAGACTTTTATTGCTAACATCCATCTTTCCATGTAATGATGCTCAGGAGCTTCATCACATGAAGTCAGATCTTTGTCAGATTCAACTGACACATGGAACCCATCATCAAACTTATTTGAAGGTGTATTAGTGTTTCATCTTTAATTGTCTTTTAGTTTCCGATTCTAGGAGCCTCATTATCATCGCAAGATTAAATGAGTACGTTTACTTCATTTTATCTTGATTCTCAAGAGAGTCATCCTATAAGAATCATATTCTCAAAGATGAGATCTTTTAAGAATCTCAAGGTCATAAAGTAGGTATCCGATACCATCGTTTATTTTCCTAATGGAGTAGCACTCTCTGGTGCTAGATTCCAGCTTACTAGCTTGGAACCTTATTAGGATATAAAATGTAGTCTCTACTACATATATATATACCTGGAAACTAAGAGATAATTATGCTAAGATTTATCACTGATTAAATCATGTCATACATGATCAATTGTATCTCCCTACAACTTTATTGAGTTAAGGTTCATTAGGAGGATTGAGATATGAATGGTATTCACATCTCCATAAGTTATTCCTTGAATTCATCTAATAGGTACAAGCTACCTTGATTAGATCAAATTCATTTCATCTTCCTTCAAACTTTGGTTCTAAACAAAATTGTGAAATCTTTGAACATTTCAAAGTTTTCTAAGTGAAGAGAAGAAATCTCATATCACAAATAATCATCAATAGATATCACATATCCATAATGTTTACTATGATATAGATGATTCACATACATCAATATGTATGAGATCCTGAATACCTTGACATCTTACACCTTTCCCAAAGAAGGGTGTATTGGACATTTTACTTTGAATACAATATTCATAAGTATGCAAGTTTTGAAATTTTAGACATTCTAAAGTTTCATCTCCTACTTGTCCATTGATCTCATCAATAGACATATGTCTAAAATATGATGTCAAATGATTTTTTTTATCCTCCTATTGATTTTTAAAGGTTTAATTTTCAGTATTAGAAATCTTAATGAACCATTCATTAATTTTCTAATTTAGTGGAGTCCACTAGATGTTAGATTACTATCTGAAATATCTCCATCATAACTCTTTATGATAGGTCTATTCCAGATTTCATGTTTATTCCCAACATTTAGAAACAAACAATGAGTGTATTCTAATATCTAGGTCATAGAGACATTCTCTAATACCAAGGGCTCTCCCACTGAAAATGTGAAGTATATTCATCCGATGGAAATTGTTGCAACAATTGCATAAACTCCAACATGGATGACCATTAAACCTTAAGATCAAATTTCTAATATTCTAATACATATGCAACCAATTGCAAGTGTCATTAGAAGATTGAGATACAATTATTAGACTTTATCTTATCTAATAAGTAATTCAATATCAATGATTATATGTAGATTAATCTGATGTACTATATGATTCCCTCTCTAAGGATTCTAGATAGATTAGATAGTCATACTGTCAACACATCAACTTATTGCAGTATTGGCATTCATCCAACTCTTTGGATGTCATATGGAAGTCACAGAAGTACAGTCAACTCTTTGACTCTACTTCTTACTTGGGTCCAACCCATGCTTCCACTGTGCTCCCTTTATCTATAAGCAACTATTGCTCAAGACTAAGGATCTCTTATGTTAAAATAAAAAATTTCAATATAAGAGTACATGCTTCATTCAATTCACACAATATGAATATTATGAAGCTTCATGAATGACTAGTGTATAGATAGTAGAATGATGACACTCATCGTATCTACATCCATTTAAACTCTTAAAACTTAGGTTCAGGTAGGTACTCAAACAATTTGAATACATCATCTCCTATAGAGTCACCATTCTGCATAATGCAGAGAACCATGTCATTCATGATTATATGTCGAGAGCACATATGTATGCCAGAACATCTTCTTAGATTTTATAAGGATTATTTGATAATTACGATCATTATCGACATGTCACTTCAAAACTACATTCGATGAGATTAAGACTTATAGAGACATACAAACCCTAGGGTTTTAGTCCTATTGTCTATTTAATTATCATTCCTCATTATTATGAGGAAACTTGCACATTGCAACCACATACATTATGTGTTTAATTGCAAGTACAATATCTGGATCATAGGTCCAATCCATGATATTCTACTGGTTATTATTGAGTATAACATTGAGTGGGATTAGAGAAAGATTATCTGAAATAAGAAATTTGCATAAATATGAAATTTATTTTGATTTAGGAATTTTTTTATATCAAAGTTGTCTTGCAATGTCAGCAATGAAATTTCATTCCCTTAATCACTTTCAATGTAAGAGATATACTTACCATTATATCTCAAGCAAGAACTGGGATCTCCTTCCTTATCTTTGTTACATCCCAATAATATGAGAACTTGTAACTCAAATAAATAGAAGAGGGAACACATTCCGCCTTGCAAGTCCAACTTGCATCTCCCAATTCGGTCTTTAACACCCGGGCCCACCACCCCTAAGGTGATGTTGACCCGTCATTAATTGAACCAACCGTCAACAGGAATACAACTCGCTATGTGCAATCCAATATCGCCCCAATAATGTGAGGACTCGATATTGGGGTCACTATGTATACGTCCTTACTCTTTCGAGAAGCGACGAGCCCAATCCAAATGGATCATATGCAGGAGCTGTCACTTCGGACAGGCGTCTCCTACATATAATATCTGGCGACGGAACCCTTCGCCTTGACGGGAGACCACGGATGTCACTTATGTGATCCTCCATATCATATTCAAATTCTAATTAATTATCATGAATCATATTCACATAATTAATTCTTCCAAGGGAAATAATAACTCTATTCATAATAGAGTGGTTTAATTGGATATAATTAATTCAATCATATTAAATTAATTATCAATCCAATTTAATTAATCAAACTTAATTGTAATACTTTAATATATATATATATATTAGGGATGAAAACGAATACAAATATATTTGTATTCGTTCGTATCCGCATTCGTCAAATAAAGAATATGGATGGCATTTTCTTATATCTGGCGAATATGAATGTGAATACGAATGCAAATGTCCAACATTCGCCGAATATGAATATAATATCCTCAACTTTGACGAGTACAAATGTGAATATGAATGTTGAAAATTTGAGGATACGAATACGAATATTCATTTTTTGAAGGATACGAATACGAATATGAATACTAATGTTCAAATACTGGATGATACCAATACTTACATGGTATACAAATAAGTAAGTTTGGTAAGCTTTCTTTTATTTTTTTAGTTATATCTTTACATTTTCTTTTATTTTTTAGTTGTTTTTTATGTACATATTCATTATTAAAATATTTAATATATTTGTTATATAGTTATGAACCTAAAATGTTTATAGCTTTTAAGTAAATTTGGACATGTATAACATTCGTATATTAATTCGTATTCGTTTGTCAAATATCTGTTTCCGAATTACCAATATTCGTTTTGCATTCGTATTCGTATTTTGAGGATATGATTTTACATTTTACACATTCGTGTGATATTCGTATTTGTATTCATATCCGAATTGTAAAAAGGATGAGGATATGGTAACACCTATATTCGTATCCGTATCCGACCATTTTCATCGCTAATATATATGGTATTATCTCAAAGTACATTTTAATTCGTATTTTAATAATTAGAAAATACATCTTGATTTCTTCGGCATTATCCAGACCCTACCCGCTGTCATGGCCAGTACCGACGAGAGTGGGACGGACCACATATGTTGCAACCCGCTACCCCAGCGATCTACGACTAGACACCATATCCGCCTCGGGAAAAGATAATGCCAAATAGATCAATTTGTACTTGAGATGATCATCGATTCTTCAACCGAAATTATACCATATAGTAATCAAAAACAATTTTTTGATTATAAGGAAATTTGCTAGACAAATTCCCAATCCTATTCAAGCAAGGAGTTTGATGATTGTGATTCCAATTATGATTTAGATCAAATTTAATCAATTAATTGGTTGGGACCAAGTCAATTAAGGAAATAATCATCTTCCAATATTTCTCAAATATTTTCCATAATTATTTCTCGAAAGTAAAAATTAATTTCATTAATTGACAATCACATGATTCTTGATTAGCACTGTAATTTCAGCAGTAACTCCCTCTTACCAAAATGAGGATATCTCAATCACATTAAATTCAAATTAGACAAAATCAATTTTCATAGATTTCTAATTTAATTTAGGACAGAATCCAAGTAATGTTTCACGCATTTCGAGGCAAGTCTAAACAGTAATTAACATTTTAATCACGTTCAGATCTACAGTTCCCGCAACAGTGCATACATGTTCATTAAAACAACCATATCTCGAGCATACGAAATACGATTTACGCAAACTCAAATCCTATGATTTCCTAATTTAATGAAAATTCAAGTATTAAATTCGTGTTTAAACAATTTAAACAGTATCGAATTTATTTACTAAACAGATCTACGAAATCAAACGCGATGAAAACTTTCGCGACCTTAACGAACCCAAGTCGTCCTCGGTTAGCGAATCATATTAGAAACCATAGACCTAAGGCTCTGATACCACTTGAAGGATATAGTATAATCCTCAGATGCATCACGGAAGCGTGAGCGTCGTATCAAATACGACGAGGAGCGACTAGTCGCACTAGTTGCTCGATGCAGTGGAATTTAAAATTTTTCATACGACGAAACCACATGATCCGAGAATACTTCTCGAATCATTTCGTCTAAATCACAAACAAGTAATAGGATTACCTCTTGAAGCGTGGTTGCGATCGAGTCTCTAAACGAAGAGACCTCCTGTCTCAAATCCGATCCGACGGAGGAGACGCTTGCGAGCGCGGGGATGAACCGCGTGCTTCTCGCAATCTATGTTGATGATCCAAGCGGTGGATCTCCTGATCTCGACACATGAGATCCGACGTCTTCTTCACGAGCGAGGCGAACCGAAGTAGACGGAGATTCACGAGCAGACGATCGGGCAGCATAACGACGACGCTGCAGCAATGGAGACTTTTCTCTAGGTCATCCGTAGTGGACGACCATGAGAGGAAGAGAGATGGCGTGTAGAGAGAGAGAGAGAGAGAGAGAGAGAGAGAGAGAGAGAGAGAGAAATATGCTACAATAGCATTGTGTGTAAAGAAGATCAATGGGGTGCCTCTCCTTTTATAGGGCTTTGGATCCATGGATCTCAATCCACGGGACATATAAAATCAATGGATGAGATTTATTTATGTCAATCCAATGGTCAAGATTGTTGTTGGTGAAACCAACAAATTTAGATTAAAATATCTTTGACAAAATCAAATATAAATCAATCCAAAAATCACATCAATAAATAAGGAGAGAATATACATGGAGATTACATCTCCTTGTATATTAAGGGGGGACGGCCACCCATTCCATATAGGATTTGGGTGCCACCCACCTCTTTCCAATAGGAAGCAATCTCATGGATTTCCATGAGATTGCATGCCTCCTTGATTTTCTCTCTTATTTATTTCCAACAACTATTTGTTGGGATTTTATTCACCAAAAATAGTTCTCAATTAATTTTGGGAATATTGCAATCTTGACATTGGAAAATTGTGAATCATATTCACAACCCAAAACAACATATAATTTACATTGTCAATTAATTAGACAATGTGTATCCAATATACATTATAATTAATCAACAAATATAAATTATAATTATCTCTCTCTAATACATTGTAAATCACATTTATAATATATTATGAATAATTGGATATTGCTATCCACATAATTCGTATCCATAATAATTAAATCATCTTGGATCTCTTTTTCTCATGTGTTCAAATAATATGAATCACATTAACATTATTCACATCTTTGATAATTAAATCATATTCAATTATCTTAGATAACTCTCATTATAATATGAATCAAATTCATATTAATCATGATTATTAAATCACATTTAATTATCCATTTTCTCATTGTTTGGATACATATATCAACAATAGAATTATCCATGAACTCTTTCAAGGATAATGCGCTTTCTCCGCGAATACTTGGAGAAAAGGACAGGATGATTGTATTGTTCCACGTATAGTAACTTGGATGTTGAGATCACATCTCAAATCCAGATCTCGGGCCTCCCATAGATGCTTGATGAAATCAAGATCGTAAATCTAATATTCTCATTGGATCTGAATCACATTCAGATCAATGTCCAATATTTGGACTAAGATTAGGTTACTTCTCTACTGAGAGGAGTCACTAAAATCCAGACCCTTTTCATCACTCCCTAGGAATGGAAGCGTCATGGTTATACAATCGTTTATGATCACATCACCCTCAGGTATTCCCAATACCTGTACATCCTGCATACTAGAAGACTCAGATTAAACCTGAAGTATTGGATCAACTTTATACTGTCTACTTCATGGTTTTATTAGTAAGTTTCTCATTCGATTATTGGGAGTTGGTATCGATCATATCCTTTCCCAAGCATATATCATACCTAGGTCTTGATCATATACTTTTCAAAAGTATATATCAAACCAACAAATTCAGTCAAGCTTCCAAAGCGAGACGACCGTGCGCACGGAATTTGATTCTTCCCAATATCTCATGAGTGAGCTCATGTCTTCCGGTTCAATAGTGAACCTGTATGATCCCTTTGAGAGATCGTATTACTCATATGCCCTTATATGCACATCAGTGCGTCGGTGTATAGACCTTGATTAGGTCATCAACCTATTGGTCTGCCAAATGTACATACTCAAACATATAGTAACACATTTGTCTCCGGTCAGAGGATGCGTGTCTATATCATGACAGCATACGATATAGGACTTTTGTTATCTCGATCTAGTTAAGTCAACTCTTTGACCTAACTAGTCTAACACCTCCGAATCTCTATTCCTATGCAAAGGACATGCATCAAGAGGTCGGTCAGATATCAGCCTTTAGAGAAAGGATTGCCATCTCCTTCTCAGGCTGGAGATCATCTCTTAACAATTATTTGACAGTGCTTGATGAGTTCTCAATCCAACTCTTTAGATGTTCATCCAAGCACCAGCCTCTATGATTCAATACTTGAATCAAAAGCTGTATGATCATCAAGATGGCTATGGTACATAACCCTAATTGTACTAAGGGACCTATTATGAAAATTATGTACTCTTCATTTCAGATTAAGGAGTGAATTGCAATAACATTTATTGCATAATGGCTCGCCGTGGGCTCGCATTTCCAACACCAGCATGTAGGATGTACAGGTATTGGGAATACTTGAGGGTGATGTGATCATAAACGATTGTATAACCATGACGCTTCCATTCTGAGGGAGTGATGAAACAGGTTTAGATTTTAGTGACTCCTCTCATTAGAGAAGTTACCTAATCTTAATCCATGAACTGGACATTGATCTGAGTTAGATTCAGATGCAATGAGAAGATTAGGTCTACGGTCTTGATTTGATCAAGCTTCAGTGGGAGGTCCATAGGATCTGGATTTGAGATATGATCTCAACATCCAAGTCACTATATGTGGAACAATACAATCGTCCTGTCCTTATCTCCAAGTATCTGCGGAGAAATCACATTATTCTTGAAAGGTCCAAGAATAATTCCATAAGATCTAAGCAATGAAGAAATAATGATTTAATGTGATTTAGTCATCTTGATGTGTGTAGAAATTATCCAACATAATTAAATATGATTTAATTATTATGGATAAGAATAATATGGATAGAAATATCCAATTATTCATAATATATTATAAATGTGATTTATAATGTATTAGAGAGAGCTAATTATAATTTATATTTGTTGATTAATTATTATGTGTATTGGATACACATTGTGTAATTAATTGATAATGAAAATTATATGTTGTTTTGGGTTGTGAATATGATTCACAATTTTTTAATGGCAAGATTGAAATATTCTCAAATATAATTGTGAATTTTTTTTGAAGAATAAAACCCAACAAAATTTGTTGGAAATAAATAATGAGAGATTTCCATGGAGATACGCAATCTCATGAAATATCATGAGATTGCCCTCCATATGGAAAGGGTGGGCGGCACCCAAATCCTAATTGGAATGGGAGGCCGTCCACCATGTATATACATGGGAGATGTAATCTCCATGTATATTCTCTCCTTATTTATTGGTATAATTTAGGATTGATTTATATTTTATTTTGTCAAATATATTTTAATCTAAATTTGTTGGTTTTACCAACAACAATCTTGACCATTGGATTAGACATAAATCAATCTCATCCATTTATTTTATATGTCCCATGGATTGAGATCCATGGATCCCAAAGCCCTATAAATAGAGAGGCATACCATGCTCTCTATGGCTATACAATATTGAATCTCTCTCTCTCTCTCTTTCTCCATACACGTCAACCCTCTCCCTCTACTTGGTGGCCGACCACCAAACCCTAGGGGAGGTTCTCGTCGACGCTCTCGCCACCGCACCGCGGCTTCGACGTTCTTTGGTTCTCCATCTTCTTGGAGTACTACGCTCACAAAGGAGACGTTCGATCTCGTACGACGAGATCGGGAGCAACCGTGCTTGGATCATCTTCTTGGATTGCGAGGACTACGCGGTTCATCCCCGCTCTCGCAAACGATCTCACCGACGATCAAATTTGAGACAGGAGGTCTCTTTCTTTAGAGATCTGATCAACCACACTTCAAGAGGTATTCCTTTACACTTGTTGTGGCTATAGATGAAACGATCTGAGAATCGTTCTTGGATCATGTGGTTTCATCGCATGTAAATTTTTTAAATTCCGCTGCACAGAACAACTAGTATGTTTAGTCGTTCTTTGTCGTATCCGATACGACGATCACGCTTCTATGATGCGCTTGAGGATAATACCATATCATTCAAGTGGTATCAGAGCCTCAGGTCGATGGTTTCAAATATGATTCACAAACCGAGGAAGACTTGGGTTCGTTAAGGTCGCGAAAGTTTTTGTCGCATTTGATTTTGCAGATCTGTTTAGTAAATAATTTCGACCATGTTTAAAATGTTTAAGCACGTATTATTTACTTGTATTTTGTTCTGCATTAAATAAGGAAATCATAGGATCTGAGTTTGCGTAATTCGGATTCCGTATGCTCGAGACATGGTTGTTTTAATGAACATGTATGCACTGTTGCGGGAACTAAAGATCTTTACATGATTAAAGAGATAATTACAATTTTGATCCACCTCTAAATGCATGAAACATCACTTAGGTTCTATCCTAAATCAAGTTAGAAATCTTTGAAAATTGAGTTTGTCTAATTTGGATTTAAATTGATTGAGATATGTTAATTTTAGTGAGTATGGATCACTGCTAAAATTGCAGTCCTAATCAAGAAACAAGTGATTGTCAATTAGAGAAATTAATTGTTAATTTCATGAAATAATTATAGAAAATATTTGTGAAAATATTGGAATAAGATTATTTCCTTAATTGGCTTGACCTCAACCAAATAATTTATTAGATTTGATCTAGATCATAATTGGAAACATAATCTTCAAACTTGATGCTTGAATAGGATTGGGAATTTGTGTAGTAAATTTCCTTATAATCAAAAATGTTTTGATTATTACTATACGGTATAATTTCGGTTTAAAAACCGATGATCATCTCAAGTACAAATTGATATATCTGGCATTATCCTTTCCCGAGTTGGATATGGTGTCTAGTCAAAGAGCATTGGGGTTGCAGGTTGCAACGTATGTGTCCGTCCCACTCTCGTCGGTACTGGCCATGACAGCGGGTAGGGACTCGATAATGCCGGAGAAAATCAAGGTATATTTTCTAATTATTAAAATTCGAATTAATACATACTTTGAGATATTACCATATTTATATTCAAGTAAAATAATCAAGTTTGTTGATTTAATTGGATTGATAATTAATTTAATATGATTAAATTGATTATGTCCAATTGAGACACTCTATTATGAATAGAGTTATAATTTCCCTTGGGAGAATTAATTATTTGAATGTGATTCATGATAATTACTTAAAATTTGAATATGAGGTGGAGGATCACATAACTGGCATCCATGGTCTCCCGTCAAGGCGAAGGGTTCCATCGCCAGGGATTGCATGTGGGAGACGCCTGTCCGAAGTGACAGCTCATGTATGCAAGCGCATCTGGATTGGGCTCGTCGCTTCTCGAAAGAGTAAGGACGTATGCATAGTGACCCCAATATCGGGTCCTCATATTATTGGGGCGATATTGGATTGCGCATAGCGAGTTGTATTCATGTTGACGGTTGGTTCAATTAATAACGGGTCAACATCACCATAGGGGTGGTGGGCCCGGGTATTAAAGACCGAATTGGGAGATGCAAGTTGGACTTGCAAGGCGGAATGTGTTCCCGCTTCTCTTTATTTGAGTCATAGGTTCTCATATTATTGGGATATGACAAAGATAAGGAGGAGATCCCAGTTCTTGCTTGAGATATAATGGTAAGTATATCTCTTACTTTGAAAGTGATTAAGGGAATAAACTTTCAAGGTTGACAGAGCAAGAACAATTTGATTTAAAATGTCTTAATCAAATATCATAAATATGAATATATGAATATATGTCTAATATAGTGCATTCTTAATTTCAGAAAATGAAGTCCTTGAACCCACTAAGTAGGCTTCTTGAGGTCAACCAATTGAGCAGCCCAAATTACTCGGATTGGATCCGTAATTTGGAGCTCGTTCTCTCTGCAGAGCGCATAAGTTATGTGCTCTCCGAAGACAAGCATGAGAGCCCTAAATCCAAGGAAGAAAAATCATATAATGATAAGTATGATGAAGATCATGTCTTGGCTAGATGCTATATCCTTGGTTCTCTCTCCAAGGTTCTGCAGAAGCAACATGTGGAGATGAGCACATGCCAGGAGATAATGCAGAATCTGAAAGATATGTTTGCTGACATTAACCGCACCCAGTGGTACAACGTTATGAAAGAACTCATTCGATGCAAGATGCAGGAAGGGACTTCGGTCCGTGAACATGTACTCAAAATGTTTGGTTACATGTCGGAGCTGGAGACTCTTGGGGCAACCATGGATACGGACATGCAATCTGATTTCATTCTGCTGCCATTACCCAAGTCTTTCAATAACATTGTAGTTTCATTCCACATGAACAAGCTGGAATTGACAAGCGTTGCTCCTGTTGCTGCATTAAAGTCAGTAGAAGATGTAATGAAGAAAGATGGTCCCACTGACACTGCAATGGTTGCACAGGTCAGAGGGAAGCACGGTCGGAAGCATGGTTCTCGGAAGGGCCCAGCCCAGAAGAGAAAGAAGAAGGGACAAGGTGTTGGCTCTTCTTCCAATGCATCCACTCTAATGGTGTCGAAGAAAACCGACGTCTGTCACCACTGCAAAAAGCTGGGGCACTGGAGGCGTAACTGCCCAGAATACCTAAAGTCGTCAGACAAAGGTAAAGCCCCAACAAATATGAAATCTACTTTCATCATTGAAACTAGCTTTCTCGTTGGACGAGAAGGAAGTTGGGTTGTGAAACGCCCTGCCTCGACGAGAGCGCATCTTAACACCCATTCTGGTTATTACCCAACAACAGTGATAGACAACCTGCATGATATACCATTCATACAAAAATAATTATAGGAAAAAAATTTTTAACTTCCATTGAAAACCAGATGTCCACAAAAAAGATAACAATAAAATCTCAAAGTCTCTTTATTACATCATAATAGATGAAATAGAGGGAAAAAAAACTATAGAACTAAGCCTCAACCTCAACAATGTCCTACAGATGCACCACCGAAAATGCGAGCCTCTGTCTCATGTTCTGCACTTCCTGTTGGATTTCCAAAGAATGTAACTTATGAGTCAACTGACCCAGTAAGGATAAGGTAAATTATAAATCAAGAGATTATAGGTAGGAAAAGCAAATGCAGTAACTGAACAAGTTTAGGAGAGACCATTTCCAAAGCATATAGCAATATACAAACACTTATATTTTTGGCCTTTAACACCTATGCAATCAAAACCAATTCCTTGATACATCTTAATCCAAAATTTTCATTTACTTATCCCGGACTCGCCCGTCAAAGGAGAAAGAATGCACTGAGACTGAAGCCTGCAACACTCCATTCAGAGTGCACCCTAAATCCCGTACACAAGTGCGATCCTCCAACTAGTCTAGTTAGTAGTACCCTGACACTCGATACGAGGCGTACAAGCCTGGTGAGTCGCAACTCTGATCAATCGAGTCTGTCGGAGGAGTCCCACTCGCTCCAAAACAAGTGCAACAAAACGGATCCGTATGGTGCGATGCACGCGTGCATCCACCTCAATTCTACCTGAGTACCGACCACCACCCCACTCTATGATGCCCCTCGAGTGGGGATGACTCACTGTCGGCTCAACCGGACTACAAGGGTGTGCACCCACCTTGTAGTATTTACTTCATCAGTTCGCAAATGCATTATAAGACTTTACTCAAAAGTAATCGTGAAATTGAGACTCAGCCAAAAGAAGTGATTAATCAATAATCAACAAAAACACACGTAGAACTCTTGCATTCCATTTCATTATCATTTGTTATTGGACAAATCCTCCATCACTGTATGCCATGATCTAACACGATATTTTCTATATACGAGTCCTCAAAATAAACATCGAGTACCTTATTCCTTGCTAACTAATAATTTGGATAATCATAAAACTTTTGTCACATATTAAAACTTCCCCACTCAAAACTTGTACAATATTTACATATGGGGATAGACTCCTTAACAGTTAAATCTGAGGTATAGAAAGGAATAGGGGCCTACACATATATCTTAAAATATGAAGTATCATCCTCAAAAATATGATAAACCTATTATTTGTCATTTTCATGAATATTTATCTCGAGTTGGTCTTTAATACAACAATTCTGCCTAAATGGTGGAATTATAAGATCATTACTTTATGAGGGTAAACTAATAGATAAAACAAGTGACATGATAAGGGTCGTGAATGATCTTTATTGTGATTATTTGATTATATAAAGCTAAACTACATGATGATCGTGTTTTCATGCATGTTCTACACTCAACGCAATAATAGATAAGACTCGCTCATGTGATCAGGCCACGACTTTGGTGAAGCTGTGTATGTCGATAAGATACTATTTGATGTTAGCCTAAAATATAACAGTAAGAGAATAAAAAAACATAATACACCATTATTGTAGCATCATGGCCCAAATATAAACATATACATACATATATATATATATAGACATATAATAATGCAACATCCTAAAATTATCCACTTGATCTCAAAAGCCACCATATATATAACGTAATTACTCTTAAATACTTGAACATATTTCATGGAAGATGGATCTATTTTGGGAAAAAGGAAAACGATTAAACATAATTACTTGTATTTTATATAACTTAAAAAAACATGAAATTTATCAAGTAAATTTCTCTTACGAACACAGTGGTTTGATAAAACAAAAAAAACAAAATCTATCCACGTTGATATCCTTTGATGGCAATTAATATCACAACTTAACTTTATAAAAATACCATTCACCGTGAGTGTTATTAATTAATCACATATACAAAAGTCTTCCTTTATTCGATACAGATCCATGTTCTGAATGATAACTTTCCGTAAGACACGTAGGGATAAAAAAAGAGAGAGATTGCTTACGAGAGATTTCACATAATTGCGGTTATCCATTTATAAGACGATCACGAAAGTGATCGGATGTACCAACAGCAAAAGATGATCGAGGGGCTAGGCCAAGGTTCGAAAATAATCCTCAAAATCGATAACCACCAAATCGCGAAATACGCGGATAACAAGGGAGAAAATCAAGATCCGTTACCTATGATGGCGCACGCCTCTCATCCGCGTGCTTGATTGCTCTATCAAGAGTCCGTTGAGAGAAGTGCCCCTTTTTCTTGCGATTGCTCTCCTTCTTTTCCTATTGTTGCGAAGCTTCGGAGCTTGCACCGATCTCGCTTTGGTTCTCTAGAGAAGGAGAGGGAAAAAGGGGATAAGAGAATGACTTGGGGAGGAGGAAAAGAATGGGTTAGGGTTTGGAAAGAAGTAGGAATGAGGGGAGATGAAGGGCGTGGGTCTTTATATAGTTGAGGATTAAAACCTTAGTTTTAGAAGCCCTAAAATAGCCCTAATCCATAATTAATTAACCCAAACTCGTAACATTAAATCCCCTCTATATCCCTGACCCATCTTCACCAAAACAGGCATATCTCCCACATCCGAACTCGGAATTACGCGTTTTCGGGATCGTTTGAAAGCTTGCGACGAGACGCTTCTTTTGAGTATAATATTGAATAGGTTTTAAAACTTCCGAAAAATTCGAAAATTACGGGGTGTTACATCATAACAACCTTAAAAACAGTCTCGTCCCCGAGACTTAGGATGCAAAAGGTGTAATCATGACAACCTTAAAAGGTTGGATCCTATCAAGTAAAAGATAAAGACCTTGAAAAGAATGAAAGTAGCTTATATATTACCTTCAAAAAGGTATGGGTAGTCACGTCGCATATCCGCCTCAGGTTCCCAGGTGGCCTCCTCGGAGTTGTGTCGTTGCCAAAGGATCTTCACCAAAGGTATATCCTTGTGCCTCAACTTCTTCACTGAACGATCGATGATCCGAACTGGTTCCTCCGGATAACTCAGGTCAATATCCACATGAAGGTCATCATGACTAATCACATGCGATGGAGCATGCACATATTTTCTCAAGTTGGAGATATGAAAAACATCATGCACACCAACAAGGTGAGGAGGAAGAGCAATCATGTATGCAACTTTACCAATCTTGTCGAGAATCTCGAACGGTCCGACAAACCGAGGTGCTAATTTTCCCTTCACTACAAATCGCTGAACTCCCTTTGTGGGAGATGTTGGAAATGCGAGCGCACGGCGAGCCATTTTGCAATAAATGTTATTGCAATTCACTCCTTAATCTGAAATGAAGAATATATAATTTGCATAATAGGTCCCTTAGTACAATTAGGGTTATGTACCATGGCCATCTTAATGATCATACAGCTGTTGATTCCGTTATTGAATCATAGAGGCTGGTGCTTGGATGAATATCTAAAGAGTTAGATTGAGGACTCATCAAGCACCATCAAATGATTGTTAAGAGATGATCTCCAGCCTGAGAAGGAGATGGCAATCCTTTCTCTAAATGTTGATATCTGACCGACCTCTTGATGCAGGTCCTCTGCATAGGAATAGAGATTCGGAGGTGTCAGACTAGTTAGGTCAAAGAGTTGACGTAACGAGATCGAGATAACCAAAGTCCTATATCGTATGCTGTCATGATATAGGCACGCATCCTTTGACCGGAGACAGACGTGTTACTATATGTCTGAGTATGTACATTTGACAGACCAATAGGTTGATGACCTAATCAAGGTCTATACACCGGCACGCTGGTGTGCATATAAGGGCATATGAGTAATACGATCTCTCAAAGGGATCATACAGGTTCACTACTGAACCGGAAGACATGAGCTCATTCATGAGATATTAGGAAGAATCAAATTCGGTGCGCACGGTCGTCTCACTTTGGAAGCTTGACTGAATTTGTTGGTTTGATATATACTTTTGGAAAGTATATGATCATGACCTAGGTATGATATATGCTTTTGGAAAGTATATGATCAATACCGATTCCCAATGATCGAATGAGAAACTTACTGATAAAATCATGAAGTAGACAGTGTAAAGATGATCTAATACTTCGGGTTTATTCTGATCTTCCAGTATGCAGGATGTACAGGTATTGGGAATACCTGAGGGTGATGTGATCATAAATGATTGTATAACCATGACGCTTCCATTCCTAGGGAGTGATGAAACGGGTCTGGATTTTAGTGACTCCTCTCAGTAGAGAAGTAACCTAATCTTAGTCTAAATATTGGACATTGATCTGAATGTGATTCAGATCAATGAGAAGATTAGATTTACGGTCTTGATTTAATCAAGCATCTATGGGAGGCCCGAGATCGGGATTTGAGATGTGATCTCAATATCCAAGTCACTATACATGGAATAATACAATCGCCATGTCCTTATCTCCAAGTATTCGCGGAGAAAGCGCATTATCCTTGAATGGGTTCAGGATAATTTCATTGTTGATAAAATGTATCCGAGCATTGAGAAAATGGATAATTAAATGTGATTTAATTATCATGAGTAATATGAATTTGATTCATATTATAAAGAGAGTTATCTAAGATAATTGAATATGATTTAATTATCAAAGATGTGAATAATGTGAATATGATTCATATTATTTGAACACATGAGATAAAGAGATCTAAGATGATTAAATATGATTTAATCATCATGGATAAGAATAACGTGGATAGCAATATCCAATTATTCATAATATATTATAAATGTGATTTATAATGTATAAGAGAGAGATAATTATAATTTATATGAGTTGATTAATTATTATGTGTATTGGATACACATTGTGTAATTAATTGACAATGTAAATTATATATTGTTTTGGGTTGTGAATTTGATTCACAATTTTTTCATGGCGAGATTGCAATATTCTCAAATATAAATGTGAATTATTTTTGAAGAATAAAAAGCCAACAAAAGTTGTTGGAAATAAATAAAGAATATTTTCAAGGAGATATGCAATCTCATGGATTTCCATGAGATTGCTCTCCCCATGGAAAGAGTGGGCGGCACATCATTCCTAATAGGAATGTGTCGCCGTCCACATGGAAGGTGCATGGAGATGAAATATCCATGCACATTCTCTCCTTATTTATTGGTTTGATTTAGGACTAATTTATATTTGATTTTGTCAAATATATTTTAACCTAAGTTTGTTGATTTTACCAACAACAATCTTGACCATTGGATTGACATAAATCAATCTCATCCATTGATTTTATATGTCCTATGGATTGAGATCCATGGATCCCAAAATCCTATAAATAGAGAGGCATACCCATGCTCTCTCTCTCTACACACATAATGCTTGAGAAGCATCTCTCTCTCTTTCTCTCTAGTTGTCAGCCCTCTCTCTCCCTCTCATGGCCGTCCACCATGGATGCTATGGAGAGGTTCTCCATCGCCGCAGCATCGTCGTTATGCTGCCCGATTGTCTGCTCGTGGATCTCTGTCTCCTTCGGTGCGCCTCGCTCGTGAAGAAGATGACGGATCTCGTGTGTCGAGATCTGGAGATCCGCTGCTTGGATCATCAACATGGATTGCGAGAAGCAAGCAATTCATCCCCGCGCTCGCAAGCGTCTCCTCCGTCGGATCGGACTTGAGACAGGAGGTCTCTTCGTTTAAAGACTCGATCGCAACCACGCTTCAAGAGGTAACCCTAATACTTGTTCGTGGTTTAGACAAAACGATCCGAGAAGTGTTCTTGGATCATGTGGTTTCGTCACATGAAAAATTTTAAATTCCGCTGCATCGAGCAACTAGTCCGACTAGTCGATCCTTGTCGTATTCGATACGACGCACACACTTCCATGATGCGCTTGAGGATCTAACCATATCCTTCAGGAGAAACTCTCAAGAAGACAAAATCTCCAACTTCAAAGCTAAGATCAGTGCGTCGTCTATCGCTATAGCTCTTTTGCCTACTCTATGCAGTAAACAATTTCTTCCGAGATATCTTGATTGCCTTAGCAGTCTCCTCCAAGTACTCTACCTTATGTAAAAGGTTATATCCAATCTCCTGCCAACTCAGAGGTGTAGAACATCGTCTTCCATACAATGCTTCGAAAGGGGCCATGCCTATGCTGGCATGGTAACTGTTATTATATGTAAACTCTGCTAATGGCAAATGATCCTTCCACGACCCTTTCCACTCCAGCACACATGCTCGAAGAAGATCCTCTAGTGTCTGAATCATCCTCTCAGATTGTCCATCGGTCTGTGGATGGTAAGCAGAACTGAGACATAGTTGCACTTCTAAAGAACTCATGAATTCCTTCCAGTAGTGAGAGGTGAACCTTGGATCACGATCAGATACAATCTGCTTTGGCAACCCATGAAGTCTGACAATCTCCTTAATAAAGATCACTGCAAGCTGTAAGGGAGTGTATGCCATACTCACAAGTATGAAATGTACTGACTTAGTAAGCCTATCAACCACGACCCAGATGGCATCATGACTACTAGTGGTCTTAGGAAGACCCGTCACGAAATACATAGATATACCCTTCCACTTCCACTCAGGAATAGAAAGGGATTGCAAAAGTCCAGGTGGCCTCTTATGCTCATCCTTAATTTGTTGACATGTTAAGCATTTTTCCACGAACTTGGCCACATCCCTTCTCATTTGCTTCCACCAAAAGTTCTTTTCCAAATCCTTATACATCTTGGTACCTCCAGGATGTATCGACAAATGTGAACTATGTGCCTCACACATGATCTCCTCCCTCAATTGTATATCTACAGGGACACACAATCGATTCCCATTTCGTTGCACCCCATCTTGATAAGAAAAGCCAACTAAGGTTCCTGCAATAGCCTTCTCCTTGCGTCTATGCATACTCAGGTCTTCATGCTGTCCCTGGATAATTCGCTCAACTAACTCAGGACGTGAAGGGGATGGAACTATGACAATTTTTCTACTACTCTGAAATGGATGCCAATTACTGAAAGTTGCAAGAAGATCACATGCTTTAAGCTGAGGATGGGGTTCACTTGAATTAAGGCCTACGACTAAGGGCATCAGCGACCACATTCGCCTTACCAGGATGGTAAGAAATGGTGCACTCGTAATCCTTTAAAAGCTCCAACCATCTCCTTTGCCTCATATTAAGCTCCTTCTGATCAAAAAGATGCTTGAGACTCTTGTAATCTGTGAAGATTTCGAAAGCAACACCATAAAGATAATGCCTCCACATTTTAAGAGCAAAGACAACTACTGCCAGTTCCATATCATGGGTTGGGTAATTCTTCTCATGTGGCTTCAACTGTCTAGATCCATATGCAACAACCTTACCATGTTGCATCAAAACCGCACCCAAACCCTCCTTTGATGTATCAGTGTAAACTGTGGATCCGTCTGGGCCCGACGGAATTGTCAAGATGGGAGCTGTAGTGAACCTTTCCTTCAGTGTCTGGAAGCTATTCTCACACTCTTCTGACCAAGCATATGACATCTCCTTCTTGGTCAGCTGGGTGAGGGGAAGGGAAATCTGAGAAAATCCCTTCACAAACCGTCTGTAATAACCGGCTAAGCCAAGAAAACTTCGGATCTCAGACACATTCTTCGGTCGTTCCCAACTAAGGACTGCTTCAATTTTTGTAGGATCCACTGACACTCCTGCACCTGAGATAACATGACCTAAGAATGATACTTCTTGAAGCCAGAACTCACACTTACTAAACTTCGCATATATCTTGTACCTCCGCAAGGTCTCCAGCACTGTGTGTAAGTGAGTGCGATGCTCCTTCTCATCTCGAGAGTAGATAAGGACATCATCAATGAAAACCACAGCAAAGCTGTCGAGGAAAGGCTGAAACACCCGATTCATCATGTCCATGAATGCTGCTAGGGAATTTGTCAAGCCAAAGGGCATCACCAAGAACTCGTAGTGACCATATCTGGTTCTGAATGCAGACTTAGGTATATCCACATCCCGAATACATAACTGGTGATAACCAGACCATAGATCAATCTTAGAGAAGATGGATGACCCTTGTAGCTGATCAAAGAGATCGTCAATGCACGGCAAAGGGTAACGATTCTTGATTGTTACTTTATTCAACTGCCGATAATCTATACACATGCGCATAGATCCATCCTTCTTCATAACAAAAAGAACAGGTGTTCCCCATGGAGATGTACTAGGGCGTATGAAACCCTTCTCCAATAGTTCTTGTAACTGCACCTTAAGTTCCTTCAATTCAGCTGGTGCCATCCTGTATGGTGTCATAGATATTGGTTGAGTTCCAGTAATGGCAGAAATCTCAAACTCCACCTCACGAGGTAGGGGAAGCCCAGGCAAATCTGCAGGAAATACATCTGGAAAGTTCTTTACTATTTCAACATCCTCTACTCCTCCCATATGGGTTTGATCCTCAATGACATGAGCAATAAATCCTTCTCACCCTTGAGATAGCAAGCGATGAGCTTGCAATGCTGATATACAGGTTACGCCTCTCGATGAGGCGCTTCCATCAAATACGAATTCTTGTAGCTTAGGAATCCTGAAAATAATCTATTTTTGGAAACAGTCTAAACATGCGTGGTGATTCTCAAGCCAGTCCATGCCAAGAATAACATCAAAATCCTCCATCTGAATGAGCAGCAAGTACGCCTCCAGCATATAACCACCAATATAAACTGGACAATCGGGAAATACCTGATGGACAACAAACACCTGACCCCCAGGTCCCTTAATAAGATAAGGGTCTCAAACTATGGTAGGCTCTCGGTCTAAAGTCTCCGCAAAACTCCAGGACACAAAGGAATGAGATGCAACCGAGTCAAAAAGAGAATGAGTTGTAAAGTCGCCTACTGAAATCATACCTCGTACTACTGATCCTGAAGCATGTGCGTGTGCATCGGTGATGGCATTGAGTTGTCCTTCTCTTCGTGGCTCACTGGAACTTGTCGTGCTTCGAGTCTGGTTGGGATGTCCCCTACCACCACGAGAGGAAGAACCCCGTCGCTAGTACTGCGGACGTCCCCCCGTACAGTACCTCGCATCTGTGAAGCTCCCAATGGACAGTTGGACCTTATGTGCCCCTCCCGGATGCATCGGTAGCAAATACGTGCATCTGTCATGGTGTTCACTACTGGATGTGCTGGTCGCGATGGCTCGGTAAGTGCTTGCCCCAAGGTAGGAGCTCCTCTATGTGTGGACCTGGTAGACATGCCGGGCTGGTAGGGGTGGAGACGTTGTCCTTTCTGTGCCATTGATCGATCATTACGAGCAGTCCTCCCATAATAGCTTGGTCCTCCTTGCCTGGTTTGCACTGACCTGCCTTCACGCAAGTCCTCCTCTACTCGTGATGCAACATCAACCACTTCCTTCGTTGTAATCAATCTAAGGGGTACTAGCCTCTCGCGAATCTCCTTACGAAGACCTCGAAAGAACTTAAAAGATTTGTCAGACTAAGTCGGCACAGTGCTAGCAGCATACTTCAACAACTCTGTGAACCTGTTCAGATAAGCAGCCACGATGCTCTTCCCTTGCTCGAGTAGGGTGAACTATACGCGACGTTGCTCTAGCCAGTATTCTGTGTAGTAATGCTCCCGGAATGCCTCAGTAAATCTCTCCCAAGTAATTGGCATTGCAATCTGCGGCTCCATAGAACTCCACCATTCCTCAGCATAGCCCGCTAAGGAGTAAGTGGCCAGGGTGACCTTCTCCTCATCAGGTACATGTATGGTGCGGAATACCTTTTCCACACGCTTCAGCCATCTCTCCGCCACATCTGGGCTTGTATTGCTCAGAAACTCTGGAACTTTCTCCTTGCGATATTTTGAAAATATGTCCTCTTGTCGCGGTGGCGGCGACGAGGGGGGGGAGGAGGAGTTGGCGGCGATGGTGGATTACCATCTCCCCCACCCATTCCGGACCCGCCTTCGGACACAGACCTCGACAATCGCTCCTCGAGCATAAGTTGTCTCTGCTGCACATTCTGCAACATCGCCATCATCGCAGCCAACTGTTGTGTAGTCTGATCCCTACGAGGCGGCATGATATGCAAGTGTAGAAATAAAAAGGGAAATGCAATTATATCCAAGAGTAGAGGTCACTAGTCAACCATGATCAATACTCTTTTTTTTCAGTAGTCGGAAGACTACTTGTCTAATGTATAATGGTATTTCTCCTACCATACAGTCGTCTATGACTGATGGGGTAATTTGGCTCTGATACCAAATGAAATGCCTTGCCTCGACGAGAGCGCATCTTAACACCCATTCTGGTTATTACCCAACAACAGTGATAGACAACCTGCATGATATACCATTCATACAAAAATAATTATAGGAAAAAAATTTTTACTTCCATTGATAACTAGATGTCCACAAAAAGATAACAATAAAACCTCAAAGTCTCTTTATTACATCATAATAGATGAAATAGAGGGAAGAAAAACTATAGAACTAAGCCTCAACCTGAACAATATCCTACAGATGCACCACCGAAAATGTGAGCCTCTATCTCCTGTTCTGCACTTCCTGTTGGATTTCCAAAGAATGTAACTTATGAGTCAACTGACCCAGTAAGTATAAGGTAAATTATAAATCAAGAGATTATAGGTAGGAAAAGCAAATGCAGTAACTGAACAAGTTTAGGAGAGACAATTTCCAAAGCATATAACAATATACAAACACTTATATTTTAGGCCTTTAACACCTATGCAATCAAAACCAATTCCTTGATACATCTTAATACAAAATTTTCATTTACTTATCCCGGACTCGCCCGTCAAAGAAGAAAGCATGCACTGAGAATGAAGCCTGCAACACTCCATTCAGAGTGCACCCTAAATCTCGTGCACAAGCGTGATCCTCCAGCTAGTCTAGTTAGTAGTACTTTGACACTCGATACGAGGCGTACAAGCCTGGTGAGTCGCAACTCTGATCAATCGAGTCTGCCGAAGGAGTCCCACTCGCTCCAAAACAAGTGCAACAAAACGGATCTGTATGGTGCGATGCACGCATTCATCCACCTCAATTCTACCAGATTGCCTACCACCACCCCACTCTATGATGCCCCTCGAGTGGGGATGACTCACTGTAGGCTCAACCGGACTACAATGGTGTGCACCCACCTTATTACTTCATCAGTTCGCAAATGCATTATAAGACTTTACTCAAAAGTAATCGTGAAATTGAGACTCGGCCAAAAGAAGTGATTAATCAATAATCAACAAAAACACATGTAGAACTCTTGCATTCCATTTCATTATCATTTGTTATTGGATAAATCCTCCATCATTGTATGCCATGATCTAACACGATATTTTCTATATACGAGTCCTCTAAATAAACATCGAGTACCTTATTCCTTGCTAACTAATCATTTGGATAATCATAAAACTTTTATCACATATTAAAACTTCCCCACTCAAAACTTGTACAATATTTACATATGGGGATAGACTCCTCAACAGTTAAATCTGAGGTATAGAATGGAATGGGGGCCTACACATATATCTTAAAATATGAAGCATCATCCTCAACCATATGATAAATTTATTATTTGTCATTTTCATGAATATTGATCTCGATTTGGTCTTTAATACAACAATTCTGCCTAAATGGTGGAATTATAAGGTCATTACTTTATGAGGGTAAACTAATAGATAAAACAAGTGACATGATAAGGGTCGTGAATGATCTTTATTGTGATTATTTGATTATATCAAGCTAAACTACATGATGATCGTGTTTTCGTGCATGTTCTACACTCAACGCAATAATAGATAAGACTCGCTCATGTGATCAGATCACGACTTTGGTGAAGCTGTGTATGTCGATAAGGTACTATTTGATGTTAGCCTAAAATATAACAGTAAGAGAATAAAAAAACATAATACACCATTATTGTAGCATCATGGCCCAAATATAAACATATACATTTATATATAGATAGATAGACATATAATAATGCAACATCCTAAAATTATCCACTTGATCTCAAAAACCACCATATATATAACGTAATTACTCTTAACTACTTGCACATATTTCATGGAAGATGGATCTATTTTGGGAAAAAGGAAAACGATTAAACATAATTACTCGTATTTTATATAACTTCAAAAACATGAAATTTGTCAAGTAAATTTCTCTTACGAGCACAGTGGTTTGATAAAACGTAAAAAAACAAAATCTATCCATGTTGATAATCCTTTGATGGTAATTAATATCACAACTTATCTTTATAAAAAATACCATTCACCGTGAGTGTTATTAATTAATCACATATACAAAAGTCTTCCTTTATTCGATACAGATCCATGTTCTGAATGATAACTTTCCGTAAGACACATAGGGATAAAAAAAGAGAGATTGCTTACGAGAGATTTCACATAATTGTGGTTATCCATTTATAAGACGATTCACGAAAGTGATCGGATGTACCAACAGCAAAAGATGATCGAGGGGCTAGGCCAAGGTTCGACAATAATCCTCAAAATCGATAACCACCAAATCGCGAAATACGCGGATAACAAGGGAGAAAATCAAGATCCGTTACCTATGATGGCGCACGCCTCTGATCCGCGTGCTTGATTGCTCTATCAAGAGTCCATTGAGCGAAGTGCCCCATTTTCTTGCGATGGTGCCTCTCCTTTTCCTATTGTTGCGAAGCTTCAGAGCTTGCACCGATCTCGCTTTGGTTGTCTAGAGAAGGAGAGGGAAAAAGGGGATAAGAGAATGTCTTGGGGAGGAGGAAAAGAATGGGTTAGGGTTTGGAAAGAAGTAGGAATGAGGGGAGATGAAGGGTGTGGGTCTTTATATAGTTGAGGATTAAAACCTTAGTTTTAGAAACCCTAAAATAGCCCTAATACGTAATTAATTTACCAAAACTCATAACCATTAAATCCCCTCTATATCCCTGACCCATCTTCACCAAAACAGGCATATCGCCCACATCCGAACTCGGAATTACGCGTTTTCGGGCTCGTTGGAAAGCTTGCGACGAGATGTTTCTTTTGACTATAATATTGAATAGGTTTTAAAACTTTAGAAAAATTCGAAAATTACGTGGTGTTACATCATAACAACCTTAAAAACAGTCTCATCCCCGAGACTTAGGATGCAAAAGGTGTAATCATGACAACCTTAAAAGGTTGGATCCTATCAAGTAAAAGATAACGACCTTAAAAAGAATGAAAGTAGCTTATATATTACCTTCAAAAAGGTATGGAAAGTCACGTCACATATCCGCCTCAGGTTCCCAGGTGGCCTCCTCGGAGTTGTGTCGTTGCCAAAGGACCTTCACCAAAGGTATCTCCTTGTGCCTCAACTTCTTCACTGAACAATCGATGATCCAAACTGGTTCCTCTGGATAACTCAGGTCAGTATCCACATGAAGGTCATCATGACTAATCACTTGCGATGGATCATGCACATATTTTCTCAAGTTGGAGATATGAAAAACATCATGCACACCAGCAACGTGAGGAGGAAGAGCAATCCTGTATGCAACTTTACCAATCTTGTCGAGAATCTCGAACGGTCCGACAAACCGGGGTGCTAACTATCCCTTCACTCCATATCGCTGAACTCCCTTTGTGGGAGAAACTCTCAAGAAGACAAAATCTCCAACTTCAAAGCTAAGATCAGTACATCGTCTATCGCTATAGCTCTTTTGCCTACTCTGTGCAGTAAGCAATTTCTTCCGAGCTATCTTGATTGCCTTTGCAGTCTCCTCCAAGTACTCTACCTTATGTAAAAGGTTATGTCCAATCTCTTACCAACTCAGAGGTGTAGAACATCGTCTTCCATACAATGCTTCGAAAGGGGCCATGCCTATGCTGGCATGGTAACTGTTATTATATGTAAACTCTGCTAATGGCAAATGATCCTTCCACGACCCTTTCCACTCCAGCACACATGCTCGAAGAAGATCCTCTAGTGTCTGAATCGTCCTCTCGGATTGTCCGTCGGTCTGTGGATGGTAAGCAGAACTGAGACATAGTTGCACATCTAATGAACTCATGAATTTCTTCCAGTAGTGAGAGGTGAACCTTGGATCACGATCGGATATAATCTGCTTTGGCAACCCATGAAGTCTGACAATCTCCTTAATAAAGATCACTGCAAGCAGTAAGGGAGTGTATGCCATACTCACAGGTATGAAATGTGCTGACTTAGTAATCCTATCAACCACGACCCAGATGGCATCATGACTACTAGTGGTCTTAGGAAGACCCGTCATGAAATCCATAGATATACCCTCCCACTTCCACTCAGGAATAGGAAGGGATTGCAAAAGTCCAGGTGGCCTCTTATGCTCAGCCTTAATTTGTTGACATGTTAAGCATTTTTCCACGAACTTGGCCACATCCCTTCTCATTTGCTTCCACCAAAAGTTCTTTTTCAAATCCTTATACATCTTGGTACCGCCAGGATGTATCGACAAACATGAACTATGTGCCTCACACATGATCTCCTCCCTCAATTGTACATCTGCTGGGATACACAATCGATTCCCATTTCGTAGCACCCCATCTTGATAAGAAAAGCCAACTAAGGTTCCTGCAATAGCCTTCTCCTTGAGTCTCTGCATACTCAGGTCTTCATGCTGTCCCTAGATAATTCGCTCAACTAACTCTGGACGTGAATGGGATGGAACTATGACTGTTTCTCTACTACTCTGAAATGGATGTCAATCACTGAAAGTTGCAAGAAGATCCCATGCTTTAAGCTGAGGATGGGGTTCACTTGAATGAGGCCTATGACTAAGGGCATCAGCGACCACATTCGCCTTACCAGGATGGTAAGAGATGGTGCACTCATAATCCTTTAAAAGCTCCAACCATCTCCTTTGCCTCATATTAAGCTCCTTCTGGTCAAAAAGATGCTTGAGACTCTTGTGATCTGTGAAGATTTCGAAAGCAACACCATAAAGATAATGCCTCCACATTTTAAGAGCAAAGACAACTGCTGCCAGTTCCATATCATGGGTTGGGTAATTCTTCTCATGTGGCTTCAACTGTCTAGATCCATATGCAACAACCTTATCATGTTGCATCAAAACCGTACCCAAACCCTCCTTTGATGCATCAGTGTAAACTGTGAATCCGTCTGGGCCCGACGGAATTGTCAAGATGGGAGCTGTAGTGAGCCTTTCCTTCAATGTCTGGAAGCTATTCTCACACTCTTCTGACCAAGCATATGACATCTCCTTCTTGGTAAGCTGGGTGAGGGGAAGGGAAATCTGAGAAAATCCCTTCAAAAACCGTCTGTAATAACCGGCTAAGCCAAGAAAACTTCGGATCTCAAACACATTCTTCGGTCGTTCCCAACTAAGGACTGCTTCGATTTTTGTAGGATCCACTGACACTCCTGCACCTGAGATAACATGACCTAAGAATGATACTTCTTGAAGCCAGAACTCACACTTACTAAACTTCGCATATATCTTGTACCTCCGCAAGGTCTCCAGCACTGTCTATAAGTGAGTGTGATGCTCCTTCTCATCTCGAGAGTAGATAAGGACATCATCAATGAAAACCACAGCAAAGCTGTCGAGGAAAAGCTGAAACACTCGATTCATCATGTCCATGAATGCTGCTGGGGCATTTGTCAAGCCAAAGGGCATCATCAAGAACTCGTAGTGACCATATCTGGTTCTGAATGCAGACTTAGGTATATCCACATCCCCAATACGTAACAGGTGATAACCAGACCGTAGATCAATCTTAGAGAAGATGGATGACCTTTATAGCTGATCAAAGAGATCGTCAATGCGCGGCTAAGGGTAGCGATTCTTGATTGTTACTTTATTCAACTGTTGATAATCTATACACATGCGCATAGATCCATCCTTCTTCTTAACAAAAAGAACAGGTGCTCTCCATTGAGATGTACTAGGGCGTATGAAACCCTTCTCCAACAGTTCTTGTAACTGCACCTTAAGTTGCTTCAGTTCAGCTGGTGCCATCCTGTATGGTGTCATAGATATTGGTTGAGTTCCCGGAATGGTAGAAATCTCAAACTCCACCTCACGAGGTGGGGGAAGCCCAGGCAAATCTGCAGGAAATACATCTGGAAAGTTCTTTACTATTTCAACATCCTCTTCTCCTCCCATATGGGTTTGATCTCCAATGACATGAGCAATAAATCCTTCGCACCCTTGAGATAGCAAGCGATGAGCTTGCAATGCTGATATACAGGTTACGCCTCTCAACGAGGTGCTTCCATCAAATATGAATTCTCGCAGCTCAGGAATCCTGAAAATAATCTGTTTTTGGAAACAGTCTAAACATGCGTGCTGATTCTCAAGCCAGTCTATGCCAAGAATAACATCAAAATCCTCCATCTGAATGAGCAGCAAGTACGCCTCCAGCATATAACCTCCAATAAAAACTGGACAATCGGGAAATACCCGATGGACAACAAACAACTGACCCCCAGGTCCCTTAATAAGATAAGGGTCTGAAACTATGGTAGGCTCTCGGTCTAAAGTCCGCAAAACTCCATGACACAAAGGAATGAGATGCACCCGAGTCAAAAAGAGCATGAGCTGTAATGTCGCCTACTGAAATCACACCTCGTAATACTGATCCTGAAGAATGTGCTTGCGCATCGGTGATGGCATTGAGTTGTCCTTCTCTTCGTGGCTCACTGGAACCTGTCGTGCTTCGAGTTTGGTTGGGATGTCCCCTACCACCACGAGAGGAAGAACCCCGTCCCTGGTACTGCGGACGTCCCCCCCCCCCCCTCGTACAGTACCTCGCATCTGTGAAGCTCCCAATGGACAGTTGGACCTTATGTGCCCCTCCAAGTTGCATCGGTAGCAAATACGTGCATCTGTCATGGTGTTCACTACTGGATGTGCTGGTCGCGATGGCTCGGTAAGTGCTTTCCCCAAGGTAGGAGCTCCTCTATGTATGGACCTGGTAGACGTGCCGGGCCAGTAGGGGTGGAGACGTTGTCCTTTCCGTGCCATTGATCGATCATTACGAGCAGTCCTCCCATAATAGCTTGGTCCTCCTTGCCTGGTTTGCACTGACCTGCCTTCACGCAAGTCCTCCTCTACTCGTGATGCAACATCAACCACTTCCTTCATTGTAATCAATCTAAGGGGTACTAGCCTCTCGTGAATCTCCTTACGAAGACCTCGAAAGAACTTAAAAGCTTTGTCAGACTCAGTCGGCACAGTGCTAGCAGCATACTTCAACAACTCTGTGAACCTGTTCAGATAAGCAACCATGGTCCTATTCCCTTGCTCGAGTAGGGTGAACTCCACGCGACGTTGCTCTAGCCAGTATTCCGGGTAGAAATGCTCCCGGAAGGCCTCAGTAAATCTCTCCCAAGTAATTGGCATTGCAATCTGCGGCTCCATAGAACTCCACCATTCCTCAGCATAGCCCGCTAAGGAGTAAGTGGCCAGGGTGACCTTCTCCTCATCAGGTACATGTATGGTGCGGAATACCTTTTCCGCACGCTTCAGCCATCTCTCCGCCACATCTGGGCTTGTATTGCCCAGAAACTGGAACTTTCTCCTTGCGATATTTTGAAAATATGTCCTCTTGTCGCGGTGGCGGCGGCGAGGGGGGAGGAGGAGGAGGTGGCGGCGGTGGTGGATTACCATCTCCCCCACCCATTCCAGACCCGCCTTCGGACGCAGACCTCGGCAATCACTCCTCGAGCGTAAGTTGTCTCTGTTGCACATCCTGCAGCATCGCCATCATCGCAGCCAACTACTGTGTAGTCTGATCCCTACGAGGCAGCATGATCTGCAAGTGTAGAAATAAAAAGGGAAATGCAATTAGATCCAAGAGTAGAGGTCACTAGTCAACCTTGATCAATACTCTTTTTTTCAGTAGTCGGAAGACTACTTGTCTAATGTATAATGGTATTTCTCCTACCATACAGTTGTCTATGACTGATGGGGTAATTTGGCTCTGATACCAAATGAAACGTCCTGCCTCGACGAGAGCGCATCTTAACACCCATTTTGGTTATTACCCAACAACAGTGATAGACAACCTGCATGATATACCATTCATACAAAAAAATTATAGGGAAAAAAATTTTTAACGTCCATTGATAACTAGCTGTCCACAAAAAGATAACAATAAAACCTCAAAGTCTCTTTATTACATCATAATAGATGAAATAGAGGGAAAAAACTATAGAACTAAGCCTCAACCTCAATAATGTCCTACAGATGCACCACCGAAAATGCGAGCCTCTGTCTCCTGTTCTGCACTTCCTGTTGGATTTCCAAAGAATGTAACTTATGAGTCAACTGACCCAGTAAGTATAATGTAAATTATAAATCAAGAGGTTATAGGTAGGAAAAGCAAATGCAGTAACTGAACAAGTTTAGGAGAGACCATTTCCAAAGCATATAGCAATATACAAACACTTATATTTTAGGCCTTTAACACCTATGCAATCAAAACCAATTCCTTGATACATCTTAATCCAAAATTTTCATTTACTTATCCCGGAATCGCCCGTCAAAGGAGAAAGCATGCACTGAGAATGAAGCCTGCAACACTCCATTCAGAGTGCACCCTAAATCCTGTGCACAAGCGTGATCCGCCAGCTAGTCTAGTTAGTAGTACTCTGACACTCGATACGAGGCATACAAGCCTGGTGAGTCGCAACTCTGATCAATCGAGTCTGCGGGAGGAGTCCCACTCGCTCCAAAACAAGTGCAACAAAACGGATTCGTATGGTGCGATGCACACCTGCATCCACCTCAATTCTACCAGAGTACCTACCACCACCCCACTATATGATGCCCCTCGAGTGGGGATGACTCACTGTCGGCTCAACCGGACTACAAGGGTGTGCACCCACCTTGTAGTATTTACTTCTTCAGTTCGCAAATGCATTATAAGACTTTACTCAAAAGTAATCTGGAAATTGAGACTCGTCCAAAAGAAGTGATTAATCAATAATCAACAAAAACACATGTAGAACTCTTGCATTCCATTTCATTATCATTTGTTATTGGACAAATCCTCCATCACTGTATGCCATGATCTAACACGATATTTTCTATATACGAGTCCTCAAAATAAACATCGAGTACCTTATTCCTTGCTAACTAATCATTTGGATAATCATAAAACTTTTGTCACATATTAAAACTTCCCCACTCAAAACTTGTACAATATTTTCATATGGGGATAGACTCCTCAACAGTTAAATCTGAGGTATAGAATGGAATGGGGGCCTACACATATATCTTAAAATATGAAGTATCATCCTCAACCGTATGATAAACCTATTATTTGTCATTTTCATGAATATTGATCTCGAGTTGGTCTTTAATACAACAATTCTGCCTAAATGGTGGAATTATAAGATCATTACTTTATGAGGGTAAACTAATAGAGAAAACAAGTGACATGATAAGGGTCGTGAATGATCTTTATTGTGATTATTTGATTATATCAAGCTAAACTACATGATGATCGTGTTTTCGTGCATGTTCTACACTCAACGCAATAATAGATAAGACTCGCTCATGTGATCAGGTCACGACTTTGGTGAAGCTGTGTATGTCGATAAGGTACTATTTGATGTTAGCCTAAAATAAAACAGTAAGAGAATAAAAAAAACATAATACACCATTATTGTAGCATCATGGCCCAAATATAAACATATATATATATATATATGAGGATAGGGAGTATGCACCCAGGTGCATGTAATTCTACATGCACCCGGGCCTATAACTCCCACATTTTTTACTTTTCTGAAAAATACTGCCATGTATATTCATCTATATATGCCTCCTATATGTCATTCCAATTTCATCAGAAACAGAGACCCATACGTCCTCCATCTAGAACACAATATTTTAACGGTCTTAGAATTGCTGTAATCGACCTGTTCTGGATGGAGGACGTAGGGGTCTCTGTTTCCGATGAAATTGGAATGACATATAGGAGGCATATATAGATGAATACATATGGCGGTATTTTTCAGAAAATTAAAAAAATGTGGGAGTTATAGGCCCGGGTGCATGTAGAATTACATACACCTGGGTGCATACTCCCTGTCCTCTCTCTCTCTCTCTCTCTCTCTCTCTCTATATATATATATATATATATATATATAGATATAGGGTGCACTTGAATTGAGGTGGCACCTTTCCTTGATCATGGAAAGGTGCCATCTTAGGTCGTTGGATGATGGATGTACATGCGAGATTGAAACCACTAGGTGGTTTTCATGCTAACTAACATTCCTAATATATGGGTGGATTAAATTAGTAAAATACACGTCATTAATCATTCTATATTTAGGAATAAATCGAGTGATGTACGAAATTTTCCAGAAATATCTTATGTAATAAATGTTCGCATTTTGAAATAACTGTTATCAATTTACCAAAGTTTGAGATATTTTATAATTCTGTGTCATAAATTACAAAAAAGTAACCCCTTGTATTCGCAAAAAAGTCCAAATCCGACGAAAATTTGAATTTTTGTATAGACGTGTTTCCTAAAATATAGGGTGCTTGGTTCATACGCTAATTAATTGATGTACACGTGGAAAACATTCCTAAAATTATGGGATTTTGTTACAACTATATTTCCTAATATATTAGATGAGGTAAATTGCGAACACGTTAAAAATGTTAAATGTCATATGCATATTAATTTTAAGAGGTATTAAACCCACTTTGTAATGAATGAATCCATATTAAACAAATAGTCCTTATTTTACATTCATCGAGTTTATTTTACATTCCATGTAGAAACTTTACGTCCATCCAATACCATGTTACAATGTCAAAGATTCCAACAAAATGAAGACTTGTACTAAATGAATCCATCATTTTATCAACATATGTTACAATTGTAATTCATATTTTACATTTCACTCATTCTTTTTACATTCATCTCCTATTTTTCTGCAGTCAATTCCAAATTGATGACATCCGTAAGATATGGTTGTCTCGATCTTTACCCTTCTTCCTCTTATTGAAAGTTATCCAAGTGGCCTACATGATATAAAAATAAAATAAGATATTGTAAACAGAATATGGAAGTATAAAATGACTGTAAGTAATATAAAAATAACTGGAATGTTTTGTACAAGTATTGCATCAGTCATTTGAATGTAAAATACATTTTGATGATGTAAAATGAGACAGAAAAATGTAAAATGATCGAATGTATTGTAATTTTGTGTACTGCATTGTAAAATGATGGAATCAACATCACTGAACTTAAAACAAAATGCGTATATATACGGATCATGCAATAAAAGCAATGAACCTGACACAAAAAGAAGTACATGAAAAAGTAATAGAACAGGAGTGCACGAAAATAAAATAAAACAGAATTTTACAAATTGAAAATGAACAGATGAAAATATAATGAAGCCACAAACGATTTGATATTAGTATGTAATCGAGAAATCATCCTCATCGTTTGAAAATCCGATATGAAAAGGTATAAAAACATATAAAAACTGCAATGAAAAAAATAATGAGATTTTGAATAGGGAGATGAAGAATTGAACTAAGAAAAATGAAAAAAAAAATAAGAACATGCAGCCTCCATGCGCAAAAAATACTTACCTGGAACTTTTTTTAATGGAGATCTTGAACGCGTCGTCGGTATTTTGATGAAATCGAAGGAGAATAACTCAAAAATCATGAGGAACATAGATGGGAATCTTGAGTAAGGGAGAATGACATTTAAAAATATGCTATATTTAGTAATCAAATATGCGTAATAAATATCTCGCATGATAATTGTGATTGAGAAGGAAGAGAGTTTTTTTTTCTAAAAATAGCATAGTGGTTTTTGTGCAGATTAGTGGTTTTATCGGGTGCCGTTGATTAATATCGGATGGATGGTAGGAGGTGTCGCACCAAGTGCATGGAAAGGTGGCACCTTAATTCAAGTTTTTCCTATATATATATATATAGATATAATAATGCAACATCCTAAAATTATCCACTTGATCTCAAAAACCACCATATATATAACGTAATTACTCTTAACTACTTGAACATATTTCATGGAAGACGGATCTATTTTGGGAAAAAGGAAAACGATTAAACATAATTACTCGTATTTTATATAACTTAAAAAAACATGAAATTTGTCAAGTAAATTTCTCTTACGAACGCAGTGGTTTGATAAAACAAAAAAAACAAAATCTATCCACGTTGATAATCCTTTGATGGCAATTAATATCACAACTTATCTTTATACAAAATACCATTCACCGTGAGTGTTATTAATTAATCACATATACAAAAGTCTTCCTTTATTCGATACAGATCCATGTTCTGAATGATAACTTTCCGTAAGACACGTAGGGATAAAAAAAAGAGAGATTGCTTACGAGAGATTTCACATAATTGTGGTTATCCATTTATAAGACGATTCACGAAAGTGATCGGATGTACCAACAACAAAAGATGATCGAGGGGCTAGGCCAAGGTTCGACAATAATCCTCAAAATCGATAACCACCAAATCGTGAAATACGCAGATAACAAGGGAGAAAATCAAGATCCGTTACCTATGATGGCGCACGCCTCTGATCCGCGTGCTTGATTGCTCTATCAAGAGTCCGTTGAGAGAAGTGCCCCTTTTTCTTGCGATGGCACTCCTCCTTTTCCTATTGTTGCGAAGCTTCGGAGCTTGCACCGATCTCGCTTTGGTTCTCTAGAGAAGGAGAGGGAAAAGGGGATAAGAGAATGACTTGGGGAGGAGGAAAAGAATGGGTTAGGGTTTGGAAAGGAGTAGGAATGAGGGGAGATGAAGGTTGTGGGTCTTTATATAGTTGAGGATTAAAACCTTAGTTTTAGAAACCCTAAAATAGACCTAATCCTTAATTAATTAACCAAAACTCATAACCATTAAATCCCCTCTATATACCTGACCCATCTTCTTTAAAACTTCAGAAAAATCCGAAAATTACGGGGTGTTACAGGTTGTAGACTCTGGTGCTTCTGTTCATGTATGCAATTTGTTGCATTTTTTCAGGAAACTAGAAGTCTTGAAGAAGGGGAGATAGTCATCCAGATGGGATCTGATGCAAGTGTTGAAGCAGTCGCCGTCGGGACGTGTAGACTATCGTTATCTAGTGGTAGAGTCCTAGTACTTAAAGAGTGTCTTTATGTACTTGAAGTTGGAAGGAATTTAATATATGTATCTAAGCTAGTTAGAAGTAGATATTCATTCCTGTTCTATAATAAATTAGTTATAAATCATTATTATAAATATATTGCAGAGGGTATTTTAACTTCTGGAGGACTCTATGAATTGTGCATCAATGAGAATATCATGAATGTTACAACCACTAATAAAAACCCTAAGAGATCCAGGGAGAATAAAAATCATTCGAATATGATTTGGCATCAAAGGCTTGGTCATTTGTCTGTTGATAGGATCAACAGATTGATAAAGGATGGACCTTTAGATTTTCTACAGGTTCAATCTTTACCTACCTGTGAACATTGTATTCGAGGTAAAATGACTAGGATGCCTTTCTGTAACAAGGTTACAAGATGCGAAGGTATTATTGACCTAATACATATCGATGTATGTGGTCCCTTCAGTACCGCGACTCGAAATGGATATCAATATTATTTGACGTTGATTAATGACCATTCGCGATATGGGTTTGTCTTCCTATTACGTCATAAATATGAAACCTTTGAAAAGTTCAAAGAGTTCAAGGCTTTGGTTGAGAACCAAACCGATAGGAAGATTAAACGGATTCGATCTGATCGAGGTGGCGAGTACCTATCAGATGTATTCAAGGAATATCATAAGAATAATGGAATTGTTTCCAATCTCACTCCTCCTGGAACTCCCCAACTTAATGGTGTTGCTGGAAGAAACAACAGGACCATCATGGACATGGTCCGTTCAATGATGAGCAAAGCACATTTACCTCTTAGTTTCTGGGGATATGCAGTAGAGACTACAATATATATCCTAGATAAGATTCCTAGCAAATATGTGCCTAAGACTCCTCATGAGCTCAGGTATGGGACCAAACCTAGTGTTAATCACTTGAGGGTTTGGGGTTTCTTGGTCCATGCGAAGAACGTGGATGCAAGTAAGCTAGAATCTCGCACTCGTGAGTGTTACTTCATTGGGTATGTTAAAGATGGTATTGGATACCAGCTCTATGACCCTGAGACCCAAAAGGTTTTTGTCTTTAGAGATGTGAAGTTTCTGGAGGATGATTTTCTTAAAGGTCAAGACGAAAATGAAGTAGAGGTAGTTATTGAATCCCCTGAGGATTCCGAGCTTCCTAGACCATAAATTGAAGAAATAAATAAAGATGAAACATCCATACCTCTTCGAAGGAGTTCGAGGGTAGTTGCACCACCTGAAAGGTATGGATTCAATGTGTCAAATGAGACTGACATTGATCCTACTTCATTTGATGAAGCACTCGCAGATCACAACATGGATAGATGGATGCTAGCAATGAAGTCAGAAATTGACTCCATGCATAAGAATGGTGTATGGACCCTAGAGGATCCACCTAAAGGGGTAAAATCGATTGGTTGTAAATGGATCTTCAAGGGAAAGGGGGACCTGATGGGAAAGTAGAGACTTTCAAGGCACAGCTCGTAGCCAAGGGCTACACACAGAAAGAAGGCATCGATTACGATGAGACATTCTCTCATGTGGCTATGCTTAAATCCATCAGGACACTGCTAGCTGTAGCTGCATATCTTGACTATGACATCTGGCAGATGGACGTCAAGATGGCTTTCCTCAATGGATACCTTGAGGAGGATATCTACATAGAGCAGCCCCAGGGCTTCATAACTGAGGAAGGCAAAGTATGCAAGCTGAATGAATCCATCTATGGGCTCAAGCAAGCTTCTCGTAGCTGGAACATCAGATTTGACAAAACCATAAAGAGTTATGATTTTGTGCAGAATCCTGATGAACCTTGTGTGTACAAGAAGCTTAGTGGGAGCGCCATTGTGTTCATCGTGCTTTACGTAGATGGCATCCTTATCATTAGGAATGATACAGGGATGATGACTAGTGTGAAGATTTGGCTATCCCATACTTTGAGATGAAAGATCTTGGAGAAGCCTCTTACATCATAGGCCTGAAGTTGTTCAGAAACTGAGAAAAGAGGATTTTGGGATTATCACAACATGGATACATTAAGAAGATTCTTGAACGATTCTGTATGGATAGTTCCAAGAAAGGAATCCTACCCTTAAGACACGGTATCCACCTGTCTAAAGGAATGGCTCCTCAAACTGTTGAGGAAAAGAAGGCCATGGCTGGATGTCCTTATGCATCAGCTGTAGGAAGCCTAATGTATGCCATGATGTGTACTAGCCCAGATATCTGCCATGCAGTGGGAGTGGTAAGTCGTTACCAATCCTGCTATGGAGAACAACACTGGAATGCAGTAAAGAACATATTCAAATATCTAAGACGGACCCAAGATTACATCTTGGTCTATTGAGATGGTGATCTCCAAGTCTTGGGATATACAGATTTTGACTTCCAATCGGATGTAGATGATCGAAAGTCAACATCAGGGTTTGTGTTCTTGTTTAATGATGGTGCTGTGAGCTGGAGAAGCAAGAAGCAGAACACTACTGCAGATTTAACAACAGAAGCCGAATACATTGCCACATGGGATGCTGCTAAGGAGGCGGTGTGGTTGCGCAAGTTCGTCCTGGAGCTTGGCTTAGTTTCCTCTGATACTCCCATCACGTTACTCTACGATAACACGGGATCCATTTCCCAGGCAAAGGAACCCAGATGGCATCAGAAGAGCAAGCACGTGGAAAGGAAATACCATATCATTCGGGAGATACAAAAACGTGGTGACATCATCACCAAGGTGGCCTCTGCCGACAACGTTGCTGATCCTCTTACCAAACCTCTGACACAGAAGGTTTTCGACCAGCATGTAATGAGTATGGGTCTAAGGATTATACCTGAATGGTTCCGAGGGCTAGTAGGAGATTGTTAGCAATGTGAGCCCCGGGCGAACCATTCCTACAATAAATGTTATTGGAATAAATGATTTCTCAATAAAAGTTATTGATTATTTTCACTCCATTTCTGAGATTGAATGAATGAATGCACTATAGGGTCCCTCTGTACAATAACAGTTATGTACCATGGCCAACTTGATAATCATACAGCTGTTGATTCATTGATTGAATCATAGAGGATGATGCTTGGATGGATATCTAAGGAGTTAGATAGAGGACTCATCAAGCATCGTCAAATGATTTTTAAGTGATGATCTCCAGTCTGAGTAGGAGATGGCAATCCTTTCTCTTATGACTGATATCTGACCGACCTCTTGATGCAGGTCCTCTGCATGGGAATAGTGATTCGAAGGTGTCAGATTAGTTAAGTCAGTGGGTTGACTTAACGAGATCGAGATAACCAAAGACCTATGTTGAATACTGTCACAGCATAGGCATGCATCCTCTGACCGGAGACAGATGTGTTGCTATATGTTTGAGTATGTACATTTGGCAGACCAATAGGTTGATGACCTAAACAAGGTCTATACACCGGCGAGCTGGTGTGCATGTAAGGACATATGAGTAATACGATCTCTCAAAGGGATCATACAGGTTCACTTATGAACCGGGAGACATGAGCTCACTCATGAGGTATTGGGACTGAACAAATTCCATGCATGGTCGTCATACTCTGGAAGTGTGACATGAATTTGAAGGTAAGATATATGCTTTGTGAAAGCATATGATCTATACCAAATCCCAGTGACCAAGATTGAGAAACTTAATGATCAAACCCTGAAGATGACAATGTAAAAATGTTCTTTATCTTCAGAATGATCATAGGTCTTCCAGTATGCAGGATGTACAGATATTGGGAATACCTGAGGGTGATGTGATCATAAACGATTGTATAACCATGACGCTTCCATTCCGAGGGAGTGATGAAACAGGTTTGGATTTTAGTGACTCCTCTCATTAGAGAAGTGACCTAATCTTAATCCATGAACTGGACATTGATCTGAATAAGATTCAGATGCAATAAGAAGATTAGGTCTATGGTCTTGATTTGATTAAGCATCAGTGGGAGGTCCATAGGATCTGGATTTGAGATATGATCTCAACATCCAAGTCACTATACGTGGAACAATACAATCACCATGTCCTTATCTCCAAGTATCTGCGGAGAAATCGCATTATTCTTGAAGGGTCCAAGAATAATTCCGTAAGATCTAAGCAATGAAGAAATAATGATTAAATGTGATTTAGTCATCTTGATGTGTGTAGAAATTATCCAACATAATTAAATATGATTTAATTATTATGGATAAGAATAATGTGGATAGAAATATTCAATTATTCATAATATATTATAAATGTGATTTATAATGTATTAGAGAGAGCTAATTATAATTTATATTTGTTGATTAATTATTATGTTTATTGGATACACATTGTGTAATTAATTGATAATGTAAATTATATGTTGTTTTGGGATGTGAATATGATTCACAATTTTTAATGGCAAGATTGAAATATTCTCAAATATAATTGTGAATTATTTTTTGAAGAATAAAACCCAACAAAAGTTGTTGGAAATAAATAATGAGAGATTTCCATGGAGATATGCAATCTCTTGAAATATCATGAGATTGCCCTCCATATGGAAAGAGTGGGCGGCACCCAATTCCTAATTGGAATGGGAGGCCGTCCACCATGTATATACATGGGAGATGTAATTTCCATGTATATTCTCTCCTTATTTATTGGTATAATTTAGGATTGATTTACAATTGATTTTGTCAAATATATTTTAATCTAAATTTTTTGGTTTTACCAACAACAATCTTGACCATTAGATTAGACATAAGTCAATCTCATCCATTGATTTTATATGTCCCATGGATTAAGATCCATGGATCCCAAAACCCTATAAATAGAGAGGCATATCATGCTCTCTATGGCTATGCAATATTGAAGCCCTCTCTCTCTCTCCATACATGTCAACCCTCTCCCTCTACTTGGTGGCCGACCACCAAACCCTTGGGGAGGTTCTCGTCAACGCTCTCACCACCGTGCCACGGCTTTGACGTTCTTCGGTTCTCCGTCTTCTTGGAGTACTACGCTCATGAAGGAGACGTTCGATCTCATACGACGAGATCTGGAGCAACCGTGTTTGGATCATCTTCGTGGATTGCGAGGAATACGCGGTTCATCCCCACGCTCGCAAGCAATCTCACCGACGATGGAACTTGAGACAGGAGGTCTCTTTCTTCAGAGACTTGATCAACCACGCTTCAAGAGGTATTCCTTTACACTTGTTGTTGTTATAGATGAAATGATCCGAGAATCGTTCTTGGATCATGTGGTTTCATCGCATGTAAATTTTTAAAATTCCGCTACACAGAACAACTAGTACGTCTAGTCATTCTGCGTCGTATCCGATACGATGATCACGCTTGCGTGATGCGTTTGAGGATAATACCATATCCTTCACTTTCCAAACCTGGGGATCCCTATAAATTATCTCTTCTAGTTCCGCCATGCCCTAGCTTGCTCTGCGAGCCTCCTTCTCTCCACTTGAGTCTCTGGATAGTGACGTGATCCTTCAACATCCTTTTGGATCTCGATTTGGTGGTCGATAGAGCCGAAGCTCATACGTGGTTGGAGAGCTCCGCCACGTTCAACCTTTTCCACCTCCTACAACGGAATTGAGGTCACAACCCCACTAACCACCTATGTCTTCCACTCTGATTGCTTCAGGTACCTTCTATCATTTTCATTTCGTTGTGTTTTCGATTTCCTCCATTTGCGCCACCATCCATCGTAGTTGAACCGACCACTGGGTTGGAGCCCCAAATCATTCATCTACCCACATTGATACCCTAGTCTGCTCATCACACATCTTCTTATGCATCTTGATAATCCTACATCTAGATTGGTCCTGGACATCCTTCCATCATCTATGTTGGAAGTCAAAGTCCACTCAGTGTCGCCTCTCTTCTTTTCTTTGCAAAATAACCCTTACCGAAGCATCGTCTCTGAATCTAGAATCTCCCTGCATGTCTAGGTGCATGCGTGGAGCACGAATTACTCCCAGTTGAGCGACAGAGCAGCTCCAGGTACCCTCATCTCCAGATGATCATCGAGCCACTCAACATCTCATTATAACCCAAGGAACCATGCCGGGAGTCTCCCGACCCATTAGTCTTCCGATCCTAACTCCTGCAACACCATATATTGTTGATCGAAGAAACCCTGACATTCCCTTCTTATGTGTTCTTCCACTTCCCTTTGGCATCGTTGGATGAGGCATCCCCCTCCCAGATTTGATTTAAGCCGCACATTAGAGCCCAAATTTTGGCACTCAAACCGAATCTATGGGTGATCCCAACCACACGTCACCGCTTACCACCTAGGTTGTTAGTTCTGTACATGGTAGTCAGATATGAGCTGCATGTCCTTGGTTTTGGTCCTGATCGTGAGTTCCTTTTCCAATCCATCAGAGTCGTACGCCAGTGCCACACTCCAGACCATCAGATCTTTTCAGATCCATGTGTCATATGTCACCTGTAGGGATACATTTCGCTTTAACCCTTTAGTTTCTATTGTTTTATTTTAGTATAATAGTTTGAAAAAGTAAAGAATATTTTGCACTTAGGACCTCGTAGTTCTTGTATTTGCGCTTTAGTCCAACCAAGCTGTACTCACAACATTTCTACGAGCACTTTTGGGTTATTTGCATAGTTTCCACTGAGCTTTTATGTATTAATGAAATGGTTAAAGTTTTTGGATATATGCATATATACCCCTGTGAGTGTTGAATCTCGTGTACCATACATTTTTACTAGACCTTTTGCATCTTTGTCCATGTGCTTTTATTGCTTATTATTACTTGGACCAGGAACATAAATGAATTACATTTTAGGTCCTCTGTTTCCTGTTTGATTTTTATGCTCTTTTATTACCTACAATAAATTTCAAAATTGATCCAAAAATCCCTTAAAAATTCACTTTAGTGCATACTAGTGCCCTTTATCTGTGGTATTTTTTGTTAATTTCTTTTTTTTTCTACTGTTAGCTTCTACCTTATCTTTCTCTTTGGCAGGTCTCAAAACACACCAAAAATTCCCTATTTACCTTGGAAAATCCATAAAAATTCAAAAAATGCATTAAAAATTCCAAAAATAGATTTGCCTTATCTTTGCTTGTTTGATTTTTTTAATCCAAGTTTCATTTATTTTGTTTATATAAAACTTTAAAAATTAGCAAAACTCTAAAAATACCATAAAAATCATATAAAATCTAGGAAGCTAAAAATCATGTTTCTTGTTTCTGTTTGTAGATACTTAAATATACTTCTTGATAAAATTAACAACTAGGAGTTTGAACTTGTTTTCTATTTTTAGTTTGAAAATCTTCTTGGTAATATTTGATTTATTTCATGTTTTTTATCATTTTGAAAATCCTAAAAAAGTATAAAAACCCTTGAAAAATACAAAAATAGTAGAAAAATTATGAAAAAAACCCAAAAATAGTTATACTTGATTTTTCTATCTATTCTTAATTATTTGAAAAATCCAAAAAGATTGCTTATTTGCTTTGTTTCCATTTTCTCTAGTTGTCTTTGTTTGAAAAATAAAAAAATTTAAAAACTTGCAAAATTAAAAATCATAAAAATGTTAAAATTAGAAAACATAAAAAATATTTACATTAAAAACCCAAAAAAATAAAAAGATAAAATTCATAAAAAGTCAAGGGTAGATTGCTTTGTATGTCCTTTCTTTTCTTTGATTTTTCATTGATTTGACTGACCTTCGCTAATAACAGTTACCTCCTTGTGTTGGATCCTGATTGCTATACTTGGTTAATAAAAGTAGATTAGACCACTTATTTGACTTGCTTGATTTGATTTATGGTTGAATAAAATTTTCTCTATATCAACTTTGTTAATTTGTGGACAATGGCCCTTTAATTAATCCCTTAGACAGAGTTAGCTTAGCACATATCAAAATGGCATCGTTGTTAGGGAGGTGCAACGAGGGTAGTTGTGTAGTTTTTTCTTGCTATTATTGGTGTTTGTATATATTTATGTTTCATTTGTATCATGCTATTATTATGGTATTGCTATTGTTGAGGAGTGAGCCTTCAGATTGAGTACTACGCTCCGAGACTGTCCTCCATACTTCGCTTGCAGGACCTACTTTGGTGGGCATCGAGGAGGCTCTAAGATCGGACTTTGGTTATTCATATGATATTATTATCTCTTGCTCTTCTCATTTAGTTTCTTACCCGCACTAGTGTATCATTGCATTGATTGTTTATTTTTGACTTTATTTCTTTTATTTTATTTGTTTATATTTTTCATACAGTTATATGACGCATCATTTCTTTCACCTTTGTTGCGAGGGCCTGTGGAGTGAGGGAGGCTATATTAGGAGAGACGACACACCCGAACGAGGCGGAGGCCAGGCAATCTACACCGACCGGTATGAGAGAGCGACCTAGGAGGAGGAGAAGTAGAAGACCATATTTTTAGATTTAGTTTCAGCCATTTATTCCAATTTTGTAATTAATTTGTAATTAATCTTGGCACTTAACCTTTTTCTTTTTTCTAGGCCATTATATACCTTGGATTGCGGGGTCTTATTCGCCAAATGCCGGTGCACATGGGGGACCTCACCAGATTTTGGTTTTATTTTCCTTTATTTTTATTTGATTTCTCATAGTTTCTGTGTGCTTGAGATCTTAGACATAGGTTTCTATTTGATTGAGCCAGGTATAGATTAGGTCCACATCATAATAGAATATCTGCTCCTATAGACATGTTTGGACTTAGTCTAAATAACTTATGCTTCATGATAATAGAACTTTTTGTTTTGGATGGTTCTCACCTTTGCATTCATATCATTAGTTTATTTTTATGCGCGGATCATATTGCATGTAGACAGCTAGAGCAAGGTACGCATTCTATCTTGTGCATGCATTCATATTTTTCTCACGCGTTGGCTTTTCCATCTTCATCCCCTTGTTTTTTTTGACTTACAAATACAAGGAAATCAGAAAATTTGTTAAACGATTCTCTTTTTGAAAAATATCCCAAAAAAGTGATAACCTAATAAAATTGAGACTGTTAATTTTCACTTGAATCTAAAACTAAACGTAAAGATCACATCCATTATTTTGGGGAGAGTAATCCCATCCTTGTTTGCAGGTACTCTCCAGACGGAGTGAGGCATATGCACTTAAGGAATAGAGCCCAAAGCCCCGAACTTGTGCCCTAAGCATTTGGACTTTGACTCTCAGGTCCTGTTATTGCTGCAAGCACTAGCCTCAGATGTTAGTAGTAGTCATGTGGATAAGGATATCGATCTTCTTAGAACGATTCTCGAGCTCTTATGAGGATAGTTCTCTGTTTGGGGGACTCATCGAATTATTCACGATCTACTCTAGGGGACTACACCTATGAGCTTGTTAGTATAACTATTTTATCACTAAACTCTAAAATTTGAAAAGATTAATGATCGAGCTTTCACGGTCATCATTGTTTTGAGTTGGTGAACTTAAGGGATTGTATTCTGATCAGTTATTTTTTAGTCCAGATCTAATCATCAGTTCTCTCTACATCACGATGATGGGTAGGTCTCTTAGGATACTTCTAGTAGTATTGCTTCACACACACCTGCCCGTACATCTAGGGAAGTTCCAGAGATCCCAAACTCTTACTCGAAACTTGAGTATTCCACCTTCTTGGTCTTTGACCTCCCTGACACATCACATGAGATACAACAACAATAAAACCTACTTTTATTAACTTGCAAACATCTGAGGTCCGATCTTTTACTTTTTAGAGTTTGATGAGATAGCCTGAGAGCTGAGAGAGGATGGGAAACTAGAGATTCCCGATGTATTTGATCATGATGTGATCAACAACAACCTCCTAACATCCCTAGAGGTGATGCAAAGATGGATCTGGGACCACGAGTTACTGATGATAGAGGTTAGGAGGGAGATGATGTAGATTAGAGATGCTAGAGTTGAGAGATCTGGTGGTGGAGGAGAGGTTCCTAGAGATGAGGACCGAGCAGATGCTATAGCAGATGCGAGACCCTTACGCACGATGAGGGAGTTGCACAACCCTGGTGTGACTCTTACTCATAGACTGATTTAATTGCCTACTATTTTGGGAGACTTTTAGCTATGTCCATAGATGATACAACTATTTCCCTTGTTCCTTGGTCTTGCCACCTAAGAGCCACACATCCACTTGTAGGAGTTCGAGATGATCTGTAGTACCGTCTACAACAAGGTCATGGACGAAGATACCATAAAGCTGATAGCCTTACCTTTCTCATTGGTTGACAGAGCAGCCTAGTAGCTGAAGCACTTGGGGGGGGTTGTCACTACATGGGATTAGTTGAGGACTGAGTACCTTAACAAGTATTATCCACTTGGCCGGACCAATGCAGTACAAGCTATGATTAGTAACTTCACCATGATCCCAAATATACAGTTTCATGAGGCTTGGGATCGGTTCAGAGAGCTCATTGGATGGTGTCGTGACCATGTTATCAACAAGCCCAACTTGGTACAGAGTTTCTTTTGTGGGATGACATCCGAGTTGTAGGGTCTTGACAACACCTCTTGTGGGCGATCCTATTTTTCTAAGGATGAGGATAAGGTCTGGGCCATCTTTGAGGAGATGGATGAGAACTAACCAGACCCGTGTCTACACTCAGGGGAAGCCTTCCCATCAGGCATTGTCTAACCATAGAGTTGCACGTATAGAGGCTGGCTCACCTTCATCTTCCACATCAGCAGAACTAGTAGAGTCATCAGTCGCAGATATGGGCATTATCAACCAGAAGTTGGACCGCATGGAGATCATAGAGAAGAAGAGGTGCTAGGGCCTTGACAAGCTCAAGAAGATTGATGAGCTAGCTCAAAATTTGAGTGGCCTGAAAACATAAATCATATGCCTTCATGAGGCATAGATGGCTTCATTGCTTTTGTCTAGGTCACAAGCTGATCAAGGGAGCATATATTCAAATCCATCCACCTCATACAGATAGGTTCACCATATTCAAGCAGAGCATGTTCAATCAGCCCCACAATACCACTTATCACCACCTTCTTCATAAGATACAAAGATGGTGGTGTACCACAATGATCAGCCATTGGCATCCCTTCCTTCATGCACGAGCAGTCGGAGCTGTGGACGAACGTCAACGGTTTTGGTATTCCCAGTACCAAAAATATCCCAGTATCCGTTGTGATCACGAAGGCTTCAGATGGTTTACTGGAGTTTCTCAGTCCCACCAGCAGCCTTCGACATAGCTAGGGAAGGGTATGCAACAGTCGCAACCCCAGTACTTCCAACATATCATTTCTTTACCCCATTACCATGGTCAATAGTGCCAGCATCAACAACCTCACTCCCACTTCCAGCATCCTTTACCTCACTCATACCCACAACAACAGTAGCATGGCCAGCCTCAGCACTTTCAGAGAGGCAACCCATCGGGGTCTCATGCACCTTGTATGAGAAACCCATCTTTAGAGGATCTCGCCCGCATTCTTATAGAATGGCAGACCACTTTCAGGTGAGAGATGGATGAGTTCAGTTAGGAGATAGGAGACATCATCAAGGGCAAGGCCGACATAACCACACATATTGAGCTTAATCCGAACAACCTGAAGAGGGAATCTAAGCAGGTACAATCTACAGAGTCCGCCACTCCTAGTAAGGTACTTGATGATATGCATTATTTTATTTGATGTTGATTTCATGACACTTAGGAGCGGTATGAAGCCAGCAGGGGGTGCCTCATCTAGGCAACAATATGATTCCCATTCAGGATCACTAGATGAACTAGAGAGCGGTGTTGATGCCACTGATTTTGATGATGATGGTGGTGCTGAAGCCACCAAGATTAATGATCTAGACAATGTTGTTCATGATGTCAACTCTCCAGAAGCTACAAATGGTGGTGCTGATGTCACCAAGATTTCACACAATTGGGATGGAGCATGGTACTGATGCTGCTTCTTCAAATCTTATCAATGGTATTGATGCCACAAAGAGTACATGTACATACACTCTAGTTGTTTTGACTTCTCGTCCTGTACATCATGATGATTCATGAATCTCAGATGCATCAATCTAAAAGTCGTGAATTAAGCTCAAAAACCAAAAAATCATTGGCAATTATTCATTTATTCAGCATAATTAGCATTCATGCATGTTTTAATGATGATTGCATTTCATCACTTATTATTGCACAAAATAAGAAGCCAAAAATCACAATCCAAATGACCTGTAAATAGCATGAATTCCCTGATTTCTATCTAATTCATGCCAATTCCAATTGACCTGAAACTATCTCCACTATGTACATATTACTTAAAGAATAATTAAAAAATACAAAAAAATTACTAACCTACATAAGTGGACCAAAAACCCAAACCATAGTTCTAGGATTTCCTGACCAAAACTTTGATATCCTCCTCGTCCTGTATTCGATTTGATCCTACTCACTTTTAAATTAATATACATTCAAATACCTTCAAAACAAGCCTAAGTTCATGTGAATTAGAGCTCATATGTGAAAACTGGGTTTTGGGCCACTTCTATACATTGTGTATTTTAGGGGGGTTTGACCTATTATTTTATGTACGCATTTAACCCCATGGATTTTATTTATTTCTCATTTATTTTCTTTGATAAAATTTTATTAAAATGACAAAAATCTAAATCCAAAATGTTCTTGAAATAAAAAAAATTAATTGAGTCTGAGTGTTCACTAACAATTTGTACAAAAATGGAATTCATGGTACTTTATTTTCCAATTTTCGTAATCAATAAAATCCAAAAAATTAGATTAATGTGTAAATGTTTATATATGATTTTATAATAATTTTTTCCAGATTTTTTATCTGGTTTAAAAATAACAAAAAATTATAAAACCAAAAAATCAAGGTATTCTATGCAAATAGGATATCCCCAAGATATCACTTTGTGCAAATGATCGATTTTGGTTTTGTCCCTTCATGAAAGTTTTAGATCTCATCGAGACGAGCAATTTTTGTGAAGAACTTATTCGATCTAAGTTCATTTGCTACTTATTCCAGAAATATCTTTCTATTTTTTTTTTGAATTTTCTAGGGTTGACACGTGGCTGCTCCTGGAGCTGCCACGTGTAACCCTTTTTTGGGCTTTTTAATTTCATTTTTATAAAACAATTAAAAAATTTAAAAAAAGACTAGCATGTGAGGAGCACATGCCTCCTTCGCACGTGTCCATCCCCTTTCCCAAACTGTCCACCACCGCACGCGAATCCCGACCCTCCTCTGTGATCTCCTCCCCGCAGATCTCGTATCGATTCCCGTCGCGTATCATCACCGACCGTCTATGCACCTATCTCCTATCTCGAATCTCCACGTATCCCAATCAAACCACCCTAAAATTGTGCCACCGCCTCTCAAATCAGGTCCCCTCCGATTCGCGATCACCTGCCATATATGCCATCTCATTCTCTGCTATAAAGGACCACCACCGGCCATTCTCGAACCCATCCTCCCTTAGCACCTAAACGAGGAGAAGATCGGTGGTGACAGACCGAGCTCCTCCCCCTTCCCTCCGTTGAGGTCCGAGGCTCATAGCCTCGTTGTAGACCTGTGGTGTACATCTTCCACCTGCTGCTACTCTGCTCCGACATCCTTGAGCTGTCGAGCCAATGACAACTTCAACTCCATCGACCACCTTCTTTAGCCTCCGAACAATATCCCACGTAATTCCCACTCCCTTCATCACATGCAACCATCAAAAGAATCGCCATCCACGCAGCTCTGCCATCCTCGTCACCGCCAACGTTCATCAAACAAGCCGCCAAAGGTGTCTTTTTCGACACACGTACAACGACCGTACACGTCCCCCGTATTTCCAGGCCAGAGCTCCAACCTTTGGTCGACCTCCGCATCGAAGCTCTGGCCATCTTGCATCCACTCCATTCTCGTATTCATAGATTACTACATCGCACCTCCGACAAGACCAGCTACCGCGCTTCCATCGCCATATCCTCGAGAGTGGCGTGTGTTGCCCAATCAAGGTTAGCCCTCCGTCGGACCCTGCTATTCTGCCATAGAATATTGCCAGCCTCCTCCTGATCACCCATTCAAGGCTGGGCACAGGACCCGAGGCCCTCCCTACATGAGGCGCATGTGCGGGAGGGATCACATGGACGGCACCCTCCCTAGGGAGATTTATGGATTGACCATAACGACCAAATCCCTATTGATCGACCATAATACCACTCCTTCGATCAACCTACACATACAGAGGACAAGCCTGATAATATCGACAATTATGAAGCCTGTATGATTCCATTATTTGGGTTTACGATCAATCATGACCATGGAAGTAGACTCTACTTAAATCAGCATTCCATGCTTAAGTCACGACATGTTGAGTATGAGACCTACAGATTCTTGAAAAATCCTTTCATTGAGCAGAATCCTTCCATAAATTTTTAGGAGAAATTTTCAAGAAATAATAATCATATATTGGATAATCCAAGAGAATCTCCTCTCAGCTCACACAAGAAAATGGAGGATGAAATGACTGGATCTCAAATACATTAACATACACCGACTGCTCCCATGATTGATCATGAAAAGATTTTGGAAGATGATATTTCGAGGATAAATAAGAGATTTGAATTAATAGAGGATAAATTGAAAGTTTGCTGATCGATTGATTTTTCTCTCTGGTAGCTCAGATCTAAAAATGGATAATGAAATGATTGGATCTCCTGTCGAAAATTCTGAGGATATTCTGAAACTTTGAGAATATGTTCACCCTAGGGATGACTCTGACAGTAACACTTCTGCATACTTTTCCCCTAGGAATAACTCAGAATCTGATTCTTACTTGGCTAATCAAAACCCCTCATCATCTACGGAAAACACCACATCCACACACCACACCGAAACCGCCAAAAAAATCAAAAAACTAGAAAATTTCAGAACCGACGTAAACTAAACCCTAGAGGAGAGGCTCGTCGTCGGATAATACCAGACCCACTTATTTCTGATAATACCATACCCTCGTATCGGATACGATGATCACGCTTCCGTGATGCCCTTGAGGATAATACCATACCCTCGTAGGTCCACTTATTTCAGAACTGACCCAATCAACCAAGGGCACGTAAATAGCACGTGTCCCTTGGTATTCTTGCAAGAAATCTCCCAACGTTTTCCTAATTTGTTGAAGCATCCCGCCTCTCGAGGGCCACGTGCATAGCACGTGACCTCTTGAGAATTTTGCGACAAAGCCCCTCTAGACCCATCAATTCTTCTTCCAGGTCCAAGCTCCCCCAAGGGCACGTGCACGGCACGTGCCCCTTGGGAATTTTGCAGGAATCATCCCAAGGGTCTCGATAATTCCATTTATACCCTTGTTCTGCATATCTTTACATTTATTTAATTATCACAATTGCAATAGTACCCTTGTGTTTCCCCCTTATTTTGAATTGATTTATTGCATCATTTTATTTATCAAAAAATGCATGATGTTCTTCAATTAACTCTCTACATTATGGCATCCTGTGATATTTTTATGAACAGTGGTTAATTAATAATTGATTTTCTTGCAAAAATTAACATGTTTTACCTAATCGATGCTTAAAAATTCATAAATAACTAACCATAATTCTGAAAATTGCCAAAAAAATCAAAGACTGTAGAATAAGTTGCATTTTACATTGTGCTAAAAAAGGACTACATTTTCATGCATGGTTTGTTCTATAAAAATCATGTTGCATATTTCAATATTTTATTTTTAATAAATACTGAAACTCAAATTTTTAAGTTTAGGATTTTTCTTAGATCAATCACCTAGTGATAGATCTTGGTTAATGTTATCTTTTGAAAATAAAAAGGTTTAATATTTATTATAATTAATAATTGAATTTGATTGTGTTTGCATTCATAAATCCATAAAATATTTTTCTTGTATCAAAAAATTCCAAAAACATTACAGTGCATTCATTTCACCATAATTAATATCTCGGTCAAGGTTCATATTTTCCGAACATTGTTTGATTGACCTTTACATTTTAGTCTCTAAAATTGGCCACATTTGCATATCGTATCCCTATATTGCATTAAAAATACCAAAAAAAGATCATCTCGAAAACCGTGCTCACACTTTGATAGACAAAATTCTAGGTTGTTCCTTTTCTTCCTTAAGTTCGACCTTGGAACTTGCCCACGTAAAATAAACAAAAACCATGCGATTGAAAATTGAATTAATTTATTATGGTTATTTCTTGACCGATTCTGATTACTCGGCTACAACGAAATGACACATTTTTAAACGCTCAATAATTCCCTATAATTAACTGAGGGCATTTTCCGACTCGTCAGATGGCACCGTTGCCGTGGAGGCAAATGGCTTGGTTTTTTTCTAAAAAATTTTGTGTTCGGTTTTCCGCATAGGATAGTCTGACCCCTGAATTTTCATTGTAAATTTTCCATATTTTCAGGCATTTATTTCTCTTATATTTTCTTATAATTTTTTCAGTCACTCTCTTACATTCTCTATCTTATTTTTCTTACGAAGTATGCGATGTATGTGGAGTTGTTTCTCACAAAACTAACGCATCTTCACCAACGCCTGAAAAGCCACATTAAAATTAAGATCGAGTCGAGTCGTGAGAGGGCATAAAGTCTAGGATTTATTTTTCTGCAATTTTAACTTTTTGTAATTATTTGCTCATTTATAGCGATGTTTGTTTGGACTCTCACTGGTGTGACAAGACCTTGAACTTTTTCTGTGGTGTGTCATGGTCTTTTTCACTCTCCGATGAGGGTGGGGCCCGACTTGAGTAGTGCTTAGGATAGACCTACACATACGACTATTAGAGCTTTTAATTTTTTATTGTGCTCATAGAACCTAGGACCACACTTCACTTTAATCGAGATGCACACTAGATCGTTCAATTTAGTTAAACATTTAACTCATTTCTTCCCCGCTAATAGAACTTTTTGCTAGGTACAATTTTTCATAGACTTGCGTTATATTGCATCCCACATGGAGATTGCAAGGAATCACTGTAAGTCTTCTAACTGAGCATACATCATCTTTTTCGCGTGCATTGGCTTTTCCTGAATTTCTCCCTCCTATTTTGTCACATAATTTTAAAGAAAATTGGGACTGGACAGTAGACGTTTATTTATGCTCACCAAATTCTTCAGTAATCACCTAATTAAAATTGAGACTACTAAATATAGTTGATTTCAATTAACCCATAAAATTAAGAATGTTTGCGGTAGAGCAACCCCGACCTTGGATGAATTTATCTGTCTGAGTGAGCAAGAGATGACACTTAAGGTTAGAGCCCAGCTCCAAAATTTTCATTCAGACTATTGATTCTAAAATGATTAGCTACTTCTCAGTGAGGAATACGGGTAGCCGATAAACGGTCTAGATCTTCTTAGCAGAGTGGGTGGTTTAAAGGACAATGTGTAAGGATCCATCCTTAAGTAACACGGGTAGTCGTTTTATGGTCCGTACTTACACCTATACTGGCTGAAAGTAGGTGCAACTAGTCGTATAATTCAGGCTAGTCTTTAAGGAAATTTTCGGCACCAACAACTCGCTAATTTTTTTTCCAAGATTGATTTATCACCAACTAAAATTGAAAATATAATTGCCGAACTCTGACGGCTTCATTGTATGAATTGATGAATATGGGGTTTGATTTGTGTTTGAATTGGTGTGCATGAACCAAATTTGAAGATCAAAAGCTGCACATTTGTGCCATCAATCTCCTTCATAAAGATTTCTTTTGAATATCCTGTGCACTTGCATCGAGATCAACCATGTCGATTCATCGTCAACCTCCTTTGACAAAAACAAGACAATGGTTCGAGTACCCATCTGATCTTTATTATGAAAATGAATTTGTCTCGGTCAGGCTCAAATCATGTAAACCCACTTCTTTCCAGAATCCTCCAACATTTGTGGGAAACTTTCACTCTCGGATGAATCCAACCCTCTCGTTGAATTTTAAGCCTCTGTACTATAATGCTCCGATCAAAGTCACCACAACATCATATTCTCTCACTCCACCACTTGTGAATGCACTTCCATCTTGGGATGATCTGACTTATGCCAGATTTTTTATATAATACAAGAACCATTTGAAGAGCAAAACATCGAGACTCGTGATTGGCTGAGAATCCAAACCCAACCACCTTCATTATTTCCTCACAATCTTGTTGGGACAGGTCCACAATACACGAAAATGCATTCAGACTGCACCATAGGGAATAATATGATGGCCCGATCAAACCCCAAGAAGAGGTCCACACCTAATGATCAATGAGGTTGGATTGACCACAACGACCAAATCCCTATTGATCGACCAAAATACCACTCCTTCGATCAACCTACACATACAGAGGACAAGCTTGATAATATCGACACTTATGAAGCCTGTATGATTCCATTATTTGGGTTTACAATCAATCATGACCATGGAAGTAGACTCTACTCAAATCAGCATTGCATGCTTAAGTCACGACATGTTGAGTATGAGACCTACAGATTCTCGAAAAATCCTTCCATTGAGCGGAATCCTTCCATAATTTTTTAGGAGAAATTTTCAAGAAATAATAATCATATATTGGATAATCCAAGAGAATCTCCTCTCAACTCATACAGGAAAATGGAAGATGAAATGACTGGATCTCAAATACAAGAACATACACCGCATGATTGATCATGAAAATATTTTGGAAGATGATATTTCGAGGATAAATAAGATATTTGAATTAATAGAGGATAAATTCAGAAAGTTTGCCGATCGATTGATTTCGCTCTCTGTAGCTCAGATCTAAAAATGGATGATGAAATGATTGGATCTCCTGTTGAAATTCTGAGGATATTCTGAAACTTTAAGAATATGTTCACCCTAGGGATGACTCTGACAACAACACTTCTGCATATTATTCCCCCAGGAATAACTCGGAATCCGATTCTTACTTGGATAATCAAAACCCCTCACCATCTATGGAAAACACCACATCCACAAACCACACCAAAACCACCAAAAAATCGAAAAACTAGAAAATTTTATAAAAAATGAAAAAGATCTGAAGAACTTGGATCCTGCTTTACGTGAGGCATTAGATAAAAGATTGATTTTTGAACTTCCCTTGATTAAGGCCATTGAACATTTCCCTGATCTTAAAGGATTTAATGAACAAATTAATGATGAAAAAGTCAGGTAGGATAAGAACAAAGACTGAAAGACATATCCTGTCAATGGCCTCCTCCTTGGTGTTGAGGAGAAAAACCAAGAGCTGCATAGTGAAGCGGTTACCCCTATTTGACTGTCGAATCAAAGTCACCATATTTACCCATGCTCGAATCAATGACGATTCACCAATCAATATCCTCCCAACCTATGTATTTGACAAATTCAAACTTGGACCTATCAGAAAGATAAGAGAGGTCGTTCAATTGGTTGATTGATCGATAAAGAGGCCAAGAGGAACAATTTCCATCATCATTACATTGCAAGGTGCTCCGCTCAAAATAGACTTCAAAATCATTGATATTGGACATGAAGGAGAATTCACCCTATCTCCAATCATTCTCAGAAAGCCATTCTTAGCCTTGGCTAATGCAATTATTGAGTGTGAGACTCGAGAAATCAATTTTATAGCATTGGAAGCACTTCGATCTCAGCAAGTCTTTGAGGAACCATGATTTTCTGAGGCAACCTACGAAGTCCTCGATAGTTTAACCATCAAGCGGTAGAAGAGCCCTACCCTATTGCAACACCCAAGATAGCAGTTTTTAATGCGACTATTGGTTTAGAAACTCTTCCCCCTGTTCCATATCCTGCTTCTCTCATCATGGGAAATGACTCCGATTATGATCTAGAGACTTATGCATGGGCGCATCCCGAGTCGGTCAATTTCTCCTCTGACCACATTAATCAAATCAACCTGATACCGCAATGCTCCAACATCAAGTTAATTGAAAATGAACATGCAGAGACTCTCTCAATAGTTCCATTTCCTGCTACTCTCACCATAGAAAAATGTTTCTTATATGATCCCGAGACATATGCATGGGCTCACCTTGAGTCAACCTTCTCTGACTACCTTGAACAAATCAATCCAACTCAGGAGTGCACCAACATCCAGAAAACTAAGAACAAACATGCTGGACAAACACTGACCAAGGAAAAAAATTTTAATGGCTATTCATTTGGAGACTCAAGCGTCAACACCTCACTCCTAGGACCAATACCTCACGAAACAAAATGACTACCCTGTATCTAAAAAGAAAGTTGCCTTTGACCTTCCGGAAGAGGAATTGTCTGATAATCCCTCATCAGGTCGGAAAAAGGTAATCTACATGAGTGAGGTCTGTTCGGCAGTCTTAAAACCTTATCATCGCAAGGATCTAAACTTCGATTACTGTTGGACAACTCCCATTCATCACTATTATTCATCCAAAGCCGATTCTCCTGGTCTCATTAAACACACTGAATAATTTCGTATGAGCTGACTGAGATTACTGCTTCAGAGTATTCATCCGAGGATAAATCCCTTGATCCCAAGAAGGAACAAATTATGAGAAAACAACTAAAGCAATTAAAAAACAAGAATATCTGGAGTACCTCCATTTTCAAGTATTATTAAAGTAAAGATAACTCTAGTAATTGTTACCTTTCATCCGATTCATATGCTTCATCTTATCTCAAGAATGATTTCTCTGAAGATAACACTAATAATGGTTGGGAATTATATGCTTCATCTCCTTCTTATCATTACAATCTCCCACCACATGCTCACAAAATGATCGGCCGAAAACTGCCTTAATCATCGGTTACCCACCCTCCCTTCCGACCCCATCGGTCTCCTCGTGCATATTCTTCCTCTACTTAGGCCAAGGCCTAAGTATAAGGAGGGGGGACCGATGCAATCTATACATACCATTCTCCCCATCTCACGATCACTTCATTTCCACCCTTCTTCCGTACTTAGTCTGACCAAGAGCTTAAGTATAGGGGGAACCGATACCCATCTGTATATAGTCTCCTTATTCACATCTCCCGACCACCTCAGTTTCTCTCTTCTTCTATACTTTCACTGCCTAAGTATAAGGGGGCAGGCCAATCTGTCTTTTTCTTTCTTTTTCACTCTCTTACGCTTTTCCCGAGCTATGTCTTCTCCACGCTTCTTGTGTTCTAAGGACACAACACTCACTAAGTATAGGGGGTGAGTATATATACTGTGTATATATTTTACCCATAGCTCGTACTTTCGCGTAAGTCTATATGTATTTATGGGGTGGATAACTAACTTTAAAAAAACAAAAAAAACAAAAACAAAAAATTGCTACTAACACTAACTATGTCCCACAATATTTTTTGAAAAAATGGCTTCTATTTCATTTTTGCATTTCAAAACAAAAAAAACTTGCATAAATTTTTTTCTCTCTAAAAAAAAGAAAAAAAATGTGTTTGAATTTTATACACATGCACTTCATCCAATATTACATGCATTTGCATTTGTGAAAAGTCCTTGGGTTCCGAATAGAGTTATGAGTAGAAATCGAGAATGGTCTGGACTTGATCTTAATCTACCTAATTTTCAACAGGAACTTCACCGAGAAATAGGATTTTAGAAACTTCAGGTCTATGACTTAATTCTTCGAGTTCAACACGATAATGTGCAGCATTTGACTCTTAGTGTCTAACCTGGTCTCTTCATTCTGGGTACGACTCTGGAATAGGGAATTAATTTGTACTCTCGTACTATGCACTTAGCTCAACTCAGATGGGGTGTTGGAAGACTGTGTGAGTTTCTTTTCTCGTAGCGTGGAAATCTAAAGACCGAAGTACGGGTTGAAATAAAGCTTCGGAAAAGGGATTGATGGCTAGGCACAATTTTTTCTAAGACCCCAAAACATGCATGGAAAAAAGATTCTATATCTGTAGGGGCACAACAAGATCCAAGCAGAGCTAATGAAAATCCAAATGCAAAGAAGTCTACTACCAAATAAACATTTGACCAAAAAATGTCCTAGCTTCAAGAAAACCTGCAGATCTTGGTGGAGACTTGGCCAAACTGGCTAACTTCACAAGGAGAGGCGGCTACACGGGCCACGTTGAAAATGCGAGCCCACGGCGAGCCATTATGCAATAAATCTTATTGCAAATATCATTCCCTGATCTGAAATGAAGAATGAATAATTTGTATAATAGGTCCCTTAGTACAATTAGGGTTATGTACCATGACCATCTTTATAATCATACAGCTGTTGATTCAACTATTGAATCATAGAGGCTGGTGCTTGGATGAATATCTAAAGAGTTAGATTGAGGACTCATCAAGCACCGTCAAATGATTATTAAGAGATGATCTCCAGCCTGAGTAGGAAATGGCAATCCTATCTCTGAAGGCTGATATCTGACCGACCTCTTGATGCAGGTCCTCTGCATAGGAATAGAGATTCGGAGGTGTCAGATTAGTTAGGTCAAAGAGTTGACTTAACGAGATCGAGATAACCAAAGTCCTATATCATATGCTGTCATGATATAGGCACGCATCCTCTGACCGGAGACAGATGTGTTACTATATGTCTGAGTGTGTACATTTGGCAGACCAATAGGTTGATGACCTAATCAAGGTCTATACACCGGCGCGCTGGTGTGCATATAAGGGCATATGAGTAATACGATCTCTCAAAGGGATCATACAGGTTCAGTTACTGAACCGGAAGACATGAGCTCACTCATGAGATATTGGGAAGAATCAAATTCCATGCGCATGGTCGTCTCGCTTTGGAAGCTTGACTGAATTTGTAGGTTTGATATATACTTTTAGTATATGATCAAGACCTAGGTATGATATACACTTTTGGAAAGTGTATGATCGATACCAACTCCCAATGATCGAATGAGAAACTTACTGATAAAACCATGAAGTAGACAGTATAAAGTTGATCCGATACTTCGGGTTTAGTCTGAGTCTTCCAGTATGCAGGATGTACAGGTATTGGGAATACCTGAGGGTGATTTGATCATAAACGATTGTATAACCATGATGCTTCCATTCCTAGGGAGTGATGAAACGGGTCTGGATTTTAGTGACTCCTCTCAGTAGAGAAGTGATCTGATCTTGGTCCAAGTGTTGGACATTGATCTGAATGTGATTCAGATACAATGAGAAGATTAGATTTACGGTCTTGATTTAATCAAGCATCTATGAGAGGCCCGCGATCTGGATTTGAGATATGATCTCAATATCCATGTCACTATACGTGGAACAATACAATCGCCCTGTCCTTATCTCCAAGTATCTGCGGAGAGATTGCATTATTCTTGAAGGGTTCAAGAATAATTCCATAAGATCTAAGCAATGAAGAAATAATGATTAAATGTGATTTAATCATCTTGATGTGTGAAGAAATTATCCATATTAAATGTGATTTAATTAATATGGATAAGAATAATGTGGATAGAAATATCCAATTATTCATAATATATTATAAATGTGATTTATAATGTATTAGAGAGAGCTAATTATAATTTATATGTGTTGATTAATTATTATGTGTATTGGATACACATTGTGTAATTAATTAACAATATGAATTATATGTTGTTTTGGGTTGTGAATATGATTCACAATTTTTTCCATGGCAAGAATGCAATATTCTCAAAGATAATTGTGAATTATTTTTTTTGGAGAATAAAACCCAATAAATTTGTTGCAAATAAATAAGAGAGATTCCAAGGAGATATGCAATCTCATGGATTTCCATGAGATTGCAATCTCCATGCAATCTCAAGGGGCGGCACATCATTCCTATAAGGAATGTGTGGCCGTCCACTTGGAAGGTACATTGAGATAAAATCTCCATGTATCTTCTCTCCTTATTTGTTGGGATGATTTAGGAATAAATTATATTTGATTTTGTCAAATATATTTTGACCTAAATTTGTTGCTTTTGACAACAACAATCTTGGCCATTGGATTGACACAAATCAATCTCACCCATTGATTTTATGTGTCCCATGGATTGAGATCCATGGATCCCAAAACCCTATAAATAGAGAGGCATACTATGCTCTCTAATGACATGTAATATTGGAGCTCTCTCTCTCTCCCTCATTTCTTCATACACGCCAGCCCTCTCTCCCTCTCTTGTTGGTGGCCGTCCACCATGCCCTAGAGGAGAGAACCGTCGTCGCCTTCGCCACCGCGTCGCCGCTTCGACGTTCTTCGGTTCTCCGTCTTCTTGGAGAGTTCCTCTCACGAAGGAGACGTTTGATTTCGTGCGACGAGATCAGGAGCAACCATGCTTGGATCATCTTCTTGGATTGCGAGGACAAAGCGGTTCATCCCCGCGCTCGCAAGCAGTCTCGCCGACGATCGGACTTGAGACAGGAGGTCTCTTTCTTTAGAGACTTGATCAACCACGCTTCAAGAGGTATTGCATTATACTTGTTGTGGTTATAGATGAAATGATCTGAGAATGGTTCTCGGATCATGTGGTTTCATCGAATAAAAATTTTTAAATTCCGCTGCACCGAACAACTAGTACGACTAGTCGTTCTTCGTCGTATCCGATACGATGATCACGCTTCCGTGATGCGCTTGAGGATAATTTCCATATCCTTCAAGTGGTATCAGAGCCAGGTTGACGGTTTCGAATATGATTCGAAAAACCGAGGACGACTTGGGTTCGTTAAGGTCGCGAAAGTTTTTATCGCATTTGATTTCACAGATCTGTTTAGTAAATAAATTCGGCACTGTTTAAATTATTTAAACACGAATTTAATACTTGGATTTTGTTCCACATTAAATAAGGAAACCATAGGATCTGAGTTTACGTAAATCGGATTTCGTATGCTCTAGATATGGTTGTTTTAATGAACATGTATGCACTGTTGCGGGAACTGTAGATCTGAACGTGATTAAAATGTTAATTACTGTTTAGACTTGCCTCGAAATGCATGTAACATCACTTGGATTCTGTCCTAAATCAAATTAGCAATCTATGAAAATTTATTTTGTCTAATATGGATTTAATATGATTGAGATATGCTAATTTTAGTAGGTAGGGGTCACTGCTGAAATTGCTGAAATTACAGTCCTAATCTAGAACCAAGTGATTGTCAATTAGTGAAATTAATTGTTAATTTCGTGAAATAATCATGAAAAATATTTGTGAAATATTTGAAGTTGATTATTTACATAATTGACATGGCCTCAACCAATTAATTGATTATATTTGATCTAAATCTTAATTGGAAACACATTCATCAAACTTGATGTTTGATTGGTGATTGTCATTTAATCATTTAGTGAAATTAAATTGTTTAATTTCCTAGAATAATTGTGCACAAATATTTGTGAAATATTTGATGATAATTCCCTTAAATGACATTGCCTTAACCAATAATTGATTAAGATGTGATCTAAATCATAATTGGAAACCACAATCTTTCAAACTTGATGCTTGAATAGGATTTGGGAATTTGTCTAGCAAATTTCCCTATAATAAAAAATGTTTTGATTATTACTATATGGTACAATTTCGGTTGAAGAACCGATGATCATCTCAAGTACAAATTAATCAATTTGGCATTATCCTTTCCCGAGGCGGATATGGTGCCTAGTCGGAGAGCATTGGGGTTGCGGGTTGCAACGTATGTGGTCCGTCCCACTCTCGTCGGTACTGGCCATGACAGCGTGTAGGGCCGGGATAATGTCCGAGGGATTAAGATGTATTTTTCTAATTATTAAAATTCGAATTAATATGTATTTTGAGATCTTACCATATATATTCAAGTAAAATAATCAAGTTTGATTGATTGAATTGGATTGATAATTAATTTAATATGATTAAATTGATTATGTCCAATTGAAATACTCTAATTTGATTACAGTTAATAATTCCCTTGGAAGAATTAATTATGTGAATGTGATTCACGATAATTAATTAAAATTTGAATATGAGGTGGAGGATCACATAAGTGACATCCATGGTCTCCCGTCAAGGCGAAGGGTTCCGTCGCTAGGGATTGTATGTAGGAGACGCCTGTCCGAAGTGACAGCTCCTGTATGCAAGCGCATCTGGATCGGGCTCTTTGCTTCTCGAAAGAGTAAGGCCGTATACGTAGTGACCCCAATATCGGATCCTCATATTATTGGGGCGATATTGGATTGCGTATAGCGAGTACTATTCCTGTTGACGGTTAGTTCAATTAACGACGGGTCAACATCGCCTTAGGGGTGGTGGGCCCGGGTGTTAAAGACCGAATTGGGAAATGCAAGTTGGACTTGCAAAGCGGAATGTGTTCCCGCTTCTTTTTATCCGAGTTGCAGATTCTCATATTATTGGGATGTAACAAAGATAAGGAAGGAGATCCCAGATCTTGTTGAGATATAATGGTAAGTATATCTCTTACATTGAAAGTGATTAAGGGAATGAACTTTCAGTGTTGACAAGGCAAGACAACTTTGATATAAAAATCCTAAATCAAAGTAAAATATATATATTTATATATTTATGCAAATTTCTTATTTCAGATAATCCTTCATTAAAACCTACTCAATGATATACTCAATAGTAACCAGTGAAATATCTTGGATTGGACTCATGATCCAGATATTGTACTTGCAATTGAACACATAATGTATGTGGTTGCAATGTGCAAATTTCCTCATAATATTGAGAAATGACAATTAAATAGATAATAGGACTACAACCCTAGGGGTTTGTATGTCTCTATGGTCTTGGTATCATCAAATGTACTTTGGAAGTGACATGTTGATGATGATCATAATTGTCATATAATCCTTATAAAATCAATGAAGATTTTCTGGCATACATATGTGCTCTTGACATTTAATCATGAGTGACATGGTTCTCTGCATCATGTAGAATGGTAGCTCTATAAAGAGATGATGTATTCAAATTGTTTGAGTACCTACCTGAACCTATGTTTTATGAGTTTAGATGGATGTAGATGATGAGTGTCATTATTCTACTGTCTATACTCTAGTCATTCATGAAGCTTCATAATATTCATATTGTATGAATTTAAGGAAGCATGTATAAATGTTGAAAAATTCTTACTTTGAATTCTTTTGAATTTAAAATAAGAGATCATCTGTCCTGCGCAATGGTTGCTCATAGATAAAGGGAGCGCAGTGGAAGCATGGGTTGGACCCAAGAAAGAAGGAAAGTCAAAGAGTTGACTGGACTTCTGTGACTTCCATATGACATCCAAAGAGTTGGATGAATGCCAATACTGCAATAAGTTGATGTGTTAATAGTATGATTATCAAGTCTGTCTAGAATCCTTAGAAAAGGACTCGGATGGAGCATCAGAATAATCTACATAAATCATTGATATTGACTTACTTATTGAATAAGATAAAGTCAAATAATTGTATCTCAATCTTCTGATGACATTTGCAATAGGTTGCATATGCTTTAGAAGACCAGAAAATTTAATCTTAAGGTCTATAGTTATCCACATGGATATTGATGCAGTTGTTGCAACAATCTCTGCTGGATTGATAGACTTGTTAATTTTAGTGGGAGAGCCCTTAGTCTTAGAGAATGTCTCTATGACCTAGATATAAGAATACACTCATTGTTTGTTTCTAAATGTTGGAAATAAACATGAATTCTGAGATAGAACTATCATAAAGAGTTATGATGGAAATATTTCAGATAGTAGTCTAAAATCTAGTGGACTCCACTAAATTAGAAAATTAATGAATGGTTCATTAAAATTTCTAAATACTGAAATTAAACCTTAAGATCAATAGGAGGATGAAGATCATTTGACAATGATCTAGCATCAAGCCTTGGACATTTGTCTATTGATTTGATCAATAGAATAGTAAGAGATGAAACTTTAGAATGTCGAAAATTTCAAAACTTACATACTTATGAATATTGTATTCAAAGTAAAATGCCCAATACACCCTTCTTTGGGAATGGTGTAAGATGCCGAGGTATTCAGGATCTCATGCATATTGATGTATGTGGATCATCTATATCATAATGAACATTGTGGATATGTGATATCTATTAATGATTATGTATGATATGAGATTTCTTCTCTTCACTTAGAAACCTTTGAAAAGTTCAAAGATTTCACAAGTTTAGTTTAGAACCAAAGTTTGAAGGGAGATAAAATGAATTTGGTCTAATCTAGGTAATCAGTACCTATTAGATGAATTCATAATATACCTTATGGAGAAAGGAATATCATTCCTATCTCAATCCTCCTAATACACCTTAACTCAATAGAGTTATAGGGAGATACAATTGGATCATGTGTGACATGATTCAATCAATGATGAAATTTTAGCATAAATTCCTCTTAGTATCCAGGTATATATGTAGTAGAGACTGCATATAATTCCATGCAAGTAAGCTGGAATTGAGCACTTGAGAGTGCTGCTTCATTAGGAAAATAAAGAATGGTATTGGATACCTACTTTATGACCTTGAGATTCTTAAAATATCTCATCTCCGAGAATGTGATTCTTAGAGGTTGAGACTCTTGAGAATCAAGATGAAAATGAAGTATAGGAACTCATTTTTCTTGAGAAGATAATGAGACTCCTGAAATTGGAAACTAAAAGGACAATTAAAGATGAAACACTAATACCTCTTCAAATGAGTTTGAGGATGGATTCCATGTGTTAGAGATATCTGACAATGATCGAACTTCATGTGATGAAGCTTCTGAAGATCATAGCATGGATAGATGGATAGCAATAAAAGTCTAATGTAGACTTCATATACAAGTGTTGTATATGGACCCTCGAGGATCCACCTATATGGGTAAGACCTGTAAAAGGTGTAAATGGATCTTCAAGAGACAGGGAACCTGATGAGAAGGTAGAGACCTTCAAAGCACGGTTTGTAGCTATGAGCTACACACTGGAAGAGAAGACATTGCTTGCAATGAGACTTGCTCTTCGGTGACCATGCTTAAAACCGTCAGAATATTGCTAACCTTAGCTACACAACTTGACTATTGCATCTTCAAGATGTAAGTCAATATTGCATTCCTCTACGAATACCTCTTTGAGGATATTCACATGAAGTAGCCCCAGGGCTTCATGGTTGAGGAAAGCAGGGTGTGCAAGCTAAGGAATCAATCTATGGACTCAAATAATCTTCTTGAAGTTGGATCATAAGATTTGATGAAATTATAAATGTTATGATTTCAGATAGAATCTGGATGAGCCATGTGAAGCTTAGTGGGAGTGCCTTTGTGTTCATCGTGTTAAATGTAGATAATATCCTAATCATTTATAATGATATAAGGATGATAATAAGTGTTTTATAGACTGGCTATTCCATATCTTGAAATATGATTTCAAAGATACCTCTTAGATCTTAGTTCTGAAGTTGTTCAGAAGCAAAGAGAAGAGGATAATGGGACTGTCACATTTTTAGTACACCTTGGACATATTCTATTCATAGAAATTCCAAGAAAGGCTTCCATCGCTTAAGATATGGTACTGACCTATCTAAAGGGATAGCACCTCAAAGAGTTGAGGCAGTGAATGCTAGAACTACTTGCCCTTGGGCATCAGTTCTGAAAAGCCGGGTGTGTGCTAGATGTGTACAAAAGCTAGATGGCTGCCATGCAGTGGGAGTAGTAAACTTTTACTAATCCTACTGTGGAAATAAAACACTTGGTTGCAGTAATAACAAAATCTTCATAGATGACAAGATTTTTGAGATAGTGATCTCAAAGTCTTATCTTCAAAAGTTTAAGACTTTATAGATAGTGATCTAAAAGGTCTTAACTATAGATACCTTAGGAGATAGAGATCTCCAGGAATAAGGATACTCTGATAAGGATTATGGAAATATTGGTTGTGATAATTGTTAAGCTGTAGTGTCAAGGACACTATAACTAACAAGATTGAGTATTAGTTGCATAAGATGCAACATTCGCATTGGATGCGAACACTGTTGCTGGGGATATGCATGTGCCGTAAAAGGACTTGGCATAGTCTTGCGGGGACAGAGTGACTGATCAGCTTACCTAGCTATTTTCTAAATAGCCTGTGATTGTCACATGAGTGCGGGTTTAAATGATTAGCCCATTAATGGCTCTTTGGGCTAGTGGGAGATTGTTGAAAATGCGAGCCCACGGCGAGCCATTATACAATAAATGTTATTGCAAATATCATTCCCTGATCTGAAATGAAGAATGAATAATTTGTATAATAGGTCCCTTAGTACAATTAGGGTTATGTACCATGGCCATCTTAATAATCATACAGCTGTTGATTCAACTATTGAATCATAGAGGCTGGTGCTTGGATGAATATCTAAAGAGTTAGATTGAGGACTCATCAAGCACCGTCAAATGATTATTAAGAGATGATCTCCAGCCTGAGTAGGAGATGGCAATCCTATCTCTGAAGGCTGATATCTGACCGACCTCTTGATGCAGGTCCTCTGCATAGGAATAGAGATTCGGAGGTGTCAGATTATTTAGGTCAAAGAGTTGACTTAACGAGATCGAGATAACCAAAGTCCTATATCATATGCTCTCATGATATAGGCACGCATCCTCTGACCGGAGACAGATGTGTTACTATATGTCTGAGTGTGTACATTTGGCAGACCAATAGGTTGATGACCTAATCAAGGTCTATACACCGGCGCGCTGGTGTGCATATAAGGGCATATGAGTAATACGATCTCTCAAAGGGATCATACAGGTTCAGTTACTGAACCGGAAGACATGAGCTCACTCATGAGATATTGGGAAGAATCAAATTCCATGCGCATGGTCGTCTCGCTTTGGAAGCTTGACTGAATTTGTAGGTTTGATATATACTTTTAGTATATGATCAAGACCTAGGTATGATATACACTTTTGGAAAGTGTATGATCGATACCAACTCCCAATGATCGAATGAGAAACTTACTGATAAAACCATGAAGTAGACAGTATAAAGTTGATCCGATACTTCGGGTTTAGTCTGAGTCTTCCAGTATGCAGGATGTACAGGTATTGGGAATACCTGAGGGTGATTTGATCATAAACGATTGTATAACCATGACGCTTCCATTCCTAGGGAGTGATGAAACGGGCCTGGATTTTAGTGACTCCTCTTAGTAGAGAAGTGATCTGATCTTGATCCAAGTGTTGGACATTGATCTGAATGTGATTCAGATACAATGAGAAGATTAGATTTACGGTCTTGATTTAATCAAGCATCTATGAGAGGCCCGCGATCTGGATTTGAGATATGATCTCAATATCCATGTCACTATACGTGGAACAATACAATCGCCCTGTCCTTATCTCCAAGTATCTGCGGAGAGATTGCATTATTCTTGAAGGGTTCAAGAATAATTCCATAAGATCTAAGCAATGAAGAAATAATGATTAAATGTGATTTAATCATCTTGATGTGTGAAGAAATTATCCATATTAAATGTGATTTAATTAATATGGATAAGAATAATGTGGATAGAAATATCCAATTATTCATAATATATTATAAATGTGATTTATAATGTATTAGAGAGAGCTAATTATAATTTATATGTGTTGATTAATTATTATGTGTATTGGATACACATTGTGTAATTAATTAACAATATGAATTATATGTTGTTTTGGGTTGTGAATATGATTCACAATTTTTTCCATGGCAAGAATGCAATATTCTCAAAGATAATTGTGAATTATTTTTTTTGGAGAATAAAACCCAATAAATTTGTTGCAAATAAATAAGAGATATTCCAAGGAGATATGCAATCTCATGGATTTCCATGAGATTGCAATCTCCATGCAATCTCAAGGGGCGGCACATCATTCCTATAAGGAATGTGTGGCCGTCCACTTGGAAGGTACATGGAGATAAAATCTCCATGTATCTTCTCTCCTTATTTGTTGGGATGATTTAGGAATAAATTATATTTGATTTTGTCAAATATATTTTGACCTAAATTTGTTGCTTTTGACAACAACAATCTTGGCCATTGGATTGACACAAATCAATCTCACCCATTGATTTTATGTGTCCCATGGATTGAGATCCATGGATCCCAAAACCCTATAAATAGAGAGGCATACTATGCTCTCTAATGACATGTAATATTGGAGCTCTCTCTCTCTCTCATTTCTTCATACACGCTAGCCCTCTCTCCCTCTCTTGTTGGTGGCCGTCCACCATGCCCTAGAGGAGAGAACCGTCGTCGCCTTCGCCACCGCGCCGCCGCTTCGACGTTCTTCGGTTCTCCGTCTTCTTAGAGAGTTCCTCTCACGAAGGAGATGTTTGATCTCGTGCGACGAGATCAGGAGCAACCATGCTTGGATCATCTTCTTGGATTGCGAGGACAACGCGGTTCATCCCCGCACTCGCAAGCAGTCTCGCCGACGATCGGACTTGAGACAGGAGGTCTCTTTCTTTAGAGACTTGATCAACCACGCTTCAAGAGGTATTGCATTATACTTGTTGTGGTTATAGATGAAACGATCTGAGAATGGTTCTCGGATCATGTGGTTTCATCGAATAAAAATTTTTAAATTCCGCTGCACCGAACAACTAGTACGACTAGTCGTTCTTCGTCGTATCCGATACGACGATCACGCTTCCGTGATGCGCTTGAGGATAATTTCCATATCCTTCAGGCCACCCTCCAGTTCTTTTCCCCTTCTTCTAACTTCTCCCCCATTTCGATTGTGAACACATCATGACAGACCTTAGAAGGAAATACCTGACTCCCCGAGGACGAGTTACTGGAGAGGAGGTGTGCGTGGTAGTCTGACATTCTGGATGGGAAGAGCTAAAACCTTTCACACACATGAGTCGATTGTTCAATGTTCATGGGGTATGCTTTGGGAGGAGGATTGATCTAAGATGACTTCTGAGACGAAACTGTGACAATGATGTGTAGAACTGAAGGTTGTTGATTTAAAAACCGTAAGTCTCACAGAAGTTCCGCCATACTAATAATTCAAAGGTTAGGTCTAGTTCCATTTTCACCTTATGCTCATGATGTATGTATGGAACCCAATCTCATTTCACCTCATGCATTCATTTTGATGCTCAGGGACAAGCATGGTTTAAGTATAGGGGGATGATGATTCTCAGATTCATCACTCTAAAAGTCATGTATTAAGCTCAAATCCCTAAAAATCATTTACATTTCTTTATTTATTCGACATAATTAGCATTCATGCATGTTTTGATTATAATTGCATTTTATCACTTATTATTGCACAAAATAAGAAGCTAAAAATCATAGTCCAATTGAATTGTAAATAGCTTAACTTTCCCGATTTTATAATTCATGCTAACTCTAATTGACCCGAAACCACTTCCACTGTGTACATACTACTAATGAGAATAAATAAAGAATACAAAAAATCACTAACCTAAATAAGTGGACTAAAAACCCAACCCCTAATTCTAGGATTTCCGGACTAAACCTTTCTATCTTCCTCATCTAGTGTTCGATTTGATCCTACTTACTTTTGAACTAATGTACATTCAAATACCTTTAAAACAAGGCTAAGTTCAAGTGAATTGGATCTCATGTGTGAAAGTTGGGTTTTGGGCTCCTTCTATACATTGTGTATTTTAACGGCTTTTGACCTGTTATTTTATGTACATATTTAACCCCATGTATTTTATTTCTTTCTCATTTATTTTCTTTGATAAAAGTTTTTTTTAAATGCAAAAAAATCCAAATTTAAAATGAGCTTGAAATCAAAGAAATTAATCGAGTCTAAGTGTTCACTAATAGTTTGCAAAAAATGGCCTTCATGGTACTTTATTTTGCAATTTTCCTAATCGATAAAAATCCAAAAAAAGTAGATTAATGTGTAAATATTTAGCTTTGATTTTATCATATTTTTTTGGATTTTTATCTGGTTTAAAAATGACAAAAAATATGTAAACCCCAAAAATCAAGGTATTCTATGTACATAGGATACCCCAAAAATTTTACTTCGTGCAAATGACCGATTTTAGTTTTGGTCCCGAGGTGAAGCTCGGTGGTGGCAGCCCGAGCTCCTCTCCCTTCCCTCAGGCGAGATTCAAGGCTCATAGCCTCGTTGTAGCCCAACAGTGTCCATCTTCCACCTGCTACAACTACACTCCAGCATCCTTGAGCCGTCGAGCCAACGACAACTTTGATTCCATCGACCACCTTCTTTTCCCTCCGAACAATATCCCCCGTAATTCCCACTCCCTTCATCCCACACAACCATCAGGAGCCTCGCCATCCACGCAGCTCTACCATCCTCGCCACCGCCAACGTTCATCGAACAAGCTGCCAAAGGTGTCTTCTTCGACACACGCACGACAACCGTACATCTCCCCCTATCTCCAAGCTAGAGCTCCAACCTTTGGTCAACCTCCGCATTGAAGCTCCATCAGTCTTGCATCCACACCATTACCATCTTCATCGATTGTTGCATCGCACCTCTGGCGACACCATCTACCGCGCTTCCATTGCCATATCCTCGGGTGTGGCGTGCGTTGTCCAGTCGTGGTTAGCCCTCCGCCGTACTCTGCTGCTCCACCACAGAAGATCTCCCGCCTCCGCTCGATCACCCGTTTAAGGCTGGGTACAGGATCCAAGGCCCTCCCCACGTGAGGTGCACATGCGGGAGGGATCACGTGGTTGGCAACCTCCCTAAGGAGATTTACAGGAAATCCCTCGTAAGTTCACTTATTTCAGAACCGGTCCAGCCAACCAAGGGCATGTGCTATGTGCCCCTTTGTATTCTTTTAAGAAATCCCCCGAAGTTTTTCCTAATTTACTGAAGCATCCCGTCTCTCAAGGGTCATGTGCATAGTACGTGACCTCTTGAGAATTTAACGACGAAGCCCCTCCAAACCCGCCAATTCTTCTTCCAGGTCCAAGCTCCCCCAAGGTGCATGTGCCCCTTGGGAATTTTGCAAGAATCATCCCAAGGGTCTCAGTAATTTCATTTATACCCATGTTCTGCATATCTTTACATTTATTTAATTATTGTAATTGCGCTAGTACTCCTATGTTTCCCCCTTATTTTGAATTGATTTATTGCATCATTTTATTTATCAAAAAATTGCATGATTTTCTTCAATTATTTCTCTACATTATGGCATGTTTGTGATATTTTTATAAACTACGATTAATTAATAATTGATTTTCTTGCAAAAATTGACGTATTTTACCCAATTAGTGCTTAAAAATTCATAAATAACAAACCATAATTCTGAAAATTGCTAAAAAAATCAAAGATTGTAGAATTAGTAGCATTTTACATTGTGCTAAAAAAGAATTGCATTTTCATTCATGGTTTGTTCTGTAAAAATCATTTTGCATATTTCAATCTTTTATTTTTAATAAATACTAAAACTCATATTTTTAAGGTTTAGGATTTTTCTTAGATCTATGACCTAGTAATAGATCTTGTATAATTTTATCCATTGAAAATAATAGATTTAATATTTATTATATTAATAATTTAAATTCACTGTGTTTGCATTCATAAATTCATAAAATATGTTTCTTGAATCCAAAAAACTTACAGTGCATTCATTTCATCATAATTAACATCTTGGTCAAGTTTCATATTTTCTAAACATTATTGATTGATCTTTATATTTTAGTCCCCAAAATTGGCCATATTTGCTTATTACATCCCTAAATTGCATTAAAAATACCAAAAAAAGACCGTCTCGAAAACCATGCACGGACTTTGATAGACAAAATTCTAGGTTGTTCTTTGCCTCCTTGATTTCGACCTTGGGACTTGCCCAAGTAAAATAAACAAGAACTACACGATTGAAAATTGAATTAATTTATTGTAGTTATTTCTTGATCGATTCCGATTGCCCGCTTATAATGAAATGACACATTTTTAAGGGATTTTTACCCGACAGACCCTCTAATCTTTTGCAATTACCGCTACGACCTTCGAAACATCGTAATTCCTCCCTGGACCCTGTAAACTTGCTCCGTCTTATCTCACGAACCCTGCCGTTAAATTAACACATCTTGACTTAACTTGAATGGGTTAAAACTGAGTTAATCAAACCATATAAAATCTAACGGTTGGAATTCTTCCTGTCTTCCTCCTTCCTTCTTCTACCTTCTTGTTCATCTTCACTTCACCAATCCACTGACGATGGAGACTTGAGAGAGGCGGGAGGCACGGTCAAACCGGAGGGCGGGAGGGTCGATGCGAGAGGCAGTGTCGGGGGGGGGGGGGGGGGGCAGTGCGGGAGACTTGAGAGAATCGTCAAGGACGGTGCGTTCCACCAGCGTCTAGGCTCCGAGAACATCAACACAGTGGAAGACTTCCTCAAGCTGTGGGTGGTCAACCCCGCAAAACTAAGACGGGTATGTGTACAGTAGTTTTTTAATGCAAAATTGCGAACACTTCAAATTGTACAAAAAATAATAATGAGGCTTTGTTCATCCAACAAATGCATGCAGATACTGGGCGCGGGGATGTCGGACAAGATTTGGGATGTAACGACGGGCCACACCAGGAACTGTGTCCTCGGTAACCAGATCTACGTCTACCGTAAAACAGCCGATTACGCAGTCGCCGTCAACTCCGTGTGTGTGGTGTTGGGCAGCATAGTCGATGGAGTTATCTACGCCGATCGCACTATCCCGTCCCCACAGAAGGTGTGTACCATTAGAGTGATGCATGCAGAGCTGACACCCAATTCCATGGTCTCTTTGTTAACCGGATCGTCGATCATCTTATGCAGGACATTGCGGATGAGCTCGCCCGTGAGGCGTACGATCGTTGGGACTCCCTCGAGGTCTTCGAAGGGATATCGGTTGAAGATGCTTTACTTCGACGTAGTTACCCCATGCCATCTTAAGATAAATTAGCCATGTTGCCTATAAGTGTTTGCATGGTCTAATATATATGATATGTTTTTGGTTGCATGCAGCCCTGATGGAAGAAGAGAAGGTATACACACCTGCCCTCCAGGATGGGTTCATATTATCGAACTACCAAACTGCAGAGTTCGAATTCAGTTTGCTCGGCGGTGCATTCCCTGAGAATTCGGATGTGAATTGCTTCTCCGGGTGGCTCCCGAAGCCCGACTACCAAGCCGCAAATGTACAGCAGAACATTGTGTATGATACGGTACCTGAGATCGCGTCATCCGACGACGAAGGCTGAAGCCTCTCACAGGCATACTTCCGTAGTTGAAGATGCACCAGATGATTCCCAGTTTTGGCATCTCACAGTCACAGCTAGGAGAGGGAGCATTGTTTTTTCTTTATTTTTTTGTGAAATGCTTGCGTGTATTTATGAAATAAATATGGCGGGGGGCGGGGTCAGTGCGGGAGGCACGGGGTCGGTGGGTGGGGGGGCTTCGACCGGCCCGCCGGTCGGGGGAGGCTTCGACCGAGGACGGTGGGTGCTGGGTGGTGGGAAAAAGGAGGAAGGTGAAAGGGAGTGGCAATTGATGTAAATTCAATAAATAAAATGGGTATAATATAAAAGAATGTAACGGAATCTGGTTAATTTTAACGGAGAAATGGATATGGGTTAACCACAGGGTTTATAGGGTAAGAGTTAGCAAGTTTACAGGGTCCAGGGAGGAATTACGATGTTTCGAAGGTCGTAGCGGTAATTGCAAAAGATTACAGGGTCTGCCGGGTAAAAATCCCCATTTTTAAACACTCAATAATTCACCATATTTAACCGAGGGTAATTTCAGACTCGTCAATGATGTCTTTAGAAAAATAAAAAATGGCAAAATTTTGGAAAAATAAAAAGAAGAAAAAAAGGAAAGATTTGTGTTTCTTCTCCGAGTCCATTTGATGTGATGCTTTATGATACTTGTATGGATTCCCACCATCTGTACTCTCAAAGACCTATTCCTAATCTAGACCCTCTAGTTCCTGATGAAGGTGTAGCCATCTCCTTCCCTCAAGCACTCAGCTTAGGGAAGGACCATATAATTCAAAATCCTAAAAAGAGGCAGCATCTAGAGTTCAACGAGCAGATGATAGATCGATTCCATATTTAGTTGACTCTCCAAGAGGCATTGGAGCACATCCCTCTCTTCTATAAGAATCTTGGAGAGAAGACACAACCCACAGGAAGAAAAGGCACAACCACTGTGTAGACATCCATGTGCTCACACATGCCACATGCTTCGCCATCCAGAACCGTTTGCCATCTAAGAGGCCAAATGCAAGGAATCCATATGTCGGATAACACATTAATGAGCAGCATTTTGATCGTACTCTATTAGACAGTGGGTCTTTGATTAACCTTCTTCTGGCAGCCTTACTCAACCATTTCGAGTTTGGCCCTCTTAGACGGAACATGACAATACTTCAGTTTGCAGACAGATTTATCAAGAGGTCGAAAGGGTTAGTGAAGTATATTGTCATCACCATTTAGGGCCTTAAATTCCTCGTAGATTTTGTCGTGTTGGACATGGAGATCCCTGAATGCATGGCATATACCCTTATTATATTAGGCAGACCATTCCTAGTGATAACAATGGCTATGTCTAATCATGATAGAGCGAAGGTATACTTTCGCATAGAGGGAGAGAGTATATAAATAGAGATGATTGAGGAGATGAGAGCTAGAGATTCATCCAGCTAAGAGTAGATGATAGATTCAGATCCAGCCATCCACCATGAGTATGACTTTGTGATTACAGATGATGAAGTAGTTTGGCATATGAGGACTCACGAGCTCTATTCACATATTCAGATGCAACAGATTTACAATCGACAACTAACGACAAAAGCTGGTGATGTCGATTTGATTAGCAAGGCTCATTTCATTTCTTGTCATCCTGATAGCTCCGATTCATACACAAACTTTGACTGACAGGAGTTTGATGGGTACTTTCCGTGTTTGATTTCTGCAGAGCCTACATCTAGGATGAAGATAGTGCTAGTGTAGTTGATAGAGACACAAGTGGGGCCATCTTTGTCGAGTTCAGAGACATGGCAAGAGTTCTCACATTCAGATATGGCATCGTTCACACAGACATTTCAGAGGCCATATTTATTAGCTCCCACATGCCTAGAATTGAAGACCTTACCACAGAGCATGAAGTACAGATTCCTTGCAGGAGAGCCAAATTTGTTTCTAGTCATTATCTCAGCAGATTTGACTAATAACCAAGAATCTTGTTTGATATAGGTTCTTGAGAGAAACCACAAGGAAATTAGTTGGACTGTAAAAGATCTCCAGGGGATAAGTCCAGATATGTGCTCCCACCACATCTATCTCAAGGATGATGCTAATCGATCTCGTGAGCAGCACAGGGTAGACCTAATTTTTCAAGAGGGGGTTATGAAGGAAATATCCAAGTGGTGGAGAATCAATTTTATATACCCCATATTCGAATCCAAATGGGATAGTCCATTACATATGGTACCCAAGAAGATGGGTATCACTACCGTTATGAATGAGGATAGAGAGGAGATTACTACCCTTGTACCCACTTCTTGGAGGGTCTACGTGGACTACAGATGATTGAATCAGGCCACCAAGAAGGATCACTTCCTGCTACCATTCATTGATAAGATTATTAAGAGATTATCCAGGAAGAGTCATTACTACTTTCTTTATGGGTACTCGAGGTATAATCAGGTGGCCATTGCACCCAAAGACCATGATAAGATGATATTCACATGTTCGTTTGGGACGTAGGCTTTTAGACAAGTGCCTGTTGGACTATGAAATGACACAGCTACATTCCAAAGTTTCATGCTTTCCATCTTTTAGGACATGGTGGGTGACTATTTAGAGGTCTTCATGGATGATTTTTCGATCTATGGCAATGGGTTTGATGCTCGTCTTTCTTGCCTAGACTGTGTGCATCAATGATGCATTGAGGTCGACCTTTTTTTTGGGAGAAGAGTCATTTTATGATGACTCAATAGATGGCCCTTCATCATATCATCTCAAACATGGCATGGAGGTTGATCCAATAAAGGAGTATATCATCAAGAAGCTCACTCTATTGTCCAATCTAAGGCAGTTACGGTCTTTTCTGGGGCATGTCAGTTTCTAGCAAAGGTTCATTCTGGACTTTAGTCATATTGCCTTGCCACCTGATGATCTTCTTACGAAAGACACCGACTTCCTTGTATATGATAAGTGTCTTTTGTCATTTGACACTCAAGAATACGGTTGTGCTTGCTCCTAAACTTCATGTACTTTATTGGTCTCTCCCATTCAAGATTGTGACATATGCCTTAGATTATATCGTAAAGGCTATTTTAGGATAGAGGAGGGATGGTTTACATTTTGACATTCACTACGCTAGCTATACTTTGGAGGACGCCCAACAAAACTTCACCTTTATAGAGAATGAGATGCTAGTTGTAGTCTTTGCTTTGGATAAGTTCAGATCTTACATTCTTGGATTTAGAGTGACTATTTACACTGATCACACCACCATCCAGTACTTAATGTCTAAGAAGGATACCAAGGCATGATTGACTAGATGGATCCTTCTACTCTAGGAGTTTGATATTGAGATTAAGGATAAGTCTGGAGTCAACAATGTGGTTGTGGATCTCCTCTCCTGATTGGAGCATCTTGAGGATTCATAGACAACAACACCTATTACTGAGACTTTCCTCGACGAGGTGATTCTTGCTATCACCTCTCTCCCTAGGTATGTTGATATTGTGAATTATCTTGTTGACAAGAAAGTTCCACAAGGTTGGACCAGGTAACGACTTGAGACTTTCCGAGCGAAAGACATGTCGTACCATTGAGAGGATCCCACCCTTTACCACAAAGGAGGGCATAGTGTCTGACATCGATGTATTCCTCAGGAGGAGCGCCACAACATCCTCACATATTACCACAAGCTTAATGTAGGAGGACATCACTATGGAAGAAGAACAACACAAAAGATTCTCCAATCTGACCTTTGGTGGCAAACACTCTTCAAGGATTCAGATGAATTCGTGAAGAGGTGTACTGACTGTCAGAGGATGGGTAGTTGCAGTTATATAGACATGATGTTGATGCAACCCATTAACTTTTGTAAGGTTTTTTATGCATGGGATATCGATTTTATGGGCCCATTGCCAAAATGTCAGGGATTTGAGTATATTTTGTTGGCTATAGATTATGTGAGTTGTTGGGTTGAGACCATCCCTGCCCGAGCCGCTAATGCGAGGACCGTTTGCAGATTTTTGAGAAAGAATAACATATAATGGTTCAGGATTCCTAGAGTTCTGATTTTTGACGTGGCTACTCATTTTATAAACGAAAGGTAAGGGCCCATGCTAATGAGTTCAACATAGATCATAAAGTTGCCACTCCATATCATCCACATATGAATGGTCTTGCTAAGGTTTTGAACTAGGAGATCATGATGATATTGTAGAAAGTTTTCCACCCAAACTGAAAGGATTAGTCATAGCTTTGGGACTCAGTCTTGGGGGCTTATAGGACATCCTTCAAGACTCCTTTAGGTACATCTTCATTTCGACTCGTTTATGGCAAGTCATGCCACTTACCTATTGAGATTAAGCAAAAGTCACTATGGGTAGTCACAGAGATATTATTGGATATATAGAGTGTAGGAGATCAGAGGAGAGCAGAGTTGGCAGTCTTGGAGGAGCTTTGAGATACAACCTTTTCGTGTATCCTACAATATAAGGACAAAGTGAAGATATGGCATGATTCACACGTAAGCCATAAGTAGTTCGGGTTGAGTATGGCTAATTGATGCATGTCTGGGATTATTCCAAGAGAAATTACAGAGCAAGTGGAAAGGGTCATATCTAGTCAGAAAGGTGCACAACAATCTCAGCATTGACATATCTGAGTTGTCTTCTGATTCCACCTTTCAGGTCAACAATCAAAGCCTGAAGAATTTTCTTTATCATGACCTGTTGACTGTTTATGTTGCCCCTATCCATTTGTATGAGATGAGTTCTTTGATTCTCATCTTTTGCATATCATACCTGAGTTACACATCTGTACACTTCTTTGTATATATGTATTTTCTATTTTGTTTTTTCATTCTTCTATCTTTTTTTTAACTCTCCATATCTCGCTTAGAATTCTTGCTATACATAGGATGTTCTTTACTCTAAGTTGAGCTTGTGTTATACATATTTCTTTTTGTTCTATTACCTATCTTTTGTTTCTTATATTTAGGGACATCTGACTCTAAGTATTGGGGAGGCAATATCTATTTTCACTTCTTTGAGTGTTCTCTCACTCGTCCCTCAACTGTTTATATTATTTTCTATACTTAGGTATCTTTTATACTAAGTATAGGGGGAACAAGTTGAGTCGTTGATTTCGTGTATATTCACTTCCTCGGTCTTCCCCGATTGTATAGTCTTCTATACTTTGGATTATTTGTTCCTAAGCATAGGAGGGATCACCAAACTTCTATTCAAATCATTGTTTTATTCTTTTTAGTTGTTTTAGTATATAATTATTTTCACTTTTCTATATTTAGTACGAGTCATGTCTTCCTTTGTCGCTCTTCGATCACTATGGGGACATAGTTTGAGCTAAGTATAAGGGGTGTCATATATATTGTATATATATTTTAGCCATAACTCCTACTTTGGGTTAAAAATATGGCTACTATTTATAAAACTAGAATAAAAATGTTTGTAAACTTGTTTGTAAAAATTTTTGTAAAATAGTTTGCAAATTGTTTTTGTAAAAATGGCTGTAAAAACATTTGTAAAGTTATTTTTAAACAAATTTTGCAAACGATGTTTGTAACTTTTTTGTAAAATGTTTGTAAATAATTATTGTATCAAAATTATGTATATTGTATAAATGTTTGTAAAATGTGTGAAAATAAAATGTTTGAAAAACCTTTTGAAAAATTGTTTGCAAAATGCTTTGTAAAACTATGTGTAAAACTAGTTTTGAAAAAATTTGTAAAATGATTTGTAAATTTTTTTACAATATTTTGTCACATGGGTTATAAATTATGGGTATATAACTTATTTGTTTATATGTGTTGTATACTCTTTGTAAATAGAACCTATACTTATTTAAACTCTGTATATAAAATTCTGGTATATAAAATCCTTTAAAAAAATTTGTTGATTAAATCCAGTTGTAAAATTGTACATAAAATTTTTCTAATATTTCATTTGTAAAATGCGTATAAAATCCTTGTAGACCCTTGTAAATATGTACGTACTTTTTATTTTTTAAAAAATTATTTATTTTATTTGTTATAAAAAATGGCATAAAAATTTGAAAAATTAAAATTTCATAAAAACTTGCAAAATTTCTTTGCAAACATTTTCAAAAAATATTTTTGTCTTTTATTTTCTTTTTCAAATATTTTGTAAATATTTGTTGCATGTGCATTTACATTTTTTAGAATAGTATTGACATTCAAACTAGTATGGAATAAAATTGAAGAATGAAGCTTGGCTAAGACCTTAATCAATTTAATTTCAGAGGAACCTCATATGAACCGGAGTTGAGACTTTTCAAGACCTAGTGACTTAATATTTTGAGTCCACATGACCATATTCACATGTCATCTTGATTGGTCTAAGTAGAATATTTCACAATACACTCATGATTCTTCTAGATAGTGGCTTAACTTGAACAATGACTCTACACATAGCTCTTCATGGATGATATGGTGAGGGGGCAGAATCCTATAAGTTGGGGTAGCACAAGGGTGTGTGATAACTAGTGGAAACATCTGTCCTCCTTTACGGAGGGTAGTGCATCTCAACTTGGTCTAGTCGCATTGAGGTCTAATGACATGATGTCGTGGGTTGCAATAATGGTTCAAAAGAGGGATAGTCTATTGGCTCAAGAATAAAAACTCCTTATGTACATGCTTCACATGTTGTATATATTTGAAAAAAATACAAAAAACTCCAAAAAGGGGACAGGGCTGAATGAAAATAAAATTCTTGCCGAAGTGTATATATTGAATCAACAAAGCTTATGTGATTCATTGTATCATCTCATGAAAGCTTGCTGCTAGAGAATTTGCTAGACTGGCCAAGATCCAAAGGATATATAACTACACTGGCCACGAACCATTTTCTTCTTTCCTCCTCCTCTTGAGCTGGTTGCATTTGAACTTAGATGGAAATACTTCGCTCCTCGTGGAAAAAGTTGCTAGATCGGGGGACTAGAGTTACCTTTTTAAGGGAGGTTGTTTCTTTGTTGCTTTTGAGGCAGGAAGCTATTTATTACTTATGCAGAACACGTAGGGATTCATAGTCATAAGAATTTGTGTATGTAGACTTGTTCTGACCTAACTGTTGACCTGACCTGAATAGGAGTCTTATGGAACTTGAGGGTTGTTAGGTCTTAAATCCATTTCATACTAAGGTTCTGCCAAACTAATAATCCAAAGGTCTAACCGAGCTCCATACTACAATTTTATAAGGATAAGTTTAATAATCAATATTGTTCTAAGTTCTTTCTTTTTTTTTCTTTTCTTATTTTTCTTTTTCACTTCTTTTTTGAATAAGTATTTGCTAAGGGACTAGCAAAGTTAAAGTATAAAGAATGATGAATCCATAATTCATCAACTTTATTCTTGTATTTTATCCAACTTCATTGGCAAAACATATGTATAAACACACAGACACACATATATATTAAATCTAATAAATTAGAGATGTGCATGCTTTTGTTAATAATGTATATTTAACATTCTTTTTAACCAAAATAAAAGAATAAATAAGAAAAAAAAGAAATAAAGAAGGTTGTAATTATGTAATAAGCACAAATTGACCCTAATCTCGAGAGAAGGTCAAGTATTGAAATAATCGATAAGGAATAAAGTAGGGAGATATTGGGTCCTTATTTATTCAAACACAAAATTTCCAAAAATATTGAGTGTATATATCATCCCCTATTTATCCTGTATATATCTATTATTGTTCATTCTATATAAACCTTGTATTATTTTGTTCGTCAATAAAAATATCTGAAAACAAGTTATTTCCTTAATAAAACTTGTAAATAACAATATAATAAAAGTTTGCAAATTGTGTACAACTGTACAATATCTATACCTACATCTATGTATCTATTTATTTATTTTATGTATAAATTGTATATACATAGTATTTTAAAACACTTGTATATATTTCTAATAAATAAAATTAAAATAATTCATAAGTTATAAAATAAAATAAAAATAAAACCAACTCTTCATTGTACAATAGCATCAAGTGTAAATATGTTGTATATAATACTAATTTATTAACTCCTATTCTTAACTAATAAAACCCCACACATCAGTGATGAACCTTCTAAGAGAAAGCAGAGCGACTAAACGAACCCCTCTCTATCAATTGGCTGTCAGTATTCAGGGATAAGATGGGGAAAGCCAAGGCAAAGGGGGAAGGGAAAATACACATGATCTAAATGTTTTTATATACTTTAATTTATTTTGTAAATAAATAAAATATGAAATTAATGTATTTATATAACAATAAAAAAGTAAAATACTTGTATATAATATATAGGTATATTGTACCTATAGATATTAACATATATTGCATATAATATATATATATATATATTGTTAAAAATTATTAAAATCGCAAAAAATCATTTGTAAAATAACTAACATTTTTCATTTTTATAACTTTTTATTTTAAAATCATTTGATATTTTAATTTATTTTTCTTTTAGTATTGTAAATCCTATTTTCTAGTTGGTTAACCAAGGTCCGTTGACCTGGGTCAACCCTTCCCCCTCCCAAGTTCGACTCAGGCGACCCTCACCGGATCTCTTTTCCCTCATTTCTTCTGCATGGGTATGATATGCTCTCTCCTCAGACTGCGGACCTCATTTCTCCTTGAAGATCCACGATCCTCGAAGATACCTAGGAGGGTCTGAATCCTCCTCGATTCACGTGACCTCTTGATCTTTCTAGAACATAAGGATCCGTATAAATTATCTCTTCCAGCTCCACTGCACCCTAGCTCTCTCCGCACACTTCCTTCTCTCCACTCGTGTCTATAGGATAGTGACAAGATCCTTCAGCATCCTTTTGGCGCTCGATTTGGTGGCCAATAGAGCTGAAGCTCGTACGTGGCCGAGGCGCTCTGCCATGTTCACCCTCTTCTGCCTCCCGCAGTGGAAGTAAGACCACAACCCTACCGACCATCTCGTCGTACTCCACCTTCCACACCAATAGCTTCAGGTACCTTCTATCATTTTCATTTCATCGTGATTTCGATTTCCTCCATTTGTGTCACCATCCATCGTAGTTGCTTCGACCATCGGGTTGGATTCCCATATTATTCATCTCTTGCATCGATACCCTCGCCTACTCATTGCACATTTTCCTACGCATCTTGATCATCATACATCTCGCTCATCAAAGCTAGATTGGGTCTAGACCTCCTTCCATCACCTACGCCGGAGGTCAAAGTCCACTCCCCGTCACCTCTCTTATTTTCTTTACAGAATAACCCTGATCAAAGAGTTGTCTCTGATTCTAGCATCTCCATGCAGGTACAAGTGCATGTACGGAACACAAATCGACCCACAGTAGAGCGGCAAAGCAGCTCCAGGTACCCACATCTCCATATCATTATCGATCCGCTCGACGGCTCATTGGAGCCCTCCACCCAATGCGGAACCATGTCAAGACTCTCCCAAATAGCAATCCAATCTGAGTCCTACAATGCCATATATTACTAATAGAAGCAAGCACGATGGTTCCTTTTTACGAGTTCTTCCACACTCCCAGATTTGATCTGAGTTGTACATTAGTCACCACATCGTGTAGTTCAAATCGAATCTTGGGGTGATCCCAATCGTATGTCACCACCTACCACTAGAGTCGTTATATCCATATTGACAGACAGATTTGAGTTGTACGCCTTGCTTTTGGTCTAGATCGTCAAATCTTTTCAGAGCCACATGTCACATGCTACCTGCAGGGGCGTATATTACTTTAACCCTTAGTTTCTGTTGTTTTCTTTTTAGTATAATAATTTGTAAAAGTACCTAAGAATATTTGTAATTAAGGCCTCGTATTTCTTGTATTTGTGCTTTAGTCCAACCGAGTTGAACTTACATGCATCTTCATGTGCATTTTTGGGTTTTGCATAATTTCTTTTATTCTTTTATGCGTGAATGAAATAGTTGAAGTTTTTGAATATTTGCATACATTCCCCTACGAGTGCTGAATCACGTTTAGCATATTTTTACTAGATTATTTTGCATCTTTGGCCCTGTACTTTTATTGAATTTTTTATTCAGCCCAGGAACTTAAATAAATCACATTTACTTCATCTGTTCCTTGTTAGATTTTTGTGCTTTTTCATTAGTTGCAATAAATATGAAAATTGATTGAAAAATCCCTTAAAAATTCTCTTTAGTGCATGCTAGTGTCCCTTATCTGTGGTAATTTTTGTTTGTTATTTTTATTTTATTTGTTATTATTAAAAAATCAAAAACACACCAAAAATTCCCTAATTGCCCTAGAAAATCTATAAAAATTTGAAAAATGCCTTGAAAATTTCAAAAAAAATAGATTAGCTTTATGTTTGTTTGTTTGATTTTTATCCAAGTTTCATCTTATGTGTTGATATAAAACTCTAAAAATTAGAATACTATAAAAAGACCATAAATCATATAAAATCTTTTAAAAACCCAAAAATTGTGTTTCTTGTCTCTATTTGTAGATACTTACATAAACATTTTGATAAAATTAACAATAAAGTGTTTTGAACTTATTTTATTTTTTTAATTTGGAAAGTATTCTTACGTGTGCATTGTTTTCTTTGTTTCCTATTTTTAATCATTTTGAAAATCCTAAAAAATTTAAAACCGTTGAAAATTACAAAAATGGTATAAAATTATCAACAACCAAAAAAATAGTTTTACTTGATTTTTCTGGATATTTTTAATTCTTTGAAAAATCTAAAAATTATTGCTTGTGTGCTTTCTTTCCATTTTCTATAGTTAACTTTGTATGAAAAATTAAAAATCATATAAAAATCAAAATAAAAAACATAAAAAATAGAAAAATTTTAAAAACCCATAAAAATTAAAAAGATAAATCTTCATAAAAAGTCAAGGGTAGCTTGCTTTGTATTTGCTTCTTTCTTTTCTTTGATTTTTCATTGATTTGATTGACACTCGTTAATAATAGTTGCCTCCTTGTATTTGACCTTGGCCACTATAACATGTCAATAAAAGTAGCTTAGACCTCTGGTTTTACTTGCTTAATTTATTTCGTGTTTAAATAAAATTTTATTGATATCAACTTGGTTAATTTAGGCACAATGACACTTTAATTAATTCCTTAACCTAAGTTAGCTGAGAGCATATCACCGCTCAATCCTCATCCCATGCATATATGACGATGACAATATCTAGCCACAAGACGCTCAACATGGCTTCTCATGCAGAGGACAAGGATGAGATCTCCAACCTGAGCATCATAGGGAGCGACCAGTCCTAAGTTGATATCATTGAGAAGTGGTCATAAGACCTCAAAAACTTTCAGTCATTGAAAAGATGACCCATGGCTTGGATAAGCTCGATCTGATTTCGCAGCATCTGGAGCAGCTCAATCTGGCATTGAATGCTAATGCCTACGACTCTATGTTGGCCACAACTGAGACATTTGTTGAGACAAAGGAGTCAACATTGACACAACCTCCTCAAGAGAGTCTCCCGTTGCCCCAACTCGTCTAGCATGTGTATTGCGTGTAGACTTTGGAGCAACTCCTATAGTCTCAGACACAGATTGTTGTCTATCAACTAGAATCGCATCTAGCCAATCTTGAGCAGTTCTTTCCACAACTGTCATAGAGAAAAGAGATCAATGGTGTATGGAACAATGAAGCACAACTTACCTGTCCTCATGGAAAACCCGAGAGTCAGAACATGGGCAACATTCCCTATCACCATCAGTAATAGGACAGAAGACTCTATTAGCCCTCTCATCAATAGCAGCTTCCATACCACAGCAACACATGGAGTAGTCCAGTTATTGTAGTCAAGGGTACCATCAGTAGCAACCAGCTGCTCAATACCATCACCAATACTCAGGTCATCCTCACTATGGCCAATACTCTTAATTCCCTCCTCCTCACCATCAGTCTTATCAGGGGTACAACCAGCAGCCTCAGTACCACAACAAGTGACCCATCAGGCTGATCCATCCAAGGCACCACCATTGAACCTGGCCCTGGATTGTTTAGCTTAACTAGTGAAAAATATGACTGAGATGACCCAGAAGATCAACAATATGACAACTGCAAAGATTGTCATTCCAGCTCCGGTCGAGGCCAACCCGAACAACTTCCGTTTCAAGGAGTAGGTAGCCAGTAGTATCCAACCCAATTCAGGTGATGTTAATTGTTTTTTATCTAATGCTATTACTCTAAAGAGCGGTCGGACACTACAACCATTGCCAACCACAAAAGGAAAGTATCTTGCACCTGATGGGGAGTTGTCAACCCACTCAACACTAGGGCTAAATACCATTTTTGGAGGAGCACCAGAAAAAGCAACAGAAATAAAAAAAATGAAGAAAAGCCAAAAATACAAAAAGAAGGAAGCAACAATCTCGATGGTGACCAACCGGCTTTGGAGACACCTATACGTGCACCCATCTTAGAGAAGCCTCCGCATACAACAGACTCGGAGCTAGTCAAGGAAGTCGAGCCAACATTTTTTGGTCACCACTTGTAGATGATTCTTTACATTTTTTCCATCTACCAGTACCTCATGATATGGACAAGATTTTTTATAGTAGAGTTTCCGAGTCTATAAATATTCCTTTTCTTGAAGCAATGAAAAAAATCAAAAATTTGAAGTATGCTTTGTCTAATCCCACAATTGTGGAAATTATTAAGAATTTGGTCTTGAATATGCCTCTCATGAAAGCTCTTGAGTACATGTTTGTTGTGAAGAAAGGATTAAAAGATGCATGTATAATGAGGCATCGACCTCTAATGACGCGAAAATCAAGATCGACTACGATGGAAAAATAAGAAGGCGTCGTTGTTCCTAGCCAATTAACTCGGTCAATCAAGAAGATAGAAACCACTCTGATAACTCAATCAAAATAAGGTAATATTAGCAGTCTCCACTATTTATTTAACCTAGTATAACGACTAAGGTAAAACACAAGGATCACGTAAATGTTTGAAGTAGTCATAATTAGATAAATGAAAGCATATTTTTAATTATTATTAATTTTTCAATTTTTTTTATTTTTCAATTAAGGAAGGCAAGAGAGAAAATATGGTAAATAAGCATACAAGCAAACCTTTTTAATCTTTAGTAATGTCAAAAATGTTCAAAAATCAGAAATAAAACATTTTTATGTTTTTCAAATAGTAAGATGTGTTTGATACTTTTTTAGGATTTTTATTTTTATATGATTTTTAAAAAAAATGAATAAGAGTTAAACAGTGAAACAACACACAACCATGGCAAAATTACAAGTTAAAAAAATTTAAAGTGTCATAATGTCCTGGATGACAATTTTACGATAAGCTCTAGATAAAATATAACAAGAAAAGAATGAAACTCTATTTTTTTCTAGAAACTTTAATGATTTTTTTTCAGTTTTTGAGTCTTTTGTCATTTTTAGAGTTTTTTTAGGAATTTTAAAGAAAAAAACTATTAAAGACAAAGCATACAAAGAGACACACATATAGAACTTTTTTGGGAATTTTTCAGATAAATTTTCAAAATTTTATGTATTTTATAAAAAAAAGATAGTGTAGTTTTTATGGGTTTTGATTTTAGAAAGTATCAAATAAGATTAAATTAATTCACAAAAAATACTACAAATATTACTTGTTAGCAGAAGCTAAGAGAAACTTTTGTGGAGTTGTTGGAGCAAATTTGATAATTATTTGATTAAAAACATTATACACAACAAGCACGGACCTAAACACAATTATACGAGAGTTTACATGCCAAATATTAACTCATAAAAAGTTTCGGGACCATTATGCAAAAAGTCCAATAAAAACCACACATGCTGAATATTCACATGCACATGGGTATAACTACAAATATCCAAAAACTTCTATTTAAAGCATAACAATAAAAAACACCGGAATATATCATGCAAATACAACTGCTACACATGTGAGACAGTACGTGAGTTCAGTCGACCAGGACTAAAATGCAAATATCCTAAACTACAGGGTCCAAGCTGCAAAATACGTAAGCTTCAACTTTATTCTATGGACAAAAGTGAAATAACTAAACAACATGATAAAAGGGAAATAGACCCTTGCAAACGCGTGCAAGGCACGTGGGGACGCATGGCAAGCTCTCGTAAAGGCGGCTGCTGATGTTGGCGATCTGCTTTGCTCTGTATCTGACGGCTAAGGCGCATGGAGCAGATGTACGGGTCTGATGTCCTCTGACCAGATCATACGGTGCTGGGAATGTCGGCATTGAAGGCCGTCAATTCTGTATCTAACGAATCTAACAAAAGGGAATGGATGGACAATAAAGACGTGTTCTAGGCGATGGGGGGAAATCCAACAGTAGAGAAGGATGCTAGAAGAACACCTCCCCACTGGACTTCGATCGAGCGGGAGAGGAGATCCACCAGCTCGATTGAAGAGAGAGGAGATCCACCAGCTTCGTAGAGTCGCGACGTGTTGGGCTAGAGGATCTGATGAAGATGGAAATAGCCGGATGGTTGTGGAGATGGACGGCCACCTAGGGGTACTCCGCCTAAGCAACTGGGAGCTCGAAAGTGGTTCCTTGCGTATGAAATGACCTGCAAAGAGAAGAACGACTCGGGGCCTTTGCTCCGATCATGTTACTGTTTAATAAGGAGGAGAGAAGCATGGGTGAATGGAGTTTGACTCCCGACAGCTATGGAGGAGCGAAGTATCATCCTCAACCTCGACCTGAGGGTCGAGACTAAGGGGGATCATGATGCAGTGTGAGATGGAGGACAACATGTAGGTTCAATCTGAATGGATGGGAGGATGAGACGAGGTTCCGACCAGCTGGTCGGAGCAAGTGGACGCGTAGTGGAGGCTAGATGAAATATCAAATCGAACTGGAAAAGGGGGGTGGCGAAATGGGCAGTACCTGAGGGTCTGGATGAACTCAAGAACTTCCGGCGAAGATGGGAGTCAGAGTTGTGGCCTCAACCACATTGCGACGGATGGGGAGGCTGATTGCGACGGATCTCCAACCAAGAAGGGTGAGTTGTGTCGTCACTGCACCAAAACGAGCTCTTAGGGACTTCCCGAGCAGTTGTCACTCAATTGGAGGTGGCTAGGGGTCGATGTGGGAGCGAGAAATGAGCTGAGCTGTTGTGGAGGCAGAAGAGATGATTTATAGGCTTCCTAGGATGTTGGAAGATTTGGGTGAGAGCGTGTAACCCTAGGAAGATCCGTACTTTCCTAGGGATCTGAGAAGGTGATGGATCCTAAGAGAAGGCTCAGGCGAAGATTCGGATCAAGAGGAGGACTAAACCGATCAGAAAAAAGGGAGAAAACGCTCCAGTGAAAGGAGTCGGGTTGAGTCAGCCCTGGAAGAGGTCGTTGACCGAAGACCAACAATCGGATGGTGCAATCAGAAAAATGGAATTTACAAATTATTTATAAAATCGATAAAAATAGTAAATGAATTCAAAATAAAAAGTGTGTAAAATGAAAAATGTTTATTATTTTTTTGACTATTTTTCTGTGGTTTTAAATTATTTTTATGAAAAATACATTAGTGTATATACAATATATAGTATTATATACCTATGTGTTATGTACAAATATTTTTATTTTGATATTTTTACACAAATATCCCAATTTTATATTTTACATATTTTTATATATTTTTATGAGTATTAAATATTTTTTTATGATTTATTTACAGGTATAGAATAAATAGGGGATGTGACATATATACATGTGTTTTATACAAGTAAGAAGGATTTTATTTTTATTTTTATTTCTATTTCACTTTCCTGATTTTTATTTTATTTTTATTTTTTTAGAAATATATACAAGGAGGAAGAAATAATATTTTATTTTTATTTTTTTACAAATAATTATATACAGATATAGTTAATATGTACATCATAGAGTAGGCCTTATTTCTCTCTACTTATTTTATTTGGCGATCAGGTCAAGCCTTAACCTTCTCTTTGGGGATTGGGTCACTATGTGTTTCTTCTAAATACCTCCTTCCTTTTTATTTTCCTTTATTATTTTATTTTTTCACAAATACATGCTAATTATGTAGCATTAACGGATGCATGCATAATGCCAGCTTATTGCATTTACACCTATTTACATGATGATTTTCCAAGATAAATAGCAAAAATAAAAGAATAGAGAGTGAGAATCAGGGATTCATCACCACCCTCTACTTTACCTTTGCAAGTCCCTTAGCAAACACTTATTTGAAAAAGGAGTGAAAAGAGGAGTAAAAGAAAAAAAAAAGGAGAATCAAGGTTTATTATTAAACTTGTCTTCATTAAACTGAAGTATAGAGCTCAGTCAGGCCTTTGGATTATTAGTTTGTCGGAACCATATCGAGATCCATATTTAAGACTTAATAGCCTCTAAGTTCCATCATTTTATGGCCAAGACTCCTCAACAATCCAGATCAAACAAGTCTACATACACAAATTCATGAATCTTTCCTTGTACTTTGTAAGTGATATATAGCTCCCCACCTCAGAAATGACAAAGAAGCAACCCCCCTCAACAAGGTAACTCTAATTCCTCAGTCGAGAAGCTCTTTCCTCAAGGAGCAGGGTATTCCCTTCTAAGTTCAAGTGCACACGGCTTAATAAGAGGGGGAAAGAAGAGAATGGACCATGACCAGTGTAGCCATGTATCCCTGGGAGCTCAACCAGTGTAGCTAAGTTTCCCGCTGCAAGCTTCATGAGATGAGAAAGTGTAACATAAGCTTTGTTTTATTTAGCTATATACAATCCCACAAACATTTTATTTTCAATCAAGCATGCCCACTTTTTTTGGAGTTTTCCTTTTCTACATATTATTTTGTTTAATGTGCATATGTACAACATATCTACATGGTGCAGCATATATACATAAGGACTTTTTCTTCTCGAGCCAGTAGACTATCCCTCTTTTGAAGCATTATTGCAACCCGCAAGTTTTGTCTTTAGATTTTGATAGCCGATCCCGCACCCTATGTTAATTCGGTCAAATTAATGGTCCAAATTAAGTTTAAGTGTTCGTTGCAGTCGGACACGAGAGGCTAATCAAAAATCACTTATCAATTAATGTTAAGTTAATTTTAAGCGGCAGATTTTTTTTAACTTGGTAAAGTCCAAGGTCGAACTCAGGGAGGCAGCTGTATCCTTAGGTCAAATTTTAGCAAAATCCAAGTGTGAGATTTTCGGAGGGAATATTTTTGGTCTTTTTCTATTTTCTATGCAGACACATGCAACCCGCAGGCCAAGATAACAATTAATTCAATTAAGATATCAAATGAAGTCCAAAAATTCTAAAAATTGGCCAGATGATTAATTAGGATGAAAATGATCTACCCTAATTTTTTTGGAATTTTTAGACACTAAATGAATTTACTGTGAATTAATTATGCAGACAGGGTGATTTTCACTATTTTATTTTTAATAAATAACAAATTACAATTTTTTCAAGAAAGCAAATTATCCTCAAATTAATTCACAGTAAATTAATTAAAATTAAAATAAGAAAATCACTCAACAATTTATTTAGCCTCGATATGTGTGCAAATGACATGAAATTTTTATGACATGTTGAGACTACTATCCTTAAGCTACTATGAATTTTTGAGGATTTTTGGAACTACAGAGAATTAACTACAGATTAAAAGGTGTCACTGGGCAAAATATTCCACAAAATAACCAATTAATTCATTAAAAATTCCACTATAATTACAAAAATAGGACACCTGGCTCAATAGACAGGGAACAAATTTCTCAACAAAATGCAATTTTTAGAAAGGAAAAATGATGTAAAATGCGGCCTAGGGATGCGTGCAAACACAGGGGTGTAAGTGCAATATAGGAAAATAAAAATGCATAAAGCAAATATGCTGACAGGGACTAAATGCAATTACCTATAATGCTGGGGACTCAAGTGCAATTTCTCCAACAGGCACGTGCTCCTCACGTGGGCTCAGCTTCACATGGACCTTTTAGCAATATTGGAAAGCTCCAGGGGCCTCTGTGTAAATTTCCCAAGCCGCACGTGCTCCTCACGTGGGCGGCCTAGGCTCGGATGGCTGCGGAGGCTCGGGGCTAGGCTCGGGCGCCATTGGAGGTCTGGAGTGAGGCTCGGACGAGAGGCTCGGGCCGAGCTACGTGGCCAGCTGTGGACCGTTCGATCAACGTGATCGAACGGGTGGCGATGTGGAAGCGTGGTGTGACCTCTGGCCTTTGGATCGATGCTGATCCAACGGGTACTGGGCTCGGTGGAGACGGCGACGTGGCTCGTTGAGGACCGTTCGATCGACGTAATCGAACGGCAGTTGTGCGTCTGCTCCGACGATCCTCCGCCGTCTGCGGAGGAGATGGCGGGGCTCCGGCGAAGGTGCCTCAGCTCCGCCCGTCCTTCCTCGTGTCGATGACGCTCTCCGACTTGTCGGAGATATCCCAGAAGAAGCGTGGCGATGCGGCGGAGATGCTGGTGGTCTCAGGAGCGACGGAGAGTGGTCTGACGTCGATGGCGATGAAGCTCGAAGTCTTCTCCAGCGAACATCTGTTCAATGAGCAAAGGGGCACCTGCAGATGTTAGAGATAGAGTCGGAGCTCGTGTGTGCACTTGTGGAGTTGTGAAGGTAGTCGGCGAGGCCTAAGGAGTAATGGAGATGGGTTGGCGATGGTGCTCCGGCCAAGTGGCAGAGCTGGAGCTGGTGGCGCGCGAAGTGGAGTGCCTGATTGCGTGAAGGGTATTGCGAAGAGAAGAGCTCCGTCGCGGAGCTCGGCGAGGTGAGAGCGAGGCGAGAGGATGATCGGAAGCGGCGAAAATCAAGGAGGAAAATTGAAGAAAAATGAAGATCAGGTTGGAGAGGGATGGAGGTATCACCTGGGGATTGGAACTCCTCTGGAAGTTCCAGGTTGTCGCTCGAAGGGCAGGTGGGTCCCTGAGCTCGTGCAGCGTCGCGGAGGGCAGCTACGACACGGCGGAGATGCCGTGGATCTCGCCGGAGAAGAAAACCCTTCTTCGCTCAACTATTCGTCAAATCGCTGTCACCAATCGGAAGATCGGAGCTCAGGGAAGCTCTATGGAATGGCGGATAGGGCTGAAGTTCGTCGGTGGTCGAGTATTTAAAGGAGGAAGGTCTCGTCGGGGCTGTTGAAGGGGCGAAGTTCATGGAGGTCGTGGGACGTCTCTGGTGGAGGTGGTGGCAAGTGGGGTAGCTGGCGAGGATGACAGATGAGTGGGGAAGGACGTGGAGTGATTGGTGGTCGGAGATGGTGGTAGGCGTGGTGGTGAAAATAGAAAGGGGGCGGCTTGTTTCGCAAGGGCGAGATAGTGGGAGAGAGACGATCGGAGGTAGGAGACGAGGCCCTGGCCGTTGGATCTTGTGATCCAACGGCATAGGTCAAAGCGCGAAGGGACGTGGGGGATTAGATCAAGGCGCGGTGATAAGAGGTCGTGATGGCGCCACGTGGAAGCAGCTGGGCGAAGCGCGAGCGAGCGGCTGGGATCAAGTCAAGGCGATGCGATCTGAAGGTGCGGAACCTGCCACGTGTCGTGGTGAGGCAGCGGCGCGAACGAACGGCTTGGATGAAGGGTTGAGGTTAATCGAAGGGACGAGGGATGCCAAAGGAAGAGCGGCTGTGATGGAAGGATCGCGGGCTTGATCAGATGGTGTACACGCCGCCACGTGGCGAGCTCTGGAAGAGGCGCGGACGGGCGGGTCAGATGCAGCAGCGGGGCGAAGGTCGTGGTGGAGTGGCTCAAGACGAGCAACGTGGAGGGTAGAGGAGGAAGAGGAAACAGGGGGTGTCACCACCTCTTCTCATGCATTTGTTTAAGTGGCTTAATGATGACACGAAAAACCGAGCGACCAAGGTAGAGGTACAGAAGTGGTCGGTTGCGACCTCAGTCACTCCGACGATGTGTCAATCAAGAAAAATGAAACACTCGATACAAATAAAATCAATCAAAGCGAAGAAGCGGTCCCTGCTATGTGATTAACCTGGTATAGCACCAGGGTCGAACTCAAGGAGCACGGATTGGCCGAGAGGCCTACGAAGTAGTCAAAACAAATAAAATAAAAGAGGAAAATATTTTTAGTGGTTTTTTAATTTTTTTATTATTTTTTTGGATTTTTAATATAAAAAGAGAATAAGAAAAAGCAAGGAAGAACACAATTCAACAATTATTTCAAGCACCAAAAATCAACCAAAAATAAAAACAAAAATATTTTTATGTGTTTTATATTTTTTTATGTTTTTGGTGAATTTTTGATAATTTTCTGATGTGTATTTTATTTGCTAAAAATCAAACAGTGGCAAAAATAAAGGGTAGCTGTCTAGCCGAGCCGAAAAGCCCTAGATAAAATAACTAAGGGCCTCAAAATGGCTGGAGGTAATTTTCCTGTAAAATAGAGGAAACAAGGAAAATTTAGGTACCAAATTTATTGTTTTTGGATTTTTAATGTGTTTATTAGAATTTTTATGGGTTTTGAAGTGTTTTAAGTTTTTAGTGGTTTTTAGCAATGGAAAATAGCCAAAATTGGCTGGAAAATCAAACAAACTCAAACTAAACAGTAGATAATTTTTAGGGAAATTTTTGAAGGAGTTTTTATATTTTTTTGTGATTTTTCAATCTGAACAGTGACGAAAATAGAGGTTTTGAATTTTTAAAAATAGCAAATAAAATCAGAAATGTCCTCAAAAATCCGTGAAAATCCTACACCATGGTAGGAGCCATGTGTCAAATTCTCATTGGATTTGGAGGTGATTTGATATTTTATTCAAAAATAGAGATAGGGCACTGTGCACAGGGACTGGAATGCAAATACCCAAAGTTTTGGGGGTCCCAGTGCAATTAACCCAGCAACACACGCGCCAAGCGCGTCCTGGGGCACTCAAGGACCTATATGTAAGGAAATATAAGTCCCGAGGACCAATTGGTAACACGTACCAAAAGTCCAGGGGGCTCAGTTGCAAATAACCCAAAATAAAACGCACATGAGAGAAATAAAGCATTCACAGGGGTATAAATTGCAATTAACTAAAAAGTTTCATTCATTCGTAAACATCCAGAACTACAAGGGCATCTACTGTAAATACACCAACAAAACACGTGACGAAGCACGTGGCTCACAACAGGCAGGGGTATAAATGCAATTACACTAAAGCTCAGGGTCCTCTATGCAATTAAACCTAAAACTAAACAACGTACTTAAATATTTTACAGGACTAATACGAAATAAAGCAAAGGATAAGGGCCTAAGGGTTAAATTACCCTTTATTAACCGGAGCGGCTGGATGGCTGCCACGTGTAGATCGGACGGTCCAAATGGGGGCGGCTCTCAACGCTGGTACTGCTCTGGTCCGATCCAACGGTCTAGCCAGGACACGTGTGGATCTAACGGTCCGGATCAGTTACCTCAGATCTGACGTCGAGGGGCGCTCCACGGAACCAACAAGTCAGGATGGCGTCTGGACCTGAGGGCTAATCCGACGACTCTGGAGGATGCTGGAAGAACTGGTCCCCGGCGAGCTTCGCCGGGCTCGTGCGGGCGCTGGCCTCCTCCTCGGAGCGCTCTGATGATCGGAGAAGAATGCTGTTGCGCTCCTGCGTCTGCTGCGATGCTCCGATGATCGACCCAAGCTCGGAGGATCTCAGGCACGGTCGGCGGAGCTGGGTCTCCCGGCCTGAATGACTAAGCCCTCAGTTGGGCTCGGAATGACCTGCAAAGGGGCTCAGGAAGACTCGCTGGTCGAGGCAAACTGCCTCGACCCAGTTAGGTGGAGTGAAGGTGGTTGGTGCGTCGGGGGTGCGGCTCCGGCGAAGGTGGTGGACGGAGGAGCCCGGCTCCCAGCTCCTGTGCGAGCTGGGTTGAGTGAGTGGGTGCAGAACGTGCGGCGGAGGAAGGCGAACGTGAAGGTCGGGTCCGATGGTCGGATGGTGGTCGGAACCGGGGTGAATCGAAGAAGATGACGGGGATGCGATTTGGGGAAAAACTGAAATCGAATCGAAATAGCTAAGCTAAGGGGCTACCTGGATGATCGGTGAGACTGGGGAAGAGCAGGGGGTGCTCCTGGTCGTTGCCTCAAGGATCGTCTCGCTCCGAGGCTCGAAGCTCACGCTGGTGGCGGAGCTACGGCGGCTGGGCTCGCCGGATCGATGGCGAAGCTCCCTCTCCTCGCTTCGACAGGCTCAGACGCGAGCTGTCACTCTCACGGTTGCTCTGGAGCTCACAGGAGGAGGAAACAACTAGCCAAAGATGGCGTGGGAAGGTGGCTGAGCTCCAGCTTTATATGGCTAGGGGTCCGAGAAGAGGGTGTCCGGGCAAGCTCAGGAGCGCGCGGATCCCGAGGGAGCGGCTCCGGCGAGGATGCCGGATACAATGAGAATGATTCGGACCGGGGTTTGGGGTTAATGGCGGTCGGGTCAGCCGGATAAAAATAGGAGAAAACGGGTCGGGCAGGACGGACCCGGCTCTGGTGGTCCTGGGGGAGAGTTGACCGGGGGTCAACAATCCCCCGTGGACCAATCAGAGCCCGCCCAAGCTTTGAATTTTTATTTAATTATTTTGAGCCGAAAATGACTGAATTTACAAAAACTTAAAACATAAAAAATGTTGTATTTTATTTTTCTCTATTTTTTTGTGATTTTTAATTAATTTTTGGAAATAAAAATAAGCTATATACATAAATATGTATTAGGTATAGGTATATACAATATATATAGGTTTGAATTTTGATTTTTATATTATTATTTTATACAATTTTATCCTTATTTTATATTTTATTTATTTATAGAATAAAATAAGGAATAAAAGGATGTTTTTATTTGATTTTTATTATTTATATACATAGGTAAAATAAATAGATATGTACATCTATATACATGGTATATGTACAATGTATTTTTGCATTTTTTATTTTTGTTATTTTTATTTGATTTTTGTTTTGATTCTTTTATTTTATTCATTTACAAATATATAGCATAGAATACTTACAACAAGTTTGGAAAATAACTTTATTTATTTACAAGTTAAATAAATATAGGAACATGGTTTATGTACATGATGAAAGGGTATTTTTGATCTTTTTTTTATTTTTAATTTTTCTTTTGTTTTTGTTTTTATATTTTTATAAATATATACAAGTATTTACAAGCATATTTTTGGGTGAGGAAAATATAGTTTTCTTTATTTACAAATATTTACACATGAGCCCCTATCTCCCTCTACTTTGGCTTTTATGCGGTCAGGCTCGTGCTGAGCCCTCCCTTGGGTTAGGTTGCTCAATATTTATTCTAAATATTTCCCCCTTTTTCTTTTTAATCTTTATTCTTTTATTTTGTACAAAAACATGCTAATTATAGGTTTTTACATAATGCATGCTTTTGGTAATTATTTATATTTACATATATCTACATGCATTTGCAAAGGTTTTTGTAGCTAAAATATAAGAATAAAGAGTGATGAATGGGTATTCATCACCCCCCCTATACTTAACTTTGCTAGTCCCTTAGCAAACACTTATTTGAAAAAGAAGTGAAAAAGAAAGAAAGGAAAAGAAAAAGAGGGGAATGTACATGGATCAAGGTTGAACTATTAAACTTTCCTTCATTAAATTGAAATATGGAGCTCGATCAGATCTTTGGATTATTAATGTGCCGGAACCTTATTTGGACTTAAGCTTAAAAACCCAACAGCCTCTAAGTTCCACCAATCTATGGGCAAGACTCCTCAATAAACCAGATCAGAACAAGTCTACATACACAAACTCTAATGACCATGAATCTTTCCATGCAGTGTAAGTGATATGTGGCTCCCCACCTCATAAGTAACAAAGAAACAACCTCCCTCAACCTGGTAACTCTAATGCCTCGGTCTAGCAACTCTTTCCTTGAGAAGCGGGGTATTCCCTTCTAAGTTCAAGTGCAACCGGCTCAAGAAGAGGGGAAGAAGTATAGACTTTTGGAAGCTCAGCCAGTGTAGCTAAGTCTCCCGCTGCAAGCTTCATGAGATGTAACGTGGATACCATAAGCTTTTGCTTTATTTGACTATATACACTCCGGTGGGGTTATTAAATTTTCAATCCGACCCACCACTTTTTTGGAGTTCTTTTTGCATTTTGCATTTTTTTTCAAGGACTTCTATACAACATATCTACATGGTGCAGCATATATACAAGAAATTTTCCTCTTGAGCCAGTAGACTATCCCTCTTTTGAAGCTTTATTGCAACCCACAGCTTCTGTCTTTAGCCTTCATCACCATTAGACCAAGTTGAGACGCACTTCCTTCACTAGAAGAAGAAGAGAGGTTCCGCCTAGAAGTACTACCCTCATATGCTACCCCAAGCCAAAGGAAACTGCCTCCTCACCACCTCATCCATGGAGAGCCACGTGTAAAGTGCTGGTGCAAGTCAAGCCATTGTCTCTAAGAGTCATGCGTGTGTGGTTAAGTGCTCTACTTAGGCTCATCAAGATGACATATGCTCATAGCCTAGTGGACTCAAAAAATTAAGTCCTTATGGACCTGAAAAGCCTTAACCCTAACTCCTATAAGGTTCCTCTTAAAGTTAAGTGGATTAAGATCTTATTCAAGCTCCATTTCTCAATTTGATTCCAGGCTTAGTTTAAATATCAACTCTCATCCAGAAAAGCTATATACATATATGCACACAAGATGCTTATTTACACAAATTTACAATCGTGCAAAATTTTTGAAAAATGTTTTGAAATCATAGATGAATGATGCATGAGGTGCAAGTTTTGCAAGAAGATATTTACACATATTTACACAAGAGTTTTGCAAACTTTTGATTTTCAAAACATTTTAGAAAAATTTTGTACTATATACATAATTTTGATACAAAAATATTTACACAAGCTTTACACAAAAGATTTTTGAAATCATTTTTACAAACATATTTTGTACACTAGCTATGTATGTGCAAATAAAAGAAGTTTATGTACATGAAAAATTTTAAATTTTTGTGATTCTTGGCCATTTTATTTATTAACACACTCACACAAAGTACGAGTTATGGCTAAAGTATATATGAAATATATACACACCCCCCCTATACTTAGCTCGAACGATGTCCTCAGAGTGATCAAGAGCGATGAAGAAGACATAACTCGTACTTAGTAAAAGGGGAGTGAAAAGGAATGGCTAAGTACAGAAACGAATAAATGAATAGAGTGAGAGGGACTCGGTGGTTTCCCCCTATACTTAGGATTAACTAATCCTAAGTATAGCAAGCTGTACATGAAGGGAAGTCCGAGTGAAGAAGATACATAGACTCCCCCCCCCCTATACTTAGGGTAAAATATCCCTAAGAATAGGCAACAAAACAGGAGCAGAAAGAATGAAAAGAATACCCGCAGGTCCTACATCCCCCCTATACTTAGGGTAAAGTACACCCTAAGTATAGCATAATCATAAGATGAGAAAAGGGATGTGGGACTAAAGAATAGAATGATATGGACAACTAGATCTATATAAGGCGGAGGAACAGTGAAAATCAGGCGTGAGATGCAAAAGATGTGAGTCAAGAGACCACATCTCACGCAAAATGAATAGGGGCAACAATAACGTCCCGCGGCTCATGATCTAGAAATGGCTTGAGCCGATGGCCGTTCACTCGAAAGGTACTCTCAGAAGACAACTCGGATATATCAATGCTACCATTGTCGTGTACCTTTCTGACCAAGTAGGGTCCCTTCCATTTGCTCTGCAGCTTCCCTGGAAACAAACGAAGCCTCGCATCAAACAGCCATACTCTCTGTCCAATCTCAAAATGCTTATGGCTGATGTGAGAATCATGCCACTCCTTCACTCTCTCTTTATACTGTAGGCTGTTTGAGAAAGCTGTATCTCTAAGCTCCTCCAGGGCAGCTAACTCTGCCCTCCTCTGGTCTCCTACTCCATCTGGATCCATAAGAATATCTGTGACTGCCCAAAGTGACTTGTGCCTCAACTCAACAGGTAAATGGCACGGCTTGCCATATACAAGGCGAAAGGGAGATGTGCCCAATGAAGTCTTGAAAGATGTCCTATATGCCCACAAGACCGAGTCCAAAAGCTGTGACCAATCCTTTCGGTCAGGGCGGACGACTTTCTGTAAGATAGTTCTTGATCTCCCTATTCGACACTTCAGCTAGACCATTCGTCTGTGGATGGTAAGGTGTGGCAACACGATGGTCTATACTGAACTCGCTAGCAAGGGCCTTCACCTGGTCGTTGATGAAATGAGACCCCCCATCAGAAATCAGAACTCGTGGAACCCCGAACCGCGTGATGATGTGCTTCCTCAAAAATCTGCAAACGGTCCTCGCATCAGCGGCTCGGGCGGGGATAGCCTCCACCCAACGACTCACATAATCTACGGCCAACAGAATGTACTCAAATCCCTGACTCTTAGGGAATGGACCCATGAAATCGATGCCCCATGCGTCAAAAACCTCACAGAAGTGAATGGGCTGCATCGGCATCATATCACGCTATCCACAAGTGCCCATCCTCTGACAGTCAATACACCTCTTCACGAACTCATCAGAGTCCTTGAAGAGGGTAGGCCACCACAAGACGGATTGGAGCACTTTCTGTGCCGTTCTCCTCCCAGAATGATGTCCTCCTGCCTCAAGCTTGTGGCAGTAAGTGAGGACGCTATGGTGTTCCTCCTGAGGAATACACCGACGCCAGACGCTGTCCCCTACTTCGTGGTAAAGGATGGGATCCTCCCAGTGGTAGGACTTGGCCCTCGCAAGGAAGGTCTCAAGCCTCTGCCTGGGCCAATCTTGTGGGACTTTCCCAGCAACGAGAAAGTTCACAATATCGGCATACCACGGGAGTGAGGCGATAGCAAGGATCGCCTCATCTGGGAAGGTATCTCGAATGGGATTAATCTGCTCAGACTCCTCAGGCTGCTCTAAACGGGAGAGGTGATCCGCCACCACATTCTTGACTCCAGGCTTATCCTTGATCTCAATGTCAAACTCCTGGAGTAGAAGGATCCATCTAGTCAGTCTGGCCTTGGCATCCTTCTTTGCCATGAGGTACCTGATGGCGGTGTGATCTGTAAACAAAGTCACTCTAGATCCAATGATATACGATCTGAACCTGTCTAGGGCGAACACTACGGCTAGCATTTCCTTCTCTGTGACCGTGTAATTCCGCTGGGCGGAATCCAATGTGCAGCTAGCATAGTGGATGGCAAACGGAACTCCATCTCTCCTCTGTCCCAGCACTGCCCCCACGGCAAAATCGGAGGCGTCCGTCATGATCTCGAATGGGAGAGACCAATCAGGCGGCTGGAGAACAGGAGCCTCAATAACACACTGCTGGAGAGTCGCAAAAGACGAGAGACACTTGTCATCGACAAGGAACTCGGTGTCTTTCGTCAAGAGGTCAGTCAACGGTCGGGCAATCCTGCTGAAATCCTGAATAAATCTCCTATAAAATCCAACGTGCCCCAGGAATGACCGTAGCTGCCTCAGATTGGATGGCGGTGCGAGTTTCCTAATGACATCAACCTTGGCCGGATAAACCTCCATGCCCCTGTTGGAGATGATGTGGCCAAGCACCGTCCCTTGAGTCACCATGAAGTGACTCTTCTCCCAAGATAGAACCAAATTGTACTCAATACATCGCTGGAGTACTCGGTCTAGGCAGTCAAGACAGGAGTCGAATCCGTTGCCGTAGACCGAGAAATCGTCCATGAAGACCTCTAAACAGTCCCCTACCATGTCCGAAAAGATCGACAGCATGCACCTCTGAAAAGTCGCAGGGGCATTGCATAGCCCAAATGGCATGCGTCGAAAGGCATATGTACCAAAGGGACAGGTAAAGGTGGTCTTCTCCTGATCCTCAGGAGCGATGGCCACCTGGTTGTAGCCCGAGTACCCATCCAGGAAGCAATAATGGCTCTTCCCTGCCAGTCTCTCAATGATCTGGTCAATAAAAGGCAGGGGGAAATGGTCCTTCTTGGTGGCTTGGTTGAGTCTCCTGTAGTCAACACAAACCCTCCAAGAGGTGGGTACTCGTGTAGCGATCTCCTCTCCCGACACACTGATCACCGTCGTGATGCTCGTCTTCTTGGGCACCACATGCAAGGGGCTGACCCACTCGGAGTTGGAAATGGGATAAATAAAATCTGCACTCCACCATTTCGATATTTCCTTCATCACAACCTCTCTCAGGTTGGGGTTCAGACGCCGTTGGAACTCACGCGACGGCTTCGCCCCCTCCTCGAGATAGATATGGTGGGAGCACACTGAAGGGCTAATCCCATGGAGATCCGCTACGCTCCATCCGATCGCCTTGCGGTTCTTTTTAAGAACCCCCATCAAACGGGATTCTTGCTCTCCAGTCAACTCGGCGGAGATGATGACTGGGTACATCTCTGGCTCGCCCGCAAGGAACCGATACTTCAGCGAAGTAGGGAGCGGATTCAGCTCTGGAATATTGGGTGCTGGCAAATCTGGTTGCGGAAGAAACTGAGTGAACGCTGCTAAGTCTGCCAAATCTGCCTGGGAGAAAGAGAGCGCACTCTCGCAAACTGGATCGGGAGAAGGCTGCTCAACTGCACTGTCTCTGGTCTGCTCTGCATCTGCCTCCTCCTCATCTATAGGCTCAGGTGGACTCAAGTCTGGCATCTGATCCTCGCAATCTGCCCAATCAGACTCTGAATCCGAGGGATCTGCATCAAACGCGGTGGCATCAGTACCACCGTAACACAAGGTGGCCTCAGCACAACCATCACTGAATATCGTGTCGCGATCAAGGACCGGCTCTGCTGCCTCTATGGTATCCTGAACCAGTGCTGTGCTCTCCAGACTCTCCTCTGCTCTCATCTCGGCATCAGCTGTATCTGAATATGAGAGGATGGTCTGTGCTGCAGGATCTGCCCAAGCTGCCTCATCGTCTGTGATCACAAAATCACAGTCCTGGTGGATGTCTGGCTCTGCGTCTATCAGCTGCTCTGAATCTGTACTCGCATCTGAGCGGGCTCTCTCTCTAGTTCTGTAGTCCTCGACCGTCTCTATTTGTATACTTTCACCCTCGACGCGAAAGTACACCTTCCCGCTATCATGATCAGTCACCGCCTTGGCTGTGGCCAAGAACGGACGACCAAGGATGATAGGGGTATCGGCCACTGAATCAGGGATCTCCATGTCCAACACTACGAAGTCCACGGGGAATTTCAGGCCCTGAATCGTGACGATAACATCTCGCAACAACCCCTTCGGCCTCTTGACAGAACGATCAGCAAACTGAAGGACTTTCCTGCTCTGTCGAAGAGTGCCCAACTCGAAGCGGTCGAGAAGGGCTGCCGGAAGAAGGTTGATCGACGATCCGCTATCTAATAGAGTCCGGTCGAACCTCTGCTCACTAATCTGACATCTGACATACGGTGCCCCTGAATCTGGCCTCTTGGCCGGCAGACGGTTCTGGATCGCAAAACACGTGGCTTTCGTCAGCACATGGATCTCTGAAGTGTGGTTCCTCCTCCTCCTCCTGACTGTGGTTCTGTCTCTCAAAGAACGTTGGAGTAGGGGGATGTGCTGCAAAGCCTCCTGAAGGGTCAGCTGGATGTGGAATCGATCGATCATGCTCTGGCTAAACTCCTCAAGCTCTCTCTTTTTTGGATTTTCTTTTTTCTTCCCCTTCCCCATCTGAAGGGCTCTAGGGAAGGGGATCACAGGGTCCTTCGCAGATGTAGGACTAGGAAAAGGCCTAGACGGTTCGACGACCGGATCCACACATACATCATGCACCACAGTGGGACCAGAAGAAACTAAACCTTTTTCTTTATTCGAATCAAAGTTCTGAGATACATCAAGGCGAGGAAAGACAACATCTCTCTCAATACAAACACCGGTGGCTTCAGTACCACCACGGGCTGGCTCTGCTGCTGGTAGACGTCTTGCGGCATCAGTACCGCGGGATGGCTCGGCTAAACGGGTGGCGTCAGTACCACCTCCTCGAACTGGTGACGCGGCGGCCTCAGTACCACCGGTGGGATCAACATCCTTGGTGGCCTCAGTGCCACCGTCATCATCTGGAGCGGCCTCAGTACCGCTCTCCTCCTCCTCATGTGGTGCCTCTGACGTATCCTCGTGGTGAAGCTCAGATGAGGCGTCGCCGCCTGCTGGGGTCCTACCGCTCCTAAGTGTGACAAAATCAGCATCAAATAGATCCGAAGATGTATCAACAAATGGGTCACTAGGAGTGGCAAACTCAGTGTGTACTACCTGCTAAGATTTCCTCTTGAGGTTATTCGGATTTGGCTCAATCTGGGCTGGAATGGCGGCCTTCCCTCTCACCAAGTCCCGCATCTCCTGGCGGAACTCGTCCATCTCCCGTCTGAATGTGGCACGCTAGTCCGTGAGGAGGCGGGCGATGTCATCTAAAGCGGGACTCTCGTGGGAGCCCGACGGGTAGCCTCTCTGAGGGTGAGGCTGCTGGAACTGTTGCTGGTGGTAAGAGGGGTATGAGGAAGGGTGTTGCTGCTGCTGAACTGGGTGAGCCTGCTGCTCACGTCTCCACGACTGTCCCTGCTGATGATAGGGACGAGGACCGAAAGATGATGGCTGGTGTGTCTGGTGTGCTGGGGGCTGCTGCTGCGACTGGTGATCTCTCTGCTGACCGTACTGCCCTCCCTGACCTGACGGCTGCTGCTGGGGCTGGGCACCACCACTCCCCCACCTGAATCCGGGATGGTCACGTCGGATCCCAGGCTGGGGGCGGTCATACCAAATCCCGTTGACATCCATCAACGGCTCTGCATCATAGGGGGCTGGCGGGAGTACTGCCAGAGGCTGATCTGGCTGGTAGACCACCATCTGCATGTCTGGAGATGGTGGGGACTGGTAGGTAGGCTGCGGCTGCTGGTACGGCTCCGCCTGTACAAGGTGAACCTGTCTAGGCTGCTGTGAGGAGCTGGAGCGCTGGGACGAGCTGCTGTTGCCGCCGGTATCACCTCGCGACAGAAGACGGGGCTGCGAAGCCGTCTGTGCCTCCTAGAGACACATGAGCTGGGTCTTCATGTCGCTCAGAACCTGTGCCATTGATAACCACCCGAACGACTAAGGTAAAGGTAAAGAAATGGTCGTCGCGACCTCAATCACTCGGGCTAAGTATATCAAGAAAAATCAACCACTCAGAACATGTAAAACTAATCGAGCACAAAAGAGAGCGGTCCTGCTATGAGATTAACCTGGTATAGCACCCAGGGTCGAACACAAGGAGCACAGATTGGCCTTGCGGCCTACGATGTAATCAGAAATCCGAGAGAGTATTTTTTAGTGTTTTTAAGGGTTTTTATATTTTTTTTAGGATTTTTGGAATATAAAGAAAACAGGAAAAGCACACAAACAATTAACTTGAACAATTTATTTAATGCATTAAAAAGCAAGCAAAAATTCAGACAAAAATATTTTTATGTGTTTTATATTTTTTTATGTTTTTGGTGAATTTTTGAGATTTTTCTGATGTTTATTTTATTTCCTAAAAATCAAACAGTGCGAAAAGCAAGGGGTACTGTCCAGCCAGGCCCAAAACCCAAAGATAAAATATCTAAGGATCTCAAATGGACCTGGAGGTAATTTTCCTGTATACTAGAGAAAACAAGGAAAATTTGAGCACCAAAATTATTGTTTTTGAGTTTTTAAATTATTTATTATGATTTTTAGGAGTTTTGAAGTGTTTTTAAGTTTTTAGGGTTTTTACTCAATGAAAAATAGCCAAAATTGGCGAGAAAATCAAGGAACACAAAATAAACAGTAACTAATTTTTTTTAGAATTTTTAAAAGGGTTTTGATATTTTTTTGGGGTTTTTGACTCTAAACAGTAGCAAAAATAAGGGTTTTTGAATTTTTAAAAATAGCAAATGAAATCAAAAATGTCCTCAAGAATCTACAAAAATCCTACACCATGGCAGGAGCCATGTGTCAAATTTTCGTTGGATTTGGAGGTGATTTGATATTTTATTCAAAAATCAAAAGGGGGCACTGTGCATAGGGACCAAAGTGCAAATACCCAAAGTTCTGGGGGTCCTGGTGCAAAATACCCAAGAAATCACGCGCGAGGCGCGTGTCTGGGGCACTCAGGGACCCAAATGTAAGAAAAATAAGTTCCGAGGGCTTATTGGTAACAAGTACCAAAAGTCCAGGGGCTTATCTGCAAATAACCCAAAAAATATCGCACATGGGGAATTAAATCACGCACAGGGGCATAAATGCAAATAAAGAAAACTTTTTATCCAAACCGTAACATCCAGAACTACAGGGTTTATATTGCAAATAACCCAATAAAGTTCACGTGACGAAGCACGTGGTCCACGTAGACAGGGGTATAAGTGCAAATAAAGTAAGTACGAGGTCCTTAATGCAAATATCCCAGAAAATAAACAACTGAATTTAAAAATTACAGGACTAAAATGAAATAAAACAAACAGAGGGGCCTAAGATGAATTTACCCCTTTTATTATTATCGACGGCCTGATGTGCGCCGCGTGGCTGATCCAACGGTGGAGAACGGGGCGGCGCTCTTCTTCTTCAGCTCTTGGGCCAGATCGACGGTGTAGAGGTGGCCACGTGGGTGATCGGTCGGGTCAGGCGCTGGGGGCCTCTCTCCTCTGTGCTGACGGTTCGGATCAGCCCCTCGAGATATTCAACGGCTGCTGCTCCTCAGTGGATGGACGATCAGGATCGATACTGGAGCGGCGGGGCTGATCGGACGGTGAAGGAGGATGCAGGAAGAACACTCCGCCGGCGAGCTTCGCCGGCTTCGTGCGCCTGCAGTCGTTCTCCTCAGCTGCTGCTAAGTATCGGAACAGATCCGCGGAGACGTCCCGCAGCTGGTGAAGGCCTCAGATGACCCGGCCGAGCCCTGGAGGGGCTCCGGCGAGGTCGGCGGCGACGGGCTTCTGGCCTGGATGTAAGGGGGGCTCAGATGCCCTCCTTTTGACCTGCAAAAGGCACCAGAAGCTTCGCGGGTCAAGGGCAAAGTGCCTCGACCCGAAGAAGCGAAGTGAACGTGGACTGTGGGTCGGGGCGGATGAGCTCCGGCGAGCGGAGGATGGTGGAGCTCGACTCCCAGCTCCGGGGCGAGCTGGGTTGAATGAAAGAGCGAAGAACGTGCGTCGGAGGATGGCGAAGGTGTGTGTGGGTTCCAATGATCGATAAAGTGCGCGATATGGCCGGAATCAGGGGAACTCGTCGGAGATGCGATTTGGGCGAAATGAAAAATTAAGCTAAATGGAAGGGCTAATCGGCTACCTGGGTGATGCGAGAGACTGTGCTGGAGCTTGGCTAGCTCCTGGTCGTAGCCTCGAAGGGCGTCAAGGCCTGAGGCTCGAGCTCCTGCACGCGGCGGAGCAACGGCGGCGCGAAGCTGCCGGATCGATGGTCGGGGCACCCTCTCCTCTCTGCAACAGGGGCAAACGCGAGCTGTCACCTCGGTGATTGCTCTGGAGGTCACGGGAATGAAAGTGGCGAGCCAAAGATGAGGCGCGGAGGCGGCGGAGGTCGGGATATATATGGAGACAGGGCAGATTAGGGTTGAGTGGAGGCAGCTATGGAAGGCGTGGATCCCACGGCGAAGGATCCGACGAGGATGTCGGATGAACGGCGAAGAATCTGGGCGCGGGGTTCGCGGGGGCGACAGGCTGGAGACGCGTGGAGAAATCGACGAAGTCGGGTCGGGCGCGAGTCGACGCAAAAGGAAAGAGTCCGCGGGGGAGTTGACCGGGGTCAACAATCCCCCGTGGACCAATCAGGAGCTGCCACGTTTTTAATTTTTTGTTTATTTAATTTAAGGTAGAAAAAGGCCGAATTAAGAAAAACTCAAAACATGAAATATTTTTCTTTTATTTTTTCTATTTTTTGGTGATTTTTAATTAATTTTTGGAAATAAAAATAGGGTAGCTATATATATATATAGGTATATGTACACTATATAGATTTTAATTTTTGATTTTTTTATTTGTTATTTTTATGTATTTTCATGCCCATTTTATATTTTATTTATTTACATCATAAAATAAAGAACAAAATGGTATTTTTATTTTATTTTAATTATTTATACACAAGGGTGAAATAAATAGTTGTATACATTTATATACATGGTATCTATACAATGTATTTTTGTATTTTTTAATTTTGTAATTTTTATTTGATTTTTGTTTTGTTTCTTGTTATTTTATGTATGTACAATATGTAACATAGAATATTTACAAAAAGTTTAGAAAATAATTTTATTTATTTATAGGGTTAAATAAATAAAGGATGATGGTCTATATACATGGTGAAAGGGCATTTTTGGAATTTTGATTTTTAAATTTTTATTTTGTTTTTAATAGTTTCTAAATATATACAAAATGTATACAAGCATATTTTTGGGTGAGGAAAATATAATTTTATTTATTTACAAAAGTATGTACACATGAGCTCCTATCTCCCTCTACTTTGGCTTTTATGCGGTCAGACCCATGCTGAGCCCTCCCTTGGGTTAGGTTGCTCAATATTTATTCTAAATATTTCCCTCTTTTTCTTTTTACTCTTTATTCTTTTATTTTTGCACAAAAACATGCTAATTACAGGTTTTTACACAATGCATGCTTTTGGTAATTATTTGTATTTACACATATCTACATGTATTTGCAAAGGTTTTTGTAGCTAAAATAGGAGAATAAGGAGTGATGAATGGGTATTCATCACCCCCTATGCTTTAACTTTGCTAGTCCCTTAGCAAACACTTATTTGAAAAAGAAGTGAAAAAGAAAGAAAAAGAGGATGTACATGGATCAAGGTTGAATTATTAAACTTTCCTTTATTAACTTGAAATATGGAGCTCGATCAGATCTTTGGATTATTAATGTGTCGGAACCTTATTTGGACTTAAGCTTAAAACTCAACAGTCTCCAAGTTCCACCAATCTATGGGCAAGACTCCTTAATAAACCAGATCAGAACAAGTCTACATACACAAACTCTAATGACCATGAATCTTTCCATGCGGTGTAAGTGATATGTGGCTCCCCACCTCAGAAGTAACAAAGAAACAGCCTCCCTCAACCTGGTAACTCTAATGCCTCGGTCTAGCAACTCTTTCCTCGAGAAGCGGGGTATTCCCTTCTAAGTTCAAGTGCAACCGGCTCAAGAAGAGGGGGTAGAAGTATAGAGTTTTGGAAGCTTAGCCAGTGTAGCTAAGTCTTCCGCTGCAAGCTTCATGAGATGTAACATTGATACCATAAGCTTTTGCTTTATTTGATTATGTACACTCCGGTGGGGTTATTAAATTTTCAATCCGACCCACCACTTTTTTGGAGTTCTTTTTGCATTTTTTGCATATTTATTTTTTTTTTCAAGTGCTTCTGTACAACATATCTACATGGTGCAGCATAGATAAGAAATTTTCCTCTTGAGCTAGTAGACTATCCCTCTTTTGAAGCTTTATTGCAACCCACAGCTTCTGTCTTTAGCCTTCATCACCACTAGACCAAGTTGAGGTGCACTTCCTTCACTATAAGAAGAAGAGAGGTTCCGCCTAGAAGTACTACCCTCATATGCTACCCCAAGCCAAAGGAAACTGCCTCCTCACCACCTCATCCGTGGAGAGCCATGTGTAAGTGCAGGTGCAAGTCAAGCCATTGTCTCTAAGAGTCATGCGTGTGTTGTTAAGTGCTCTACTTAGGCTCATCAAGATGACATATGCTCATGGCCTAGTGGACTCAAAGAATTAAGTCCTTATGGACCTGAAAAGCCTTAACCCTAAGTCCTATAAGGTTCCTCTTAAAGTTAAGTGGATTAAGATCTTTTTCAAGCTCCATTTCTCAATTTAATTCCAGGCTTAGTTTAAATGTCAACTCTTATCCAGGAAAAACTATATACATATATGTACACAAGATGCTATTTACAAATGTTTTACAACTATGCAAAATTTTTGAAAAATGTTTTGAAATCATGAATAAATGATGCATGAGGTGCAAGTTTTGCAAAGAGATATTTACAAACATTTACACAAGATTTTTGCAAACTTTTGATTTTCAAAACATTTTGGAAAAATTTTGTACTATATACATAATTTTGATACAAAATATTTACACAAGCTTTACACAAAAGATTTTTGAAATCATTTTTACAAAAATACTTTGTACACTAGCTATGTATGTGCAAGATAAAAGAGGTTTATGTACATGAAAAATTTTTAATTTTTTGTGATTTTTAGCCATTTTATTTATTAACACACTCACACAAAGTACGAGTTATGGCTAAAGTATATATGAAATATATACACACCCCCCCTATACTTAGCTCAAACGATGTCCTCAGAGTGATCAAGAGCGATGAAGAAGACATAACTCGTGCTTAGTAAAAGGGAAGTGAAAAGGAATGGCTAAGTACAGGAATGAATAAATGAATAGAATGAAAGGAACTCGGTGGTCTCCCCCTATACTTAGGATTAACTAATCCTAAGTATAGCAAGATGTACATGAAGGGAAAGCCGAGTGAAGAAGATACAGAATCTGCCCCCCCTATACTTAGGGTAAAATATCCCTAAGTATAGGCAGCAAAAATAGGAGCAGAAAGAATGAAAAGAATACTCGCAGGTCCGACATTCCCCCCTATACTTAGGGTAAAGTACACCCTAAGTATAGCATAATCACAGGATGAGAAAAGGGATGTGGGACTAAAGAATAGAATGATATGGACAACTGTATCTATACAGACGGAAGAACAGTGAGAATCAGGCGTGAGATGCAAAAAGATGTGAGTCAAGAGACCACATCTCACGCAAAATGAATAGCGGCAATAATAACGTCCTGCGGCTCATGATCTAGAAATGGCTTGAGCCGCTGGCCGTTCACTCGAAAGGTACTCTCAGAAGATAACTCAGATATATCAATGCTACCGTTATCATGTACCTTTCTGACCAAGTAAGGTCCCTTCCATTTGCTCTGTAGCTTTCCTAGAAATAATCGTAGCCTTGCATCAAACAACCATACTTTCTGTCCAATCTCAAAATGCTTTTGGCTGATATGAGAATCATGCCACTCCTTCACTTTCTCTTTATAATGTAGGCTGTTTGAGAAAGCTGTATCTCTAAGCTCTTCCAGGGCGGCTAACTCTGCCCTCCTCTGGTCTCCTACACCATCTGGATCCATAAGGATATCTGTAACTGCCCAAAGTGACTTGTGCCTCAGCTCAACTGGTAGATGGCATGGCTTGCCATAAACGAGGCGAAAGGGAGATGTACCCAATGGAGTCTTGAAAGATGTCCGATATGCCCACAAGACCGAGTCCAAAAGCTGTGACCAATTCTTTCGGTCAGGGCGGACGACTTTCTGCAAAATATTCTTGATCTCCCTATTCGACACCTCAGCTAGACCATTCGTCTGTGGATGGTAAGGTGTGGCAACACGATGGTCTATGCTGAACTCGCTAGCAAGTGCCTTTACCTGGTCGTTGACGAAATGAGATCCCCCATCAGAAATCAGAACTCGTGGAACCCCGAACCGCGTGATGATATTTTTTCTCAAGAATCTGCAAACTGTCCTCGCATCAGCGGCTCGGGCGGGGATAGCCTCAACCCAACGACTAACATAATCTACGGCCAACAGAATGTACTCAAATCCCTGACTCTTAGGGAATGGACCCATGAAATCGATGCCCCATGCGTCAAAAACCTCACAGAAGTGAATGGGCTGCATCGGCATCATATCACGCTGTCCACAAGTGCCCATCCTCTGACAGTCAGTACACCTCTTCACGAACTCATCAGAGTCCTTGAAGAGGGTAGGCCACCACAAGCCGGATTGGAGCACTTTCTGTGCCGTTCTTCTCCCAGAATGATGTCCTCCTGCCTCAAGCTTGTGGCAGTAAGTGAGGACACTATGATGCTCCTCCTGAGGAATACACCGACGCCAGATGCTATCCCCTCCTTCGTGGTAAAGGATGGGATCCTCCCAGTGGTAGGACTTGGCCTTCGCAAGGAAGGTCTCAAGCCTCTGCCTGGGCCAATCTTGTGGGACTTTCCCAGCAACGAGAAAGTTCACAATATTGGCATACCACGGGAGTGAGGCGATAGCAAGGATCGCCTCATCTGGGAAGGTATCTCGAATAGGATCAATCTGCTCAGAATCCTCAGGCTGCTCTAATCGGGAAAGATGATCCGCCACCACATTCTTAACTCCAGGCTTATCCTTGATCTCAATGTCGAACTCCTGGAGTAGAAGGATCCATCTAGTAAGTCTGGCCTTGGCATCCTTCTTTGACATGAGGTACCTGATGGCGGTGTGGTCAGTAAACAAAGTCACTCTAGATCCAATGATATACGATCTGAACTTATCTAGGGCAAACACTACGGCTAGCATCTCTTTCTCTGTGACCGTATAATTCCGCTGGGCGGAATCCAATGTGCGGCTAGCATAGTGTATGGCAAATGGAACTCCATCCCTCCTCTGTCCCAGCACTTCCCCCACGGCAAAATCGGAGGCGTCCGTCATGATCTCGAATGGGAGAAACCAATCGGGTGGCTGAAGGACAGGAGCCTCAATAACACACTGCTGGAGAGTCTCAAAGGATGAAAGACACTTGTCATCGACAAGGAACTCGGTGTCTTTCGTCAAGAGATCAGTCAACGGTCGGGCGATCTTGCTGAAATCATGAATGAATCTCCTATAAAAACCAACGTGCCCCAGAAATGACCGTAGCTGCTTCAAATTGGACGGCGGTGCGAGTTTTCTAATGACGTCAACCTTGGTCGGATCAACCTCCATGCTCCTGTTGGAGATGATGTGGCCAAGCACCGTCCCTTGAGTCACCATGAAGTGACTCTTCTCCCAAGACAGAACTAAGCGGGTAGCAATACATCGCTGGAGCACTCGGTCTAGGCAGTCAAGACAGGAATCGAATCCGTCGCCGTAAACCGAGAAGTCGTCCATGAAGACCTCCAAACACTCCCCTACCATGTCCGAAAAGATCGACAGCATGCATCTCTGAAAAGTCGCGGGGGCGTTGCATAGCCCAAATGGCATGCGTCGAAAGGCGTATGTACCGAAGGGACAGGTAAAGGTGGTCTTCTCCTGATCCTCAGGAGCGATGGCCACCTGATTGTAGCCCGAGTACCCATCCAGGAAGCAATAATGGCTCTTCCCTGCCAGTCTCTCTATGATCTGATCAATAAAAGGCAGGGGGAAATGGTCCTTCTTGGTGGCCTGGTTGAGTCTCCTGTAGTCAACGCAGACCCGCCAAGAGGTGGGTACTCGTGTAGCAATCTCCTCTCCCGACTCAGTGATCACAGTCGTGATGCCCGTCTTCTTGGGCACCACATGCAAGGGGCTAACCCACTTGGAGTCGGAAATGGGATAAATAAAATCTGCACTCCACCATTTTGATATTTCCTTCATGACAACCTCTCGTAGGTTGGGGTTCAGTCGCCGCTGGAACTCACGCGACGGCTTTGCCCCTTCCTCGAGATAGATATGGTGGGAGCACAACGAGGGACTAATCCCATGGAGATCTGCTACGCTCCATCCAATTGCCTTGCGGTTCTTTTCAAGAACCCCCATCAGACGGGATTCTTGTTCTCCAGTCAGATCGGCAGAGATGATGACTGGGTACATCTCAGACTCTCCCGCAAGGAATCGATACTTCAGCGAAGTAGGGAGCGGCTTTAGCTCTGGACAGCTGGGTGCTGGCAAATCTGGCTTCTGAAGAAGATGTGTGTATGCGGACAATTCTGCCAAATCTGCCTGGGAAAATGATAAAGAACTCTCACAAACTTGATCTGGAGAAGGCGGATCCTCTGCATTGTCTCTGATCTGCTCTGCCTCTACCTCCTCCTCATCTGTAGGCTCAGGTGGATCCAGGTCTGGTATCTGATCATCACAATCTGCCCAATCAGATTCTGAATCCGAGGGATCTGTATCAACTGCGGTGGCATCAGTACCACCGTAGAGCAGGGTGGCCTCAGTACCACCATCACTGAAAATCGTGTCGCGATCAAGATCCGACTCTGCCGAATCAATAGTATACTGAACCAAGGCTGTGCTCTCCAGACTATCCTCTGCTATCATCTCTGCATCAGCTGTATCTGAATATGAGAGGATGGTCTGTGCTGCCGGATCTGCCCAAGCTGCCTCATCATCTGTGATCACAAAATCACAGTCCTGGTGTATGTCTGGCTCTGTATCTGTCAGCTGTTCTGAATCTGTGCTGCCCTCTGAGCGGGATCTATCTCTGGCTCTGTGGTCCTTAACCGTCTCTATTTGTATACTCTTGCCCTGGACGCGAAAGAATACCTTCCCACTGTCATGGTCAGTCACTGCCTTGGCTGTGGCCAAGAACGGGCGACCGAGGATGATGGGGGAATCGGTCAACGAGTCAGGGGTCTCCATGTCCAGCACTACGAAGTCCACGGGGAATTGCAAACCCTGAATCGTGACGACAACGTCTCGCAACAACCCCTTTGGCCTCTTGACAGACCGATCAGCAAACTGAAGGTATGTCCTGCTCTGTCTAAGAGTGCCCAACTCTAAGTGGTTGAGAAGGGCTGCCGGAAGAAGGTTGATCGACGATCCGCTATCTAATAGAGTACGGTCGAACCTCTGCTCACTAATCTGACATCTGACATATGGGGCTCCTAAATCTGGCATCTTGGTAGGCAGATGGTTCTGGATCGCGTAACACGTGGCTTTTGTCAACACATGAATCTCTGCGGTTTTGTTCCTCTTCTTCCTCCTGACTGTGGTTCTGTCTCTCAAGGATCGCTGAAGAAGAGGGATGTGTTGCAAAGCCTCATGGAGGGTCAGCTGGATGTGGAATCGGTCTATCATGCTCTGGCTGAACTCCTCCTGCTCTCTCTTTTTTGGATCTTTTTCTCTTTTCTTCCCCTTCCCCAACTCAAGGGCTCTAGGAAAGGGGATCACAGGGTCCTTCTCAGATGAAGGACTAGGAATAGGCCTAGACGGTTCGATGACCGGATCCTCACATACATCATTCACCACAGTGGGATCAGAAGAAACTAAACCTTTTCCTTTATTCAAAATAGAGTCCTGAGATACATTCATACGAGGAAAGACAACATCTCTATCAGAATGAATATTGGTGGCCTCAGTACCACCTCTAGTTGGCTCTACAACTAGACGTCTTGCGGCCTCAGTACCGCGGGCTGGCTCGGCTCTGCTAGTGGCGTCAGTACCACCTCCTCGATAGGGTGAAGTGGCGGCCTCAGTACCGCTGGTGGAATCAGCATCTCTGGTGGCATCAGTACCACTGTCATCATCATGTGCGGCTTCAGTACCACTCTCCTCTTCCTCATCTCGCGCTCTAGATGGATCCTCGCGTTGTCGCTCAGATGAGGCGCCGCCTGCTGGTCTTCTACCGCTCCTAAGTGTGACAAAATCAGCATCAAATAGATCCGACGATATATCATCAAATGAGTTACTAGGAGTGGTAGGCTCAGTGTGAACTACCTGCTCAGACTTCCTCTTCAAGTTATTCGGATTAGGCTCGATCTGTGCAGGGATGGCGGCCTTCCCTCTCATCAGGTCCCGCATCTCCTGGCGGAACTCGTCCATCTCCCGTCTAAATGTAGCCTGCTGCTCTGTGAAGATGCGGGCTAGATCATCCAAGGCGGGGCTCTCATGGGAGCCCGACGGGTTGCCTCTCTGGTAATGAGGCTGCTGGACCTGGTGCTGTTGCGGCTGAGAGGGGTAAGAGGAAGGATGCTGCTGCTGATGAGCCTGCTGCTCACGTCTCCAATTCTGTCCCTGCTGCTGGTAGGGACGAGGTACGAAGGACGATGGCTGGTGTGGCTGGTATGCTGGGGGCTGCTGGTGATCTCTCTGCTGGGAGTACTGCCCTCCCTGACCGGTTGGCTGCTGTTGGGACTGGTTACCCCCATTCCCCCACCTGAATCCGGGATGGTCTCTTCGGATTCCAGGTTGAGGACGGTCATACCAAATCCCGTTGACATCCATCAACGGTTCCGCATCGTAAGGGGCTGGTGGGAGTACATCCAGAGGCTGATCCGGCTGATATACCACCATCTGTAAGTCTGGAGATGGTGGTGACTGGTGAGAGGGCTGCTGCTGCTGGTACGGCTCCGCCTGTACAATGTGAACTTGTCTAGGCTGCTGCAAGGAGCTGGAGCGCTGGGACGAGCTGCGGCTGCCGCTGGAATCTCCTCGCGACTGAAGACGGGGCTGAGAAGCCGTCTGTGCCTCTTGAAGACACAAGAGATGGGTCTTCACGTCGCTCAGAGTTTGTGCCATCTGCTCCATCTGAGTTATGCCCTGGCACTGCTTCTTATCTATTATTTCCATGCGGTCCAACTTCTCGCTGATAATCCCCATGTCCGCAGCGGCCGACTCTGCCTGTGCGGCTGCAACTGCGGACGAACTGGATGGACCTGCATCAACCCGTGCTATCCGCTGGTATTGCACGGGTCCTGGCGGCTGCTGAGATCTCTGTGTGTACAACCGAGTCTGGGACATCACCATGTAATTTTCGGCCATCTCCTCGTAAATGGCCCAGACTTGGTTGTGGTCCTTGGCAAAGTAGGACCCGCCGCAAGAAGCATTCACCAGACCCTGAAGCTCTGGCGTCATCCCACTAAAGAAGCTCTGAACTAGGTTCGGCTTGGAAATGTCGTGGTGTGGGCATCTATCCAGAAGCTCTCTGAACCTCTCCCATGCCTCGTGAAACTGCTCGTTAGGGAGCATGGAGAAGTTGTTGATCAGGGCCCTCGCTGCATTCGTCCGTCCGAGTGGATAGTACTTGTTTAAGTACTCGGTGCGGAGCTGCTCCCAGGTGTATACAAACTTCCCTAAATGCTTCAGCCAGGCGGCTGCTCTATCTGCCAGTGAAAAAGGGAAGGCCATCATCCGAATCGTATCCTGGTCCACATGGCGGTCGTGGACAGTACTGCAGATCATCAAAAACTCCTGGAGATGGAGGTGGGGCTCCTCGGTGGCAAGTCCGTGAAAATGAGGAAGCATCTCCAGGGTATTCGGAGGGAACTTGAAATCCCCCACGATAGCAGGTACCACCACCCAATGGTGCATCAGTGTGGATCCGGGGTTGTGTAACTCCCGCATCGTTCTCGGTGGTCCTGCTCCGGCGGCGGCTGCCGCTGCGGCAGCCGCTGCTGTGGCTGCTGCGGCTGCTGCCTCTGCATCAGCATCAGGGATGTCCTCAGGCTCGCTCTGATCTCTCTCTTCTCTGAGTCGCTCCAACTCCCTTCTCATCTCAATCATGAAAGCTCCCTGATCGCGTAGCTGCTTCTGTACTGTTTCTAATGATGCGATCAGGGTGGAGTTGATCGCTCCCTGGTCTAGTACAAAATGTTCTGGTTGTCAGGAGTCTGGGTCTGAACTGCCGGCTCCGGCCATAGTGACGTCTGCAAAATCAGATGAGCCCAACTCAGGTTCTGTCAAATCAATTCGTCTTTCCTCGGGCTCATGTCTCTCAGTAGCAAAAGAAAGGGGATCGAGGGAGAACAGGGTGGAATCGTACTCGGGCCCGGAGAGCTGGTCTTGACTCTCACGGGCCAACCTAGATGGTGAAGTAGACGTGCCTGAAAGCGGTGCAGCCAGAGGCTGCCTAAGAGATCGTCTACCCATCATCTTGATCTGGCGAGTTGGGCGGATGGGATCTGGAGAAAATATGATCGCAAAGCAAACCCCCGGTTCACCAACGCAACACAATCTGAAGACCGTGAAAGCTCGGTCAATTTATCTTGTCAATTTTATTGGGTGAACACATAGAATATCAGAGCGATTACGTGACCTGCTGGGATACCCGATACTCTCTCAACCGACTGTCCCGCACAGAAGAGTCGGTAATCAGTCGAGATGAGCACCGGAGGGCTTTACCTAGTGTTCGGGTCACTCTCTCGCACAATCAAACCAAACAATGAGGGGGTTGCTCTCCCCAAGACAATTTTTTTAGGTGAAGTGTCTTTTAGGGTCAATAGTGTTATCCAGTCCTAAAATTTTTTTTTGTTTTTCTTTTTAATTTTTTTTTTCAAAATAAATACAAGCAGCCTAACGAATTTTCCGATTCTCCTGATGATTAAGCCAAAAACAGAGGGAGAAAACGAAAAAGCCGATGCGCGAAGAAATCAATGATGCATGCAGAGAAAGAAATGCGTACCTTGTTTCCAGCACTCTACATGCAAGTGATCCGCGCAGAATTTAAAGACAGAATAAAACTACCTAAATGGTGCAGCGAGGAAAAACTGAGTCCTAGATGAGCAATTCCTAGCGCAGAACCGTCTAACTCAGTCACTCGCCCTTAATCCAAAGAGTCCGGTCTTGGCCCACCCCTCCTCTTCTCGACAGGTCGAGTTCAGGAGTAGCGCTTGCGGGGCAGGCTCGCGGCGCGTAGGTTCTCAGGAAAGCGACTAAGTTATTTTTATTATTTATTATTAGTAGGTCCAATTAACGATCTATAGGAACAGATAAGCAATTAAGTGTGGGGACCCTACTAATTACGGCACAAGCAAGAGAAATTCCTAAATCTAGGGGCTCGAGAAAAACCGCGTAAACACCAGAAAAGGCAGCTAGCTATCAAAACCGCAGAAAAAGCCGCGAAAATCCAAATGGGTCCCTCGAGCACACCGGTACTCGGCGAAACAGACCCGCTAAGTTACAAGTGTCCACAAATGTCCAAGTTCTAAATTATTACAGAAAGAATATTGTTCTCTCTCAAAAATAAGAATTCCTTCTTCTTCTCCCTGTTCTTCTTCTTCCCGTGCGGGTTTTCAAAAATAAACTCCAAGTTGTCCACGCAGTACCTCGCACAAAAATCAAAGAGAGAGAGAGAGTGTCAGAAAACAATAATAATATAGAGAGACAATATGGAGAAATGACTACAAAGCCGTGCTCCCCGGCAACGGCGCCATTCTGATAACCGCCCGAACGACTAAGGTAAAGGTAAAGAAATGGTCGTCGCGACCTCAATCACTCGGGCTAAGTATATCAAGAAAAATCAACCACTCAGAACATGTAAAACTAATCGAGCACAAAAGAGAGCGGTCCTGCTATGAGATTAACCTGGTATAGCACCCAGGGTCGAACACAAGGAGCACAGATTGGCCTTGCGGCCTACGATGTAATCAGAAATCCGAGAGAGTATTTTTTAGTGTTTTTAAGGGTTTTTATATTTTTTTAGGATTTTTGGAATATAAAGAAAACAGGAAAAGCACACAAACAATTAACTTGAACAATTTATTTAATGCATTAAAAAGCAAGCAAAAATTCAGACAAAAATATTTTTATGTGTTTTATATTTTTTTATGTTTTTGGTGAATTTTTGAGATTTTTCTGATGTTTATTTTATTTCCTAAAAATCAAACAGTGCGAAAAGTAAGGGGTACTGTCCAGCCAGGCCCAAAACCCAAAGATAAAATATCTAAGGATCTCAAATGGACCTGGAGGTAATTTTCCTGTATACTAGAGAAAACAAGGAAAATTTGAGCACCAAAGATATTGTTTTTGAGTTTTTAAATTATTTATTATGATTTTTAGGAGTTTTGAAGTGTTTTTAAGTTTTTAGGGTTTTTACTCAATGAAAAATAGCCAAAATTGACGAGAAAATCAAGGAACACAAAATAAACAGTAACTAATTTTTTTTAGAATTTTTAAAAGGGTTTTGATATTTTTTTGGGGTTTTTGACTCTAAACAGTAGCAAAAATAAGGGTTTTTGAATTTTTAAAAATAGCAAATGAAATCAAAAATGTCCTCAAGAATCTACAAAAATCCTACACCATGGCAGGAGCCATGTTTCAAATTTTCGTTGGATTTGGAGGTGATTTGATATTTTATTTAAAAATCAAAAGGGGGCATTGTGCACAGGGACCAAAGTGCAAATACCCAAAGTTCTGGGGGTCCTGGTGCAAAATACCCAAGAAATCACGCGCGAGGCGCGTGTCTGGGGCACTCAGGGACCCAAATGTAAGAAAAATAAGTTCCGAGGGCTTATTGGTAACAAGTACCAAAAGTCCAGGGGCTTATCTGCAAATAACCCAAAAAATATCGCACATGGGGAATTAAATCACGCACAGGGGCATAAATGCAAATAAAGAAAACTTTTTATCCAAACCGTAACATCCAGAACTACAGGGTTTATATTGCAAATAACCCAATAAAGTTCACGTGACGAAGCACGTGGTCCACGTAGACAGGGGTATAAGTGCAAATAAAGTAAGTACGAGGTCCTTAATGCAAATATCCCAGAAAATAAACAACTGAATTTAAAAATTACAGGACTAAAATGAAATAAAACAAACAGAGGGGCCTAAGATGAATTTACCCCTTTTATTATTATCGACGGCCTGATGTGCGCCGCGTGGCTGATCCAACGGTGGAGAACGGGGCGGCGCTCTTCTTCTTCAGCTCTTGGGCCAGATCGATGGTGTAGAGGTGGCCACGTGGGTGATCGGTCGGGTCAGGCGCTGGGGGCCTCTCTCCTCTGTGCTGACGGTTCGGATCAGCCCCTCGAGATAATCAACGGCTGCTGCTCCTCAGTGGATGGACGATCAGGATCGATACTGGAGCGGCGGGGCTGATCGGACGGTGAAGGAGGATGCAGGAAGAACACTCCGCCGGCGAGCTTCGCCGGCTTCGTGCGCCTGCAGTCGTTCTCCTCAGCTGCTGCTAAGTATCGGAACAGATCCGCGGAGACGTCCCGCAGCTGGTGAAGGCCTCAGATGACCCGGCCGAGCCCTGGAGGGGCTCCGGCGAGGTCGGCGGCGACGGGCTTCTGGCCTGGATGTAAGGGGGGCTCAGATGCCCTCCTTTTGACCTGCAAAAGGCACCAGAAGCTTCGCGGGTCGAGGGCAAAGTGCCTCGACCCGAAGAAGCGAAGTGAACGTGGACTGTGGGTCGGGGCGGATGAGCTCCGGCGAGCGGAGGATGGTGGAGCTCGACTCCCAGCTCCGGGGCGAGCTGGGTTGAATGAAAGAGCGAAGAACGTGCGTCGGAGGATGGCGAAGGTGTGTGTGGGTTCCAATGATCGATAAAGTGCGCGATATGGCCGGAATCAGGGGAACTCGTCGGAGATGCGATTTGGGCGAAATGAAAAATTAAGCTAAATGGAAGGGCTAATCGGCTACCTGGGTGATGCGAGAGACTGTGCTGGAGCTTGGCTAGCTCCTGGTCGTAGCCTCGAAGGGCGTCAAGGCCTGAGGCTCGAGCTCCTGCACGCGGCGGAGCAACGGCGGCGCGAAGCTGCCGGATCGATGGTCGGGGCACCCTCTCCTCACTGCAACAGGGGCAAACGCGAGCTGTCACCTCGGTGATTGCTCTGGAGGTCACGGGAATGAAAGTGGCGAGCCAAAGATGAGGCGCGGAGGCGGCGGAGGTCGGGATATATATGGAGACAGGGCAGATTAGGGTTGAGTGGAGGCAGCTATGGAAGGCGTGGATCCCACGGCGAAGGATCCGGCGAGGATGTCGGATGAACGGCGAAGAATCCGGGCGCGGGGTTCGCGGGGGCGACAGGCTGGAGACGCGTGGAGAAATCGACGAAGTCGGGTCGGGCGCGAGTCGACGCAAAAGGAAAGAGTCCGCGGGGGAGTTGACCGGGGTCAACAATCCCCCGTGGACCAATCAGGAGCTGCCACGTTTTTAATTTTTTGTTTATTTAATTTAAGGTAGAAAAAGGCCGAATTAAGAAAAACTCAAAACATGAAATATTTTTCTTTTATTTTTTTCTATTTTTTGGTGATTTTTAATTAATTTTTGGAAATAAAAATAGGGTACCTATATATATAGGTATATGTACACTATATAGATTTTAATTTTTGATTTTTTTATTTGTTATTTTTATGTATTTTCATGCCCATTTTATATTTTATTTATTTACACCATAAAATAAAGAACAAAATGGTATTTTTATTTTATTTTAATTATTTATACACAAGGGTGAAATAAATAGTTGTATACATTTATATACATGGTATCTATACAATGTATTTTTGTATTTTTTTAATTTTGTAATTTTTATTTGATTTTTGTTTTGTTTCTTGTTATTTTATGTATGTACAATATGTAACATAGAATATTTACAAAAAGTTTAGAAAATAATTTTATTTATTTATAGGGTTAAATAAATAAAGGATGATGGTCTATATACATGGTGAAAGGGCATTTTTGGAATTTTGATTTTTAAATTTTTATTTTGTTTTTAATAGTTTTTAAATATATACAAAATGTATACAAGCATATTTTTGGGTGAGGAAAATATAATTTTATTTATTTACAAAAGTATGTACACATGAGCTCCTATCTCCCTCTACTTTGGCTTTTATGCGGTCAGGCCCATGCTGAGCCCTCCCTTGGGTTAGGTTGCTCAATATTTATTCTAAATATTTCCCTCTTTTTCTTTTTACTCTTTATTCTTTTATTTTTGCACAAAAACATGCTAATTACAGGTTTTTACACAATGCATGCTTTTGGTAATTATTTGTATTTACATATATCTACATGTATTTGCAAAGGTTTTTGTAGCTAAAATAGGAGAATAAGGAGTGATGAATGGGTATTCATCAGCCATCTGTTCCATCTGAGTGATGCTCTGGCATTGCTTCTTCTCAATCAGCTCCATGGGGTCCAACTTCTCGCTAATAATACCCATGTCCACAGCGGATGACTCTGCCTGTGCTGCTGCGACTGCAGACGAACTGGATGGACCTGCATCTACCCGTGCTATCCGCTGGTACTGCACGGATCCTGGCTGCTGTGGCTAGGGTATCTGAGTATACAACCTGGTCTGGGACATCACCATGTAGTTTTCGGCCATCTCCTCGTAGATGGCCCAGACCTGGTCGTGGTCCTTGGCAAAGTAGGACCCGCCGCAAGAAGCGTTCACCAGACCCTGAAGCTCTGGCATCAACCCGCTGAAAAAGCTCTGAACTAAGTTCGGCTTGGAGATGTCGTGGTGCGGGCATCTGTCTAGGAGCTCTCGAAACCTCTCCCATGCCTCGTGAAACTGCTCGTTGGGGAACATGGAGAAGTTGCTGATCAGGGCCCTTGCTGCATTTGTCTGCCCGAGTGGATAGTACTTGTTCAAGTACTCGGTGTGGAGCTGCTCCCAAGTGTAGACAAACTTCCCCAAGTGTTTCAGCCAGGTGGCTGCTCTATCTGCCAGTGAAAAGGGGAAGGCTATCATCCGGATCGTGTCCTGATCCACGTGGCGATCATGGACAGTGCTGCATATCATCAGGAACTCCTGGAGGTGGAGGTGGGGCTCCTCAGTGGCAAGTCCGTGGAAACGAGGCAGCAACTGCAAGGTGTTCGGGGGGAACTTGAAGTCCCCCACGATCGCTGGCACTACTACCCAATGATGCATGAGTGTCGATCCGGGGTTGTGCAACTCCCGCATCGGTCGTGGTGGTCCTCCTGTCGCGGTGCCTCCCGCTGCGGCGGCGGCGGCTGCTGCTGCTGCTGCTGCTGCTGCTGTGGCTCGTGCCTCTACATCAGGTATCTCATCAGGCTCGCTCTGCTGGTCTCGCTCTACTCTGAGCCTCTCCAACTCTCACCTCATCTCTATCATGAATGCCCCCTGATCACGTAACTGCTGCTGAACTGTCTCAAGTGATGCGATCAGGGTGGAGTTGATCGCCCCCTGGTCTAGTACAAAATGCTCGGGCTGACGGGGGTGATCATCTGAACTGCCGGCCATAGCGACGTCTGCAAAATCAAACGAGCCCAACTCAGGTGCTGTCAAATCTGCTAATCTCTCCTCGGGCTCATGTCTCTCAGTACCAAAAGAAAGGGGGTCGAGGGGGAACAGGGCGGAGTCGTATTCGGGCTCGGAGAGTTGGTCTCGGCTCTCGCGGGCCAACCTAGATGATCGGGTAGACGTGCCCGAAAGCGGTGCAGCCAGAGGCTGCCTAAGAGAGCGTCTACCCATCATCTTGATCTGGCGAGTAGTGCGGATGAGATCTGGAGCAACTATGATCACAAAACAAACCCCCGGTTCACCAACGCAACGCGAGCTGAAGACCGTGAAAGTTCGGTCAAATTATCTTGTCGATTTTATTAGGTGAACACACAAAATATCAGAGCGCTTACGTGACCTGTTAGGATACGCGATGCTAACCCCAACCGACTGGCCCGCACGGAAAAGTCGGTAATCAGTCGGGACTACCACCGGAGGGTTCTACCTAGGGTGCGGGTCACTCTCTCGCGCATCCAAACCATACAATGAGGGGGTTGCTCTCCCCAAGATAAAATTATTAGGGTGAGCGTCTTTTAAGATCAATAGTGTTAACCAGTCCCAATTTTATGGTTTTTATTTTTTAATATTTTTCAAATATCAAACAAACGCCTAACAAATTTTTCGGTTCTCCTGATTATTTAATCCAAAACAGGCGGGAGAAGACGAAAAAGCCGATGCACGATGAAATCAATGATGCATGCAAAGTAAGGAAGGCGTACCTGACTCCAGCACTCTACATGCAATATGATCCGCGCATAAATGTAAAGACAGGAAAGAAACTACCTATATGGTGCAGCGGTGAAAATCGAGTCCTAAACAGGCAATTTCTACTCGACAGAACCGTCTAGCTTAGTCACTCGCCCTCGATCCAAACAGTCCGGTCTAAACCCACCCCTCCTCTTCTCGACAAGTCGAGTTCAGGAGTAGCGCTTGACAGGGCAGGCTCGCGGCGCGTAGGCCCTCAGGAAAGCGACTAAGATTTATTAGTAGGTCCAATTATCGTTCTATAGGAACATGCAATTAATTAGGTGTGGGGATCCTACTAATTACGACACAGTCAAGTAGAAAATCCTAAATCTAGGGGCTCGAGAAAAGCTGCTAAAACCGTAAAAGGCAGTAAAAATGAAAGAAAAAAAAGCCGCGTAAAAACCGCGAAAAACTCCTAAGGGTCCCCCGAGCACACCGGTGCTCGGCGAAACAGACCCACTAGGTCAAACACAGTCCAAGTCCAGTCTGAGTCCCTGTATTATTACAACAATAATCAAATATTCCTAATCTAACCTCTCCCACTCAACTCTCTCTCTCTCTCTCTCTCTCTCGCTCTCTCCTGCGGCTCCGTGCAGAAGGGAGCCGCCTCCGAGTCTCGCGGTTGCGTCGGCTTCTCGAAATCGGCCGCCTCGATCCTCAGGCCCTCGCAAGAAAAAGAGACAAGTGGTCAGTCCAAATTATTGTCAGAAACTATCAGAAAAATATTTCTACAAAAATCTATACAAAAAGCCGCGAAAATCAGAACCGCGGAAAAACTCAAGAAAAACGACTACTAAGCCGTGCTCCCCGGCAATGGCGCCATTCTGATGACACGAAAAACCGAGCGACCAAGGGTACAGAAGTGGTCGTTGTGACCTCGGTCACTCCGACGATGTGTCAATCAAGAAAAATGAACCACTCGATACAAATAAAATCAATCAAAGCGAAGAAGCGGTCCTGCTATGTGATTAACCTTGTATAGCACCCAGGGTCGAACTCAAGGAGCACGGATTGGCCGAGAGGCCTACGAAGTAGTCAAAACAAATAAAATAAAAGAGGAAAATATTTTTAGTGGTTTTTAATTTTTTTATATTTTTTTGGATTTTTAATATAAAAAGAGAATAAGAAAAGCAAGGAAGAACACAATTCAACAAATTATTTCAAGCACCAAAAATCAACCAAAAATCAAAACAAAAATATTTTTATGTGTTTTATATTTTTTTATATTTTTGGTGAATTTTTGATAATTTTCTGATGTGTATTTTATTTGCTAAAAATCAAACAGTGGCAAAAATAAAGGGTACTGTCCAGTCGAGCCAAAAAGCCCTAGATAAAATATCTAAGGGCCTCAAAATGGCCTGGAGGTAATTTTCCTGTAAAATAGAGGAAACAAGGAAAATTTAGGTACCAAGTTTATTTTTTTTGGATTTTTAATGTGTTTATTAGAATATTTATGGGTTTTGAAGTGTTTTTAAGTTTTTAGTGGTTTTTAGCAATGGAAAATAGCCAAAATTGGCTGGAAAATCAAACAAACTCAAATAAACAGTAGATAATTTTTAGGGAATTTTTGAAGGAGTTTTTATATTTTTTGTGATTTTTCAATCTGGACAGTGACGAAAATAGAGGTTTTTGAATTTTTAAAAATAGCAAACAAAATCAGAAATGTCCTCAAAAATCCATGAAAATCCTACACCATGGCAGGAGCCATGTTTCAAATTCTCATTGGATTCGGAGGTGATTTGATATTTTATTCAAAAATAGAGATAGGGCATTGTGCATAGGGACTGGAATGCAAATACCCAAAGTTCTGGGGGTCCGGTTGCAATTAACCCAGCAACACACGCCAAGCACGTGCCTGGGGCACTCAAGGACCTATATGTAAGGAAAATAAGTCTCGAGGACCAATTGGTAACACGTACCAAAAGTCCAGGGGGCTCAGTTGCAAATAACCCAAAATAAAATGCACATGCGAGAATAAAGCATTCACAGGGGTATAAATGTAATTAACTAAAAAGTTTCATTCATTCATAAACATCCAGAACTACAAGGGCATCTACTGCAAATACACCAACAAAACACGTGACGAAGCACGTGGCTCACAACAGGCAGGGGTATAAATGCAATTACACTAAAGCTCAGGGTCCTCTATGCAATTAAACTTAAAACTAAACAACGTACTTAAATATTTACAGGACTAATACGAAATAAAGCAAAGATAAGGGCCTAAGGGTAAATTACCCTTTATTAACCGGAGCGGCTGGATGGCTGCCACGTGTAGATCGGACGGTCCAAATGGGGGCGGCTCTCAACGTTGGTACTGCTCTGGTCGATCCAACGGTCTAGGCCAGGACACGTGTGGATCTAACGGTCCGGATCAGTCACCTCAGATCTGACGTCGAGGGGCGCTCCAGGAACCAACGGTCAGGATGGCGTCTGGAGCTGAGGGCTAATCCGACGACTCTGGAGGATGCTGGAAGAACTGGTCCCCAGCGAGCTTCGCCGGGCTCGTGCGGGCGCTGGCCTCCTCCTCGGAGCGCTCTGATGATCGGAGAAGAATGCTGGTGCGCTCCTGCGTCTGCTGCGATGCTCCGATGATCGACCCAAGCTCGGAGGAGCTCAGGCACGGTCGGCGGAGCTGGGTCTCCCGGCCTGAATGACCAAGCCCTCAGTTGGGCTCGGAATGACCTGCAAAGGGGCTCAGAAGACTCGCGGGTCGAGGGCAAACTGCCTCGACCCAGTTAGGTGGAGTGAAGGTGGTTGGTGCGTCGGGGTGGCGGGCTCCGGCGAAGGTGGTGGACGGAGGAGCCCGGCTCCCAGCTCCTGTGCGAGCTGGGTTGAGTGAGTGGGTGCAGAACGTGCGGCGGAGGAAGGCGAACGTGAAGGTCGGGTCCGATGGTCGGATGGTGGTCGGAACCGGGGTGAATCGAAGAAAGATGACGGGGATGTGATTTGGGGGAAAACTGAAATCGAATGAAATAACTAAGCTAAGGGGCTACCTGGATGATCGGTGAGACTGGGGAAGAGCAGGGGGTGCTCCTGGTCATTGCCTCGAGGATCGTCTCGCTCCGAGGCTCGAAGCTCACGCTGGTGGCAGAGCTACGGCGGCTGGGCTCGCCGGATCGATGGCGAAGCTCCCTCTCCTCGCTTCGACAGGCTCAGACGCGAGCTGTCACTCTCACGGTTGCTCTGGAGCTCACAGGAGGAGGAAACAACTAGCCAAAGATGGCGTGGGAAGGTGGCTGAGCTCCAGCTTTATATGGCTAGGGGTCCGAGAAGAGGGGGTCCGGGCAAGCTCAGGAGCGCGCGGATCCCGAGGGAGCGGCTCCGGCGAGGATGCCGGATGCAAGGAGAATGATTCGGACCCGGGGTTTGGGTTAATGGCGGTCGGGTCAGCCGGATAAAAATAGGAGAAAACGGGTCGGGCAGGACGGACCCGGCTCTGGTGGTCCTGGGGGGAGAGTTGACCGGGGGTCAACAATCCCCCGTGGACCAATTAGAGCCCGCCAAGCTTTGAATTTTTATTTAATTATTTTGAGCCAGAAAATGACCGAATTTACAAAAACTTAAAACATAAAAAATGTTTATTTTATTTTTCTCTAATTTTTTGTGATTTTTAATTAATTTTTGGAAATAAAAATAAGCTATATACATAATATGTATTAGGTATAGGTATATACAATATATAGGGTTTTGAATTTTGATTTTTATATATTATTTTTATACAATTTTATCCTTGTTTTATATTTTATTTATTTATAGAATAAAATAAGGAATAAAAGGATGTTTTTATTTGATTTTTATTTTTTATATATATAGGTATAATAAATAGATATGTACATCTATATACATGGTATATGTACAATGTATTTTTGCATTTTTGATTTTTGTTATTTTTATTTGATTTTTGTTTTGATTCTTTTATTTTATTCATTTACAATATATAGCATAGAATACTTACAACAAGTTTGGAAAATAACTTTATTTATTTACAAGGTTAAATAAATATAGGAACATGGTATATGTACATAATGAAAGGGTATTTTTGATCTTTTTTTATTTTTAATTTTTCTTTTGTTTTTGTTTTTATATTTTTATAAATATATACAAGTATTTACAAGCATATTTTTGGTTGAGGAAAATATAGTTTTCTTTATTTACAAATATTTACACATGAGCCCCTATCTCCCTCTACTTTGGCTTTTATGCGGTCAGGCTCGTGCTGAGCCCTCCCTTGGGTTAGGTTGCTCAATATTTATTCTAAATATTTCCCCCTTTTTCTTTTTAATCTTTATTCTTTTATTTTTGCACAAAAACATGCTAATTATAGGTTTTTACACAATTCATTCTTTTGGTAATTATTTATATTTACATATATCTACATGCATTTGCAAAGGTTTTTGTAGCTAAAATATAAGAATAAAGAGTGATGAATGGGTATTCATCACTTAAATAAACAATTAATCGATTGATGGAATTTCTTCAGAAAAATAAATAAAAATTACCGTTGCGTTCGCAACGTGTGATTTATCCGTTGAAGTGCAATCAGTTTTGTGTTTAGGTGGGAGGAAGGTGATGAATCAAGGAGAGAGAGTGTGAGTAGAAGAGGAAGAAGAAGAGAGGAAGAAGATGATTATAAATTTTACCTGGAGATGGATGAGTGCCTGTGAAATGAAGGAGAGCTCCTTCGATCGTCGCTCAACGCCGCGGCTGAGGCGGAGGTCGAGCAGGCCTCGTGTGAAGCTTGCAGCGGCGAAGGTAGAAGCCTCGCCGGATCTCGCCTGGAGGGGGATCGTTGTCGCTCGATGGGAACTCTTGGAGCTGTCACCTACAAGATCTCAGAGCTGGACCTATCTCGTATTGAGTGGCGGATGGGGAAGAATGGAGGAGTGGATGAGATTATAAAGACGAGGAGGTGGAGGTTGGAGAGGCCATGGAGAGAGTGGGAGAGATGGGGAAGGTGGGGTGGGATGGGAGGTGTCGTAGGGTGGCCTCTCCCTTAAGTTAAGGGAGAGTGGGAAGGAATGGGTAGAGAGGAGAGAGATGATGCCACTTGGCACGCTAGGATGCGGCCATGTGTCATTTATTTAATAAAAAGCAAAAACCAAGGAGTTGACACGTGGCGGCTTCCGGAGCCACCACGTGTCGCTCCCAGAAAAATCCAAAGTTAGAATGGAAAGAAAAATCAAAAAGACATAACAAAAGGGCTTAAATCAAAAAGTGTTCAACACGAAAGTTACTCGTCTCGACGAGATCTACAACTTTCGTGAAGGGCTGAAAATCAAACGAGATCATCTGTACAAAAACGTATTTTTGGGTGGTACTTTATAGGTATAAAATACCACATTTTATCTTTTGCATTTTTTTGTCATTTTTCAATAAGAGAAAAATCAAAATAAAAATAAAGAAAATATGAGAAGAATATTTACAACCTAATATAATTTTTTTGGATTTTTATTAATGAAGAAAATAAAACGATAAAATGCAGGGGTAAAACCGTCATTATGTACAATGTAAAAAGGGGCCCAAAACCCAAGTTTTGCATACGAGCTCCGATTTTAATGAAATTAGTCTTGTTTCGAAGGCCTTTGAATGTATATTAAAAGTGAGTAGACCTCAATCGGACACTGTATGAGAGAGATATGTGCATTTTAAGGTTCATGATTTCAAACTTGGATTGGAGTTTTATTGGTTGATTTTACAAGTTAGTATTTTTTAGATATTTTTCTTTAATTAGTGTTAGTAATATATACACAATAGAGTTGGTTTTATTGCATTTGGAGATAGTATAAAATATATACAAATAGGATATTTTATCTAATATACAGGTGAATATTTATAAGTGAAATTAGCTTCTTATTTAATGCAAATATGAGTGCTAAAATGCAGATATTATGCTTGCATGCATGAATGTTAATTATGCAAGATAAGGGGAAATATGCTACTAATTACTCGGGAACAAAGCTCTATTTTCAATTTTTAGAGTGATGAATCGCAGATTCATCAGATTTCAACACCACCCGACCAAGTTGAGGTGAACTTCCCTCCCTAAAGGAAGATGAGAGGTTCCTCCTAGAAGTACTACCCTCGTGTGCTACCCCAAGCCAAAGGAAACTGCCTCCTCACCTCCTCATCCGTAGAGAGCTATGTGTAAGGTGCTAGTGCAAGTAAAGCCATTGCCTGTGAAAATCATGCGTACGGTGTTTAGTGTTCTACTGGTTGGACATGTGAGCCCCGAGTGAACCATTCTTACAATAAATGTTATTGTAAAATATATGTTTTATCAATAAAAGTTATTGATGTTTCACTCCCTTTCTGAAATTAAATGAATGAATGCACTATAAGGTCCCTCTATACAATTAGGGTTATGTACCATGGCCATCTTGATGATCATATAGCTTTTGATTCATTAAATGAATCATAGAGGTTGGCGTTTGGAAGAATATATAAAGAGTTAGATAGAGGACTCATCAAGTACCGTCAAATGAGTATTAAGAGATGATCTCCAGCCTGAGTAGGAGATGGAATCCTTTCTCACAAAGGATGAAATCTGACCGACCTCTTGATGCAGGTCCCCTGCATGGGAATAGTGATTCGGAGGTCTCAGATTAGTTAGGTCAAAGGGTTGACTTAGAGAGATCGAGATAACCTAATTCCAATGTTGAATACTGTCACAGCATAGGCACACATCCTCTGATCAGAGACAGATGTGTTACTATATGTCTGAGTGTGTACATTTGGCATCCCAATAGGTTGACGACCTAACCAAGGTCTACACACCGACGAGATGGTGTGCATGTAAGGGCATATGAGTAATACAATCTCTCAAAGGGATCACAGGTTCACTTATGAACCGGAAGACATGAGATCACTCATGACATATTGGGACCGATCAAATTCCATGCATGGTCATCGTGCTTCGGAAGCATGACAAGAATTTGAAGGTATGATATATGATTTGGGAAATCATATGATCGATACCGATTCCCAATGACCAAGATTGAGAAACTTGGTGATAAAACCCTGAAGAAGACAATGTAAAATTGATCTGCATCTTCAGGTTGATCATAGATCTTCTAGTATGCACGATGTATAGGTATTAGGAATACTTGAGGGTGATGTGATCATAAACGATTGTATAACCATGACGCTTCCATTCCGAGGGAGTGATGAAACAAGTTAGGATTTTAGTAGCTCCTCTCAGTAAAGAAGCAATCTGATCTTGGTCCAAGTGTTGGACATTGGTCTTAATGAGATTCAAATTCAATGAGAAGATTAGATTTGGGTCTTGATTTAATCAAGCATCTATGGGAGGTCTGTGAGATCTGGATTTGAGATGAGATCTCAACATCCAAGTCAATATACGTGGAACAATACAATCGCTCTGTCCTTATCTCCAAGTATCTGCAGAGAAAGAACATTATTCTTGAAGGAGTTCAAGAATAATTCCTTTGATGAATTCTGTATCCAATCAACAAGATGTTGATAATTAAATGAGATTTAATTATCAAGAATAATATGAATAGAATTCATATTGTGAGAATGATTTTCCAAGATAATTAAATGAGATTTAATTATCAAGGAAACACAGATTGTGGATAATTCTATCCATAGTATCTGTGTATATTATAAATGTGATTTATAATATGTTAGAGAGAGATAACTTTTGTATATAACATTTATTAATTGTTAATGTGAGCTGGATTCACATTAAGCAATTAATTGGAAATGTAATTTACATTTTTGCTTGGGTTGTGAATGTGATTCACATATTTTAAATGGCATGATTGAAATATTCACTAATTAATTTGGAATTAATTTAGTGGATAAAATTGCAATAAATGTTGTTGTAAATAATTAAGAGATAATGACATAAAATAAAAAATTAGATAATTCACCACCAAAATGAGGTGGCATCACCCATGAATTGGTCATGGGTGACGCCCCATGTTTTTAGGATGGATTATTATCCTCTTTTAATTATTATTCTATTATCTTGTGATGATTGATTTTATTGAATTAAATTATGTTAATTATGCAGCATATATTTAATTTAATATAAATTAATATGTTGGTGTTTTTGAACAACAATGATCATGGCCATTGATTAAAAATATATATCAATGTAACCATTGATCTTGTGTATGCCATGGATTGTGATCCATGGACTCCCAACCCTAGCCTCTTGCATATACAACATTGTGCACGTCTACTCTCTCTCTCTCTTCTCTCATTCTCGCCATCTCTCTCTCTCTAAAGGTGGCCGTCCACCTTGTGATCTTGAGGGAAAAGCAATCGCTTCTACGCCGCCGTGCTGTCGATTCGACTGCTCGTGGATCTCCATCTTCTTTGGGGTTTCTTTCTCTAGAAGGAGACATCGGATTTTGTTGGACGAAATCAGGAGATTCAAGGCTTGGATCTTCGTCGAGGATTGCGGGAAGCACGTGTCTCGTCATTGCCCTCGTAAGTGCCATCTTCGTAGATCGGACTTGAGTAAGGAGGATCTCTTGCTTTAGAGATCTAGTGATCGCAACCACGCTTCAAGAGGTATTTCTAATACTTTGTGGTTAGATTAAACGATCCAAGAAATGTTCTTGTGATCATGTGGTTTCATCTCATGATTTAAAAATTTTAAATTCCGCTGCACCAAGCGACTAGTGCGACTAGCCGCTCCGATCGCATAATATGCAATCATCACGCTTCCGTTATGCGCTTGAGGATTCCTCATATCCTTCACTGCTTAGGCTCATCAAGATGACATGTGCACATAGTCTAGTGGACTCAAAGAATTAAGTCACTAATGTACCCGAAATGTCTTAACCCCAAATCTTATAAGGTTCCTCTGAGAATTAGGTGGATTAAGGTTTTAACCAAGCTCCATTTTCCAATTTAATTCTAGACTAGTTTAAATGTCAACTATGATTCCGAAGAATATACAAATATTTACAAAAATCCTTGTATGCAAAGTTTTTTTGGAAAACGTGCAAAATTTTTGAAAAATATTTGAATGCATGTATGTAGAAATTTTACGAACTATTTACAAACATTTACACAAGAGTATTTTTGCAAACTTTTATTTTTCATTTTTTTCAAAAAATTTGTACTATATACATAGTTTTGATACAAAAATATTTACAAACATTTTACAAGAAAAAATTTTTTAAAAATATTTGTACAAAAAATTTTTATAAATAGTTGTGTATGTGCAAGAAAGAATTTTATGTACAAGAAAAAATTTAAAATTTTTATGATTTTTAATAAGTGATTTTTTATCCATTTTATTTATTAGCAATACTTACTCAAAGTATGAGCTATGGCTAAAGTATATATGTAATATATGTGGCACCCCTTATACTTAGCTCGAACGATGTCCTCAAAGTGATCAAAGAGCGATGAGGACATAGCTCATGCTTAGTGTAGGGAAGTGAAAAGAAAGGTTATACGACAATGAAGAATAAAATAATAGAATGAATAGAAATCGTTGATCACCCTATACATAGGAGCAAGTAATCCTACGTATAGTAGACTGTACATAAAAGGGGAAACCGAGGGTTAGGATGTACATGGTCTACTTCCCCTATATTTAGAATAAAATATCCCTAAGTATAGGAAGCAAAACATTGGTAAAAAGAATCAAAAGAATAATCATCAATCTGACACCCTCCCTATACTTAGGGTAAAGTACACCCTAAGTATAGCATAATCACAAGATGTAGATGGGGTGTTAGACCAAAGAATGAGATGATATGGACATTTGGATCTATACAAGGTGGAAGACAATGATAATCAAGCATGAGATGCAACTAATGTGAGTCAAAGACCACATCTCATGCAAAATGAATCGGGGAGACATCAACGATTAGCAGATCATGATCTAGATATGGCTTGCGGTACTAACCGTTAACGCGAAAGGTGGACTCAGATGACATCTTAGATATATTAATACTACCGTTGTCATGTACCTTTCAGACTAGGTATGGTCCTTTCCACTTACTCTGCAACTTCCCTGGAAGTAATCTAAGCCTCGCATCAAACAATCATACTCTCTGACTTGGATCAAACTACTTATGGCTGATATGAGAATCATGCCATTCCTTTACTTGTTCCTTATACTATAGGCTGTTTGAAAAGGTTGTATCACCAAGCTCCTCCAGGGCTACCAATTCTGCCTTTCTTTGGTATCCTATACTCCTTGGATCCAAAAATATCTCAGTGACAACCCATAGTGACTTATGCTTAATTCAATAGGTAAATGGCATGGCTTGCCATAAATGAGATGAAAGGGAGATGTACCCAAAGGAGTCTTGAAAGAAGTCAATGCCCACAAGATCGAGTCTAAAAGCTATGACCAATCCTTTCGGTCTGGGTGGACTACCTTTTGCAATATCGTTTTGATCTCCCTGTTTGGTACTTCTGCAAGACCATTGGTCTGGGGATGATATGGAGTGGCTACTCGATGGGTTTTGTTGAACTCATTAGCAAGGGCCTTTACCTTGTCATCGATAACGTGAGACCCCCGTCAGATATCAATACTCTAGGCACCCTGAATTGTGAAATGATATTTTTTCATAAAAAATCATCAAATATTCTTCGCATCTACAGCTTGGGCGGGTATGTCCTCAATCCAATGACTAACATAATCAACATCCAACAGAATGTACTCGAATCCCTGACTATTAGGTAATGGACCCATGAAATCAATGCCCCATGCATCAAAGACCTCACAAAAGTGTATTGGATACATCGGCATCATATCACGTTGTCTACAAGTTCCCATCCATAACAATCAGTAAGCCTCCTCACGAATTCATCAGAATCCTTGAAGAGGTTAGGCCACCATAGGTCAAATTGGAGAACTTTCTCTGTTGTTCTCCTCTCGGAATGATGTCCTCCTACCTCAAGCTTGTGGCAGTAAGTGAGGACGTTGTGGTGCTCCTCCTGAGGAATGCACCGATGCCAGACACTATCCCTTCCTTCATGATAAAGGATGGGATCCTCCCAATGGTAGGACTTGGCCTTCATAAGGAAAGTATCAAGTCTTTGTCTAGGCCAACCTTGTCAAACTTACTTGGCAACAAGATAGTTCACAATGTTGGTGTACCATGGGAGAGAAGCGATAGCAAGGATCGCCTCATCTGGGAAGGTCTCTGTAATAGTATTAGTCTGCTTAGATTCCTCAAGATTTTTCAAACGGAAGAGATGATCCTCCACCACATTCATGAGTGTAAGCTTATCCTTAATCTCAATATCAAACTTCCGGAGTAGAAGGATCCATCCAGTCAGTCTTTCTTTGGAATCCTTCTTTGCCATGAGGTACCTGATAGCCGTATGACCGGTAAAGATAGTCACTTTTGATACAAGAATATAAGATCTAAACTTGTCCAAGGCATAAACTACATCCAACATCTCTTTCTCTATGACAGTATAGTTCTACTGAGCAGCATCCAATGTACGGCTAGCGTAGTGAATGGAAAATGGTACTCCATCCCCCCTCTATGCCAGCATGGCCCTTACGACATAATTGGAGGCATTTGTCATGATCTCGAATGGGAGAGAATAATCAGGTGGCTGAAGAACAATAGCCTCAACAACTAGGTTCTTGAGAGTCTCAAAGGATGCAAGACACTTGTCATCTACAATGAACTCAGTGTCTTTCGTCAGCAGATCAGTCAACAGCCAGTCAATCCTACTGAAGTCGTGAATAAAACGTTAGTAGAAACCGACATGCCCTAGAAAAGATCGTAACTACCGCAAGTTGGGCGGTGGATTGAGTTTCCTGATGATATCCCCTTGGCCAGATCAACCTCCATACCCCTGTTGGAGATGATATGACCAATCACCTTCCCCTCAGTCCCCATGAAGTGATTCTTCTCCCAAGATAAAACAAGATGGACCTCTATGCAGCACTGAAGAATACAATCTAGACAGTCAAGAGAAGCATCAAACCCATCGTTGTAGACCGAGAAATCATCCATGAAGACCTCTAAACAGTCACCCATCATGTCTGAGAAGATAGACAGCATGCACCTTTGGAATGTCGTCGAGGCTTTACATAGACCAAAGGGCATCCGTCTCAAAGCATAAGTCCCAAACGGACATGTGAATGTCATTTTATCCTGGTGCTCGGGTGCCATAGCCACCAGATTTAATCAGAGTACCCATCAAGGAAACAGTAGTGACTCTTCCCATCTAGCCTGTCTATAATCTGAACAACAAAAGGCAATGGGAAATGATCCTTCTTGGTGGCCTGATTCAATCGTCTGTAGTCCACACAGACACTCCAAGAAGTGGGTACGCAAGTAGCTATTTCCTCTCCAGATTGGCTCACAATTGTAGTGATGCCCCTCTTCTTGGGCACCACATGTAATGGACTAACCCACTTGGAGTTGGAGATGGGGTAGATAAAATGGACGCTCCACCATTTCGATATTTCCTTCTTAACCACCTCTTAAAGATTCGGGTTCAGCCAGCGCTGGAACTCACGCGATGGCCTAGCGTCCTCTTCGAGATAGATATGGTGGGAGCACAGGGCTGGACTTATCCCCTGGACATCAATTACACTCCATCCTATTACATTGCGATTTCTTTAAAGAACCTCCATAAGATGAGGTTCTTGCTCTCCAGTCAAATCTGCTAAGATAATGACTGGGTACATCTCACGCTCAACCGCAAGGAACCTATACTTCAACGACTACGGTAAGGGCTTCAGTTTGGGACAACTGGGAGCTAGCAAATCTTGCCTCTGAAAGATCTGACTGAAGGCAACCATATATGAATGTGAGAACTCTTGCTGATCATGGAAAACTGGTAAAGATGGCCCTACTGGTGTATTTGTGCTCGGTGCTTGCTCACTCTCCACCCTAGATGTTGGCTCTGCTGGAATCAGAAACGGTAACAACTCATCGAATTCGGCCCAATTGATGTCTAAATCTATGGGATCTGAATGGGAGAAACAAGATACAAACTCTGCTTCACCATCCTGATGATGAAGCTACGTTCATCATCTTTATTCTATCATTTTGGCCTTAAAAACCCTAGTAAATGCTTGTAAATACTGTTAATTCGGGCATTTTAGCATTCATGCATATTTGTGTAAATAGTGTATAAAATACGGTTTTTAAAGCCAAAATTATAGAATAAAGAAAATAAAAGAAAACAAATAAAATATTGTAAATATTTTATGACCTGAAACCCCGAGACCTAGGCATCTCGATGACTATGTCGACAAGGAATAAAGTAGGGGGAGATAAGGGCCAAAATAAAATAAAAATACCTTTTATTTAATTCATTCTTTATTCATTTTGGGAACTATTTTTGGTTCTACTTTTTATACATCAAATAAAGAAACTTTGAACATGAAAGTTGTAGATAATTAAATATAGAAAAATACAAAATTAATTTCACACAAAAATAATGTACAGATAAAAAGTTATGATCTCAATAAGATTCCAGAATCCTAACTTCCCAGACATGTATCTTGCAAATAAAAACTCCAAACGCGTCAAAATCACCTTTAATTTATATAATTTAAAATAAGCTATTTAATGGAGTGGTTTCGCGTTTTGCGGAGCTACGGTTTGAAAGCTGAGTTTTGGACCCCTATTGTATACTTGTACAGATTAAAATATTCATTTGATTTAGTATTCATTATTTTATAATATATTTTTATTATTTTATAAGTATTACTTATAATATATTTGTACATTGAAATCAGAATAAAAACCTAAAGAAAATATCAAGTAAAATACTTGTATAAATATAATACCTAGGTATAATACCTATGCACAAACTTATATAATTAATACTTATATTTTATTAAGTGTATAAAACTTTTCAGAAAAATAAAACACAAAATATATTTAAGTGTATAAAAATACTTTATAAATATATAAAATAATAAACCAAAATAAACAAATTAAAGACATAAAATAAAAATAAAATATTAAAATATATAAATATGTATACCTATAAAGGGTATAAAAGGTAACTTGTAAATTTATACCTCATAAAAATAAATAAAAATCAGAATTAAATACTTTACAAAATAATAAACATTTTTTATTTTATAACCAAAATTTAATAAATTCATCTACTATTTTTAAATGATTTTTTAAATAAACTCTGAAAGGTTTTTCCTGGTTGGTCCACGTGGACAAACCAGGTGGTCTGGACTGTTGACCAAAGGTCAACTGTCTGACCTCCTCTGCACTCTGCGTCAGACCTCGTTTTTCACCCAATTTTGTGGATTTTTCAAGGTCGGAGCTTTCATCTTTTGGGGTCGATTCCTTCTGCAATTTTTCTCCCCTACCATAGAGCATACACGCCTATAGCTTTCTTTGGGGATTGGACCGCTGAAATGCCTGCTAGACCTCGATCTTGGCACCATGTTCACCATTGTTCAAAATGACCCCAGCCTCTTCCTTCTCCCTTTGAACCCTCTTCATCCCTGTTTTGGGCCTGAGTTGGCGAGCTCCGGATAGATCTTGGTGACAGCAAGCTCTCCAGCCCTGGCGAGGCGTTGAAGGGTGGATTCCACCCCATCTCCGGCCACATGGCCGTAAGGTCCACCTCTTGGTTTTCCCAACCAATCGAGGCCGAATCCTTTTCATTTTCTCGTCTTTTATTTAGCTAATAACCTCAGTTTCAGTTTCGTGCAATTATTTCGTTCCTTCATCGATTCGATCGCCCTGTTTTCACATCCAAATACCTTGCCAGAGCTCTTTAGCTCCGACATCCTTCATCGATCCCACACCCCCTTTCATTCGCCAATCAGTCCTTGGGACCACATACTGTCGTTTTCGTGCTTCTCTTGCAGGTTCTAGGTGCCAAAGACCCCACCTGGGGGTCGATTTTGTTGACGCACAGACAGCCTGGAGTCATCCTCCTTCACCAACCTCGCAGCGGCGTTCCGGCAAACTACACGCCATTTTGAAGCCTCTGCCCGCCAGAGGAAGCTTCCAGGAAGTTTTTGGAACAATCAGAGGGGCATAGGAGGCGTCGTGCATGGAGATTTTGGAGCTCCGAGTTCGTCCCGACCGAGTTCGTCGGTCGTTCTTCCTCCGCGCCTTTACGCCGTTCGATCACCCTTCGTTCTTGACGCGCTATAGCTTCCCTTGGATCCTGTGAGCATTGACCGTATGATCTAGAGTCGGGGTTTAATCGCAGCCCCTCATCTGCGAAGGGGTACCATTACTCAGGGGACTGCCACATGTCTTAGTGGTACAATATCTGCCGTCCACGCCCGCCGAAGGTCTCGACATTATGCAAATTCATCCATACCACTTTATATTTCATAAATAGTCCATAAACTTTATTTCATCGTTATTTATTTTTGTGCAATTTGCAAAGATGACCGCTACGTTATCGGAATTGTCTTCTTGTCCTAGCCACGTTAACCCACGTGGCTCTTCACGTGGGTGGGATTTTTGCGGTTGGAACCCCGGGTTTTTCAGTATGGTTGATTAGTCCTGAAACATTTTGGCACGGTCATATAACTTTGGAATATTTGCACGAAAGTCCCCAGATTGTTGGTAAATTGGACATCTATCCTCCCAAGCGTGCGTGCTTTCGCACGTGATTTGGGATTTTTGCTACGAAGCCCCTGCGGGTCTTAGGTTTAGCATATGGTCTTGCATTTTCTTATTACGTTATAATTTTGTTGTGGAAATTACATTCTGGCCCCTGAACATTTTTATATTTGCAAAAACATCCCTGCCAGGAGTGTAGTTTCTTGTTGTTGTCTCTATTTATTGCATGCATCTATAAATTGCTAAAAAATCCACAAAAATCATCCTAAGCTCCTGTTGCATTCTAGTTCCAAGCTATATTTTTATTTTGCATATTTATTGCATTTTCGTATTTATGAAAATTCAAAAACATGCATTTTCTGCACTGTTTGCATTAGAAAATACATAAAAATTATAAAAATACTCATAAAATTCCTAAAAAAATATATTTTGTGTCTTTTAGTGTTTCCTAACTTTTACCCAAAAATCACTAAAGAAGACAAAAGAAAATTCCAAAAAAGTACAAAACCCACTAAAACCTTCATAAAAATATTAAAAATTCTACAAAAATCCTAAAAATCTAATTTCAGTTGTTGAATTTTCCTTATTCTATTATCTTTATTTTAAAATTACTTTTAGGAATTTTGGGTATTGTTTAGTATTTTTCATCCTCATTTTAATTTCAGCCAGCAAATTATTTCACTGTTTATTAGTATTTTTTAATTTAAAAATACCAAAAAATTAGGAAAAATCTAGAAAAAATTTTAAAAATATAAAAATCACGAAAAAAAATTATTTACCTAATTTTGATTATTTTACCTCTTTTTATCCCTCTCTCATCTCTCTTATATACATATTTTGTATATAGTTTTATATCTTTATTAAAAGAAAAAGAAAATAAAAAATTATAAAAATTATAAAAAGAAAATATAAAACCCAAAAATTAAAAATCAAAATAAAAAAATAAAAAATAAAAAAACATAAAAATAAAAAAATATATAAAATTAAAAACCCACAAAAACTTAGCATTTATAGACAAATTATCACATTCACACTCTTTGTGCATTCATTTGCTTCGTTCTACCTGTCTGCTCCCTGTTCGACCTCTACACATACTTGCACCTATACACATCTTTGTTGCAGAGTTATAATAAATTTTAACTCCACATATTGCTTTACATTGTTTCATCAATATTGTGGGTTAATTATTGTTTTTATCCGAATTTAGCGTGGTCGATTCAGCGACTGAGTTCCTGCCTTGTGTGGAAATTAAGATCACCGATTTTCGGGTTAAAAAAATGGTGCCATTGCCGGGGAGCAACAACACGTAGTTCGGTTTTTGCTTGTGCTTGCGATTGTTTGTCTATTTTTACAGCTTTTATTATTTCCCTTATTTTTGATATATTTGTTTGACTTGTCTAATCATTTTTCCTTGTTGGACTTTGTACGAGGAACCACGGATCGAGGGAGGCGCTCCACCCTAGGCGCCAGTGCACCCACGTGAAGGCGGTAGGAGATTTCTGACTTAGCATCAAAGGACGTAGGCAGGACTTGAGAAGACAGTCATATTTTTGAACATTTTTTGTGTAGTATTTATTTTTGTAATTTTAGTGAGAGAGACTTATTTATTGTAATAATACAGGTTCACTGGACTCTTGGACTTTCGGGCCCAATTTCCAAGTGAGTGTTCACTTGGGGGCTCACCGCAGCTTTCTCATGTTTTCTTCGCATTCTTTTCATTTGTTTTCCGATTTTGTTTTCCTTATTTTTGTGTGATTGAGCCCTTAGATTTAGGAGTTGCTTGACGATAGATTAGGTCCAAGCACACTAATCACCATTGCATGTACCTATAGTTGCGTTGGACTTAGTCAAATTTGGAAACTGTTCTTCACGATAATAGCAGCTAATCATCTTAGGGCGATTTCATCGGCTTGCATCTGCATATAGATTAGGTTTCAATTCTGTTGAGCATCCTTGCGTGTAGAGTGCTGGAGGCAAGGTGAGCATTTACGCTTTAGCATTCATCATTTTTGCCGCTTGCATTGCTTTTTCGCCGCTTGCATTGCTTTTTCGCCTCTCTACCTCTGATTTTGATCGCCTAGGTGCTAAGTGAAATTAACTCCTTGTTAGGCTCGTGCATTTCTCACTAAAAATACAAAAAAAGTGATAATCAATAAAATTGGGACTGCTAACATTAGTTGACCCTAAAATCAACCAAAAAGAAAATCTTGTCTTGGGGTGAGTAATCCCCTCATTGGCTTCGATTTACATTGCTCGTGCAAACACTAAGGATTAGTGCCAAAATCCCATTCAGCCCCCTAAGTGTTTGAGCAACTTTTGACTTCTCATCAAACTCTAAAATAGACAAGATAAAAAGACCGACTTTTTCGGTCTCTACCGTGTTGAGTAGGTGAATTGAGGGTTTGTCTTGTGTGAGTTTGTTTGTGCTTGCGTGGGTTAATTATTATTTTAATCCTAATTTCACGCGGTCGATTCAGTGACTGAGTTCCCGCCTTGTGTGGAACTTAAGATCATCGATTTTCGGGTTAAAAAATGGCGCCGTTACCGGGGAGCAACAAAGCGTAGTTTGGTTTTTGCTTGTGCTTGTGATTGTTTGTCTATTTTTGCGGCTTTTATTATTTCCCTTATTTTTGATATATTTGTTTGACTTGTCTAATTACTTTTCCGTTTTGGACTTTGTACGAGGAACCGCTGATCGAGGGAGGCACTCCACCCTAGGCGCCTGTGCACCCACGTGAAGGCGGTAGGAGATTTCTGACCTAGCATCAAAGGAGGCAGGGAGGACTTGAGAAGACAGTCATATTTTTGAACATTTTTTGTGTAGTATTTATTTTTGTACTTTTAGTTAGAGAGAGACTTATTTATTGTAATAATACAGGTACACTGGGCTCTTGGACTTTCGGGCCCAATTTCCAAGTGATTGTTCACTTGGGGGCTCACCGCAGCTTTCTCGTGTTTTCTTCACATTCTTTTCATTTGTTTTCCGATTTTATTTTCCTTATTTTTGTGTGACTGAGCCCTTTGATTTAGGAGTTGTTGATGATAGACTAGGTCCAAACACACTAATCACCATTGCATGTACCTATAGTTGCGTTGGACTTAGTCAAATTTGGAAACTGTTCTTCACGATAATAGCTGCTAATCATCTTTAGGGTGATTTCATCGGCTTGCATCTGCATATAGATTAGGTTTCAATTCTGTTGAGCATCCTTGCATGTATAGTGCTGGAGGCAAGGTGAGCATTTATGCTTTAGCATTCATCATTTTTGCCGCTTGCATTGCTTTTTCGCCTCTCTACCTCTGATTTTGATCACCTAGGTGTTAAGTGAAATTGACTCCTTGTTAGGATCGTGCATTTCTCACTAAAAATCCAAAAAAAAAAGTGATAATCAATAAAATTGGGACTGCTAACATTACTTGACCCTAAAATCAACCAAAAAGAAAATCTTGTCTTGGGGCGAGTAATCCCCTCATTGTCTTCGATTTACATTGCTCGCGCAAACACTAAGGATTAGTGCCAAAATCCCATTTAGCCCCCTAAGTGTTTGTGCAACTTTTGAATTCTCATCAAACTCTAAAACAGACAAGATAAAAAGTCTGGCTTTTTCGGTCTCTACCGTGTTGAGTAGGTGAATTGAGAGTTTGTCTTGTGTGAGTTTGTTTGTGCTTGCGTGGGTTAATTATTATTTTAATCCGAATTTCACATGGTTGATTTAGCGACTGAGTTCCCGCCTTATGTGGAACTTAAGATCGCCGTTTTTCGGGTTAAAAAATAGCACCGTTGCCGGGGAGCAACAACGCGTAGTTCGATTTTTCTTGTGCTTGCGATTGTTTGTCTATTTTTACGGCTTTTATTATTTCCCTTATTTTTGATATATTTGTTTGACTTGTCTAATCTCTTTTCCTTGTTGGACTTTGTGCGAGGAACCGCGGATCGAGGGAGGCGCTCCACCCTAGGCGCCTGTGCACCCACATGAAGGCGGCAGGAGATTTCTGACCTAGCATCAAAGGAGGCAGGCAAGACTTGAGAAGACAGTCATATTTTTGAACATTTTTTGTGTAGTATTTATTTTTGTACTTTTAGTGAGAGAGAGACTTATTTATTGTAATAATACAGGTACACTGGACTCTTGGACTTTCGGGCCCAATTTCCAAGTGATTGTTCACTTGGGGGCTCACCGCGGCTTTCTCGTGTTTTCTTTGCATTCTTTTCATTTGTTTTCCGATGTTATTTTCCTTATTTTTGTGTGATTGAGCCCTTAGATTTAGGAGTTGCTTGACGATAGATTAGGTCCAAACAGACTAATCACCATTGCATGTACCTATAGCTGCGTTGGACTTAGTCAAATTTGGAAACTGTTCTTCACGATAATAGCAGCTAATCATCTTAGGGTCATTTCATCGTCTTGCATCTGCATATAGATTAGGTTTCAATTCTGCTGAGCATCCTTGCATGTAGAGTGCTGGAGGCAAGGTGAGCATTTACGTTTTAGCATTCATCATTTTTGTCGCTTGCATTGTTTTTTCGCCTCTCTACCTCTGATTTTGATCACCTAGGTGCTAAGTGAAATTGACTCCTTGTTAGGCTCGTGCATTTCTCACTAAAAAACCAAAAAAAAGTGATAATCAATAAAATTGGGACTGCTAACATTACTTGACCGTAAAATTAACCAAAAAGAAAATCTTGTCTTGGGGCGTATAATCCCCTCATTGTCTTCAATTTACATTGCTCGCGCAAACACTAAGGATTAGTGCCAAAATCCCATTCAGCCCCTAAGTGTTTGTGCAACTTTTGACTTCTCATCAAATTCTAAAATAGACAAGATAAAAAGACCGACTTTTTCGGTCTCTACCGTGTTGAGTAGGTGAATTGAGGGTTTGTCTTGTGTGAGTTTGTTTGTGCTTGCGTGGGTTAATTATTGTTTTAATCCGAATTTCGCGTGGTCGATTCAGCGACTGAGTTCCCGCCTTGTGTGGAACTTAAGATCACCAATTTTCGAGTTAAAAAAATGGCGTCGTTGTCGGGGAGCAACAACGCGTAGTTCGGTTGTTGCTTGTGCTTGCGATTGTTTGTCTATTTTTACGGCTTTTATTATTTCCCTTACTTTTGATATATTTGTTTGACTTGTCTAATCACTTTTCCTTGTTGGACTTTGTGTGAGGAACCGCGGATCGAGGGAGGTGCTCCACCCTAGGCGTCTGTGCACCCACGTGAAGGCGGTAGGAGATTTCTGACCTAGCATCAAAGGAGGCAGGGAGGACTTGAGAAGACAGTCATATTTTTGAACATTTTTGTGTAGTATTTTATTTTGTACTTTTAGTTAGAGAGAGACTTATTTATTGTAATAATACAGGTACACTGGGCTCTTAGACTTTTGGTCCCAATTTCCAAGTGATTGTTCACTTGGGGGCTCACCGCGGCTTTCTCGTGTTTTCTTCACATTCTTTTCATTTGTTTTCCGATTTTATTTTCCTTATTTTTGTGTGACTGAGCCCTTAGATTTAGGAGTTGCTTGACGATAGACTAGGTCCAAACACACTAATCACCATTGCATATACCTATAGCTGCGTTGGACTTAGTCAAATTTGGAAATTGTTCTTCACGATAATAGTTGCTAATCATCTTAGGATGATTTCATCGGCTTGCATCTGCATATAGATTAGGTTTCAATTCTGCTGAGCATCCTTGCATGTAGAGTGCTGGAGGCAAGGTGAGCATTTACGCTTTAGCATTCATCATTTTTGCCGCTTACATTGCTTTTTCGCCTCTCTACCTCTGATTTTGATCACCTAGGTGTTAAGTGAAATAGACTCCTTGTTAGGCTCGTGCATTTCGCACTAAAAATCCAAAAAAGGTGATAATCAATAAAATTGGGACTGCTAACATTACTTGACCCTAAAATCAACCAAAAAGAAAATCTTGTCTTGGGGCGAGTAATCCCCTCATTGTCTTCGATTTACATTGCTCGCGCAAACACAAAGGATTAGTGCCAAACTCCCATTTAGCCCCCTAAGTGTTTGTGCAACTTTTGACTTCTCATCAAACTCTAAAACAGACAAGATAAAAAGACCGGCTTTTTCGGTCTCTACCGTGTTGAGTAGGTGAATTGAGAGTTTGTCTTGTGTGAGTTTGTTTGTGCTTGCGTGGGTTAATTATTATTTTAATCCGAAATTCACGTGGTCGATTCAGCGACTGAGTTCCCGCCTTATGTGGAACTTCAGATCACCGATTTTCGGGTAAAAAAAATGGCACCGTTGCCGGGGAGCAACAACGCGTAATTTGATTTTTGCTTGTGCTTGCGATTGTTTGTCTATTTTTACGGCTTTTATTATTTCCCTTATTTTTGATATATTTGTTTGACTTGTCTAATCACTTTTCCTTGTTGGACTTTGTGTGAGGAACCACGGATCGAGGGAGGCGCTCCACCCTAGGCGCATGTGCACCCACAAGAAGGCGGCAGGAGATTTCTGACCTAGCATCAAAGGAGGCAGGCAGGACTAGAGAAGACAGTCATATTTTTTAACATTTTTTTGTAGTAATTATTTTTGTACTTTTAGTGAGAGAGAGACTTATTTCTTGTAATAATACAGGTACACTGGACTCTTGGACTTTCGGGCCCAATTTCCAAGTGATTGTTCACTTAGGGGCTCACCGCGGCTGTCTCGTGTTTTCTTTGCATTCTTTTCATTTGTTTTCCGATGTTATTTTCCTTATTTTTGTGTGATTGAGCCCTTAGATTTAGGAGTTGCTTGATGATAGATTAGGTCTAAACACACTAATCACCATTGCATGTACCTATAGCTGCGTTGGACTTAGTCAAATTTGGAAACTGCTCTTCACGATAATAGCAGCTAATCATCTTAGGGTGATTTCATCGGCTTGCATCTGCGTATAGATTAGGTTTCAATTCTGCTGAGCATCCTTGCATGTAGAGTGTTGGAGGCAAGGTGAGCATTTACATTTTAGCATTCATCATTTTTGTCGCTTGCATTGCTTTTTCGCCTCTCTACCTCTGATTTGGATCACCTAGGTGCTAAGTGAAATTGACTCCTTGTTAGGCTCGTGCATTTCTCACTAAAAAACCAAAAAAAAGTGATAATCAATAAAATTGGGACTGCTAACATTACTTGACCGTAAAATCAACCAAAAAGAAAATCTTGTCTTGGGGCGAGTAATCCCCTCATTGTCTTCAATTTACATTACTCGCGCAAACACTAAGGATTAGTGCCAAAATCCCATTCAGCCCCTAAGTGTTTGTGCAACTTTTGAGTTCTCATCAAATTCTAAAACAGACAAGATAAAAAGACCGACTTTTTCGGTCTCTACCATGTTGAGTAGGTGAATTGAGGGTTTGTCTCGTGTGAGTTTGTTTGTGCTTGTGTTGGTTAATTATTGTTTTAATCCGAATTTTGCGTGGTTGATTCAGCGACTGAGTTCCCGCCTTGTGTGGAACTTAAGATCACCAATTTTCGGGTTAAAAAAATGGCGCCGTTACCGGGGAGCAACAACGCATAGTTCGGTTTTTGCTTGTGCTTGCGATTGTTTGTCTATTTTTACGGCTTTTATTATTTCCCTTATTTTTGATATATTTGTTTGACTTGTCTAATCACTTTTCCTTGTTGGACTTTGTGCGAGGAACCGCGGATCGAGGGAGGTGCTCCACCCTAGGCGCCTGTGCACCACGTGAAGGCGGTAGGAGATTTCTGACCTAGCATCAAAGGAGAAAGGGAGGACTTGAGAAGACAGTCATATTTTTGAACATTTTTTGTGTAGTATTTATTTTTGTACTTTTAGTGAGACAGAGACTTATTTATTATAATAATACAGGTACACTGGACTCTTGGACTTTCGGGCCCAATTTCCAAGTGATTGTTCACTTGGGGGCTCACCGCGGCTTTCTCGTGTTTTCTTCACATTCTTTTCATTTGTTTTCCGATTTTGTTTTCCTTATTTTTGTGTGATTGGGCCCTTAGATTTAGGAGTTGCTTGACGATAGATTAGGTCCAAACACACTAATCACCATTGCATGTACCTATAGCTGTGTTGGACTTAGTCAAATTATGAAATTGTTCTTCACGATAATAGCATCTAATCATCTTAGAGTCATTTCATCGGCTTGCATCTGCATATAGATTAGGTTTCAATTCTGCTGAGCATCCTTGCATGTAGAGTGCTGGAGGCAAGGTGAGCATTTACGCTTTAGCATTCATCGTTTTTGCCGCTTGCATTGCTTTTTCGCCTCTCTACCTCGGATTTTGATCACCTAGGTGCTAAGTGAAATTGACTCCTTGTTAGGCTCGTGCATTTCTCACTAAAAATCCAAAAAAAAGTGATAATCAATGAAATTGGGACTGCTAACATTACTTGACCCTAAAATCAACTAAAAAGAAAATCTTGTCATAGGGCGAGTAATCCCCTCATTGTCTTCGATTTACATTGCTCGCGCAAACACTAAGGATTAGTGCCAAAATCCCATTCAGCCCCCTAAGTGTTAGTGCACTTTTGACTTCTCATCAAACTCTAAAACAGACAAGATAAAAAGACCGACTTTTTTGGTCTCTACCGTGTTGAGTAGGTGAATTGAGGGTTTGTCTTGTGTGAGTTTGTTTGTGCTTGCTTATGTGTATCCTAGATCATTCCTGCGCATTTTCACCTTTTTCTCACCTCTCTTGACTTGACCATCGTGTTCTCCCGATCATTTTTCCTCTTGTTCCGAGATGGCCGAATGGAGCGTATTTTATCCGGACTCTGCGGATCCTTCGTTCACTCTAGCTGGTCCACCTCCTTTTTTTCCAGGAGGACTTCGCTCCTGATTTTTGTACATATCCGACCAACCCACTATTTCAGGATTCGGGCATTAACTTTCACCCATCATTTTCACCACCATCACCCTCACATTTCGACAACCCGCTCTTCCTTGAGTATCCTGATCTGGATGTGATTTTTGTCCACACCCACCGCCCACATTCGACACACCCGATCCTGAGATTTTGGAGTCACCTTTCATGATATCCACACTTGAGACCTTGAATCAGATGATGGAGCAAATGGACTCGAGGATGAGCGATATGGTTAGCATTAATAAGATCCAGGATGTAGCTCCATTCTTTGAGGATTTGGATTCAGATGAGGATTATCATGGGAGCTTGCAATCACCCAAAATACAAAAAAACGAGAAAAATTTAAGAATCCAAAAAGAGTATGGGAGACACGTAATCGATTCAGACTGTGAGGAGAGTGCCCACTTGCCAGATCCTTTGACCACACATCCATTCACAACCTGTCCCACCTTTGATCCCAAGGATGCTGTTGTACAGACTGCTCTTGGCATGCCTCGTGTATATGATGATTCTGACTTCCTCCCTTGTATGTAGGAGGTCCAAAAAATCAAAAAAATGTTGACCGAACCCGAAGTGGTGGCCACTATTCATGAGATCATCCGTGCCCCACTTCAGCAAGCCATGACTGATTTATCTACTCCTCTTCCCAAGAAGAGAAAGCAGAGAAGTAGATCTGAGCGTCATATCTTGACCATGGCCACTGCCCACGCCATCACACATCGTCCCATTCCTAGGAAGAGGAACACTGCCACACCTTTCATTAGTTGTACTATCTCTGACCACACATGTGATCACACTCTCCTCGACGGCGGTGCTTCGATTAGGATATTACCCTTCTCGTTGGTACAGTCTCTTCACTTAGGGCCTCTCAAGAAGACCAGGATGATAGTTCAGTTTGTTGATGGATCTATTAAGAGGCCGAAGGGTATCCTTGAAAACACCGTCATCTCGATTCAGGGCACGAGCTACCATGTTGACTTTGTCGTGTTGCCCATGGAGACCTCCACAGGGGAGCACTCTCCAATCATCCTGGGACGACCATTCCTTGCCTCTACGAGGGTCGTTATTGACTACGGATCAGGAGAGATTCGCTTCTGTCCTGTTGACGAAAGCGAAGTGTTGATCACCACACCCACGGTTGACCAGAGACCTGCACCTGATGTGGCTACACCTTTCTTGGTTGACCCTGAGGACCATGACCTTGACGAGACTATTAGAGAATTTTGTTGCTTATTGGATTCCACTGAGTCCCAAGAATTCCTCCCCAAGGAGGAAGACTTGGAAAGCATGGATCTTGGAGTTCCTTCTTCTGGGACTTGGCGTTGTGTTGATGACATCCGCGGGATCTACACGATTGACACCATTAAGCGGAGGGCATATTTAGAGACTAGACAGGACGGACATGATTTGACTACTTTCACTGATGAGTCCGCTCCTGTTCACGTAGATACTAATGAGACGAAGGCCGAATTTGACTTAGTTGCTTTTACTCAGGAATTCGGGCCTTTTGATGAGAAAGATGACCTAGTTGAGATTATTGCGGACGAACATAGTTCTACTACTTCCACTGATGAGTTCGTTCCTTATAGTTTTGACCTGGACGAGACCTTGCAGGACGACACTGAGTACACTTCTTCCGATGAGGATGAGTTCGTCTCTTTTCACTTTGATACTAGAGAGACTCCCAAGGCCGGACCTAGTCGTACTTCTTTCACTACACCGTCTAAGCCTTCACACCCTAGAACCACTGTGGACCCCGATGTCGACTTGCACCACACCAGATCTATCCCTCAGCGGTCCCGCAAGAAGGTTCGCTTTCTACCTTCTTGATCATGTGTACATCCATCTTGTTGTATATTCATTCATTTCCCTCTGTCTCTCTCCCGTATTGCTCGTCCACCCATTCTCGTGTTTTCCTTGCTTAGGACATACTTTGCCTAAGTATAAGGGGGTGGACGAGCGGAGTGTTCATTCATTGTTCCATCTCATCTCTCCTATTGTTGCCTATACTTAGTGCTTCTTTTACCCTAAGTATAGGGGGAGTGATGCGTACATCCTTCTCTATCTTCTCCCATCTGTTGATATCTTTTCTTCTTTTCCTCTTCTATCTTCTCTATCTACTGAAAAGGTGTCACCCCTTTTTGTCAGTCTTCTATACTTAGGATGTACTTTGTCCTAAGTATAGGGGGGTGTGCACCCCGAGTTGATTATATTCTTTGATCCTCTCCACTGTCTCCTCTTCTTGTCTATACATAGGGATATCTTACCCTAAGTATAGGGGGAGACAGTCTGAGTACGATCTGTTCATTCCCACCCTTGACCCTCCCTGCTTGGTATAGTCTTCTATACATAGGATTATTTGATCCTAAGTATGGGGGGACGGTCGACTTCTCATTCGTTTATTCATTCATCTCTTATTCATCTATTCGTTAGACGTTTCTATCTCAGTACGAGTTATGTCTTCTCTTTTCTCTCTGATTTATGAGGACATAGCTCAAGATAAGTATAGGGGGAGTCGTATATAATGCGTATATCCATAACTCATACTTTCATATTTTCTAATAAATATGGCTAATTATACAATTAAAATCATTAAAAACCTTAATAAAAAGATGTTGATTACTCCTCAAACTCTCTTTGTACTTACTGATTAATAAATCCGATGAAAATATTTTTTGCAAAATGTTTGAAAAGTTTGAAAATCCTTTTGGAAATCTTTTGAAAACTATTCGGAAAACATTTTGTTACTTGTTTTGAACCTTTGTAAAAATATTTTGATTGTAAAATTACTTTCTTTGTGTAAAATAAAATGTTTGAAAAATGATTTGCAAATGGTTTGAAAAATGGTTGCAAAAATTTTGAAAAATCTATAAATACTGTTTGGAAAACCTTTGCAAAATGATTTTCAAATGTGTGTACATGTTTGTAAAAACTGTTTGTAAAAATTATTTTGGACTACAGTTTTCAAAATTGTTTGAAAAACCTTTGTTAAATAAGTTTGAGGAATATATACATCACACCAAAAATTCACTATATATACTTATAAAATTGACAACTTATCCTTGTAAATCCTTAAATTCCACTTCTTGTAAATATAAGATGCATCCCGTGTAAATATTTGTACCTAATTTTTAGCCAAAACCTTTTGTTTTCAAAAATCCCAAAAACATTTGCAAAATTAAAATTCCAAAAACATTTGAAAAATCTTTTTGAAAAAAAATGCATATGCATCACCATCATCATCATCTTTTCAAAAATCCATAAAAGTTCAAAATTTTGAAAATTGCATCACAAAAATATTTTCTGCATAGCATTCGCATAGCATGAGCATTTTTCGGATTGAGTTTGATAGTTGAACGAGTCTAAGTAAAATCCGGAGATTGGAGCTTGATTGGACCTTAAATCTACCTAATTAACAGGAACCTTATAGGAGCTGGAATTGACGTACTTCAGGTCTAGTTGACTTAATTCTTTGAGGATCACGGGACTTAGTTCAATGGATTCTTGACTGCCTAAGTAGAGTATTTCGGAGCACACGCATGACTCTTGTTGATAATGACCTAACTTGGATATCTGCACCTTTCACTTGGCTCAACTCAGTTGGAGTGGTGAGGGGGTTGGATTTGCCGGTATGAGATGCACACAGGTGGAAACACTTGTCCTCCTCTAGGGAGGGAAGTGCACCCCAACTCGTCCAGTGATGATGAGTTTCGAGGATAGGAGATCGTGGGTTGCAATAAAGCTTCAAAAGAGGGATAGTCTACTGGCTCAAGAGGAAAAACTCCCTATGTAAATGCTGTTGTATATAGTATTTCAAAAAGAAAAATGCAAAAAGTAAAAACTCCAAAAAAGTGGACAGGCCTGTACAAAAATAAAAATGCCTGTCGGAGTGTACATATGAGTAAATTCAAATAAGCAAGCTTGAGCTTCAAAGTCAAATCATGTGAGCCTGTAGCTGGATGACTTGACTACACTGGTCTTGCATCCTAGGATAGGTAGCTACACTAGCTACCATCCATTCTTCTCTTCACCCCCTCCTCTTGAGCTGGTTGCCACTTGAACTTAGAAGGGAATACCCTGCTCCTTGAGGAATGAGTTGTTGGATTGGGGAATCATTGGGTTGTCATACTGGAGAAGTCAGTCTCTTTGTCATTTAAGTTGGGGAGAGCCACCATCACTTCCACTGTACGAGTCAGATTCATGGTCGTAAGGGTTTGCGTATGAGTTGAAATATTTCTGACCTGGCTATTGAGGAGACTTGAGCAGAGTTTTGGGATTCTCGAAGGCTGTTGAATTTCAAGTCCGGTTCTCGTTAAGGTTCTACCCGTACTAAAATTCCAAAGGTACGCCTTAAGCTCCAAACTTTGATTTTGTGAAGGCAAGTTTGATAATTAAATTCAATCCACATTTCTTCTTTTTCTTTTCTTTGTTTTTCTTTTATGCGCTTATTGCAAAAGTGTTTGCTAGGGACTAGCAAAGGCAAGTATAGGGGGATGATGAAGCTACGTTTCATCATCTTTATTCTATCATTTTGGCCTTAAAAACCCTAGTAAATGCTTGTAAATACTGTTAATTTGGGCATTTTAGCATTCATGCATATTTGTTTAAATAGTGTATAAAATGCGGTTTTTAAAACCAAAATTATAGAATAAAGAAAAGAAAAGAAAAAGAATAAAATATTGTAAATATTTTATGACCCTAAACCCCGAGACCTATGCATCTCGATGACTATGTCGACAAGGAATAAAGTAGGGGGGATAAGGGTCAAAATACAATAAAAATACCTTTTATTTAATTCATTCTTTATTCATTTTGAGACCTAATTTTGGTTCCACTTTTTATACATCAAATAAAGAAACTTTTAACATGAATGTTGTAGATAATTAAATATAGAAAAATACAAAATTAATTTCACACAAAAATAATGTACAGATAAAAAGTTATGATCTGAATAAGATTCCACAATCCCAACTTCCCAGCCCTGTATCTTGCAAATAAAAACTCGAAATGCATCAAACTCATCTTTAATTGTATATAATTTAAAATAAGCTATTTAATGGAGGTAGTTTTGCGTTTGGCGGAGCTACGGTTTGAAAGTTGAGTTTTGGACCCCTATTGTATACTTGTACAGATTAAAATACTCATTTTATTTATTATTCATTATTTTTATAATTTATATTTTTATAATTTTGTAAATATTACTTATAATATATTTGTGCATTAAAATCAGAACAAAAACCTAAAGAAAATATCAAATAAAATACTTGTATAAATATAATACCTAGGTATAATACCTATGCACAGACCTATATAATTAATACTCATATTTTACTAAGAGTATAAAACTTTTCAAAAAAATAAAAAAATATATATTTAAGTGTATAAAAATACTTTGTAAATATATAAAATAATAAACCAAAATAAATAAATTAAATACATAAAATAAAAATAAAATACTAAAATATATAGATATGTATACCTATAAAGGGTATAAAAGGTAACTTGTAATTTTATACCTCATAAAAATAAATAAAAATAAGAATTAAATACTTTACAAAATAATAAACATTTTTTTATTTTATAACCAAAATTTAATAAATTCATCTACTATTTTTAAACGATTTTTTAAATAATTTCTGAAAGGTTTTTCCTAGGTGGGCTCCACCCCATCTCTTGCCACCTGGCTGTGAGGTCCACCTCTTGGTTTTCCCAACCAATCGAGGTCGAATCCTGTTCATTTTCTCGTCTTTTATTTATCTAATAATCTCAGTTTCAGTTTCGTGCAATTATTTCGTTGCTTCATCGATTTGATCGCCCCGTTTTCACATCTGAATACCTTGTTGGAGCTCTTTAGCTCTGACGTCCTTCATCGAGCCCACACCCCCTTTCATTTGCCAATCAGGACTTAGGACCACATATTGTCGTTTTCCTGCTTCTCTTGCAGTTTCCAGGTGCCAAAGACCCCACCTGGGCGTCGATTTTGTTGACGCACAAACAGCCAAGAGCCGTCCTCCTTCACCAACCTCGCAGCGGCGTTCCGGCGGATTACACGCCATTTTGAAGCCTCTGCCTGCCAGAGGAAGCTTCCAGGAAGTTTTTGGAACGATCAGAGGGGCATAGGAGGCACCGTGCGTGGAGATTTTGGAGCTCCGAGTTCGTCCCGGTCGAGTTCGTCGGCCGTTCTTCCTCCGCGCCTCCGTGCCGTTCGATCACCCTTCGTTCTTGACGCGCAACAGATGCCCTTGGATCCCATGATCATTGACCGTCCGATCTAGAGACGGGGTTTAATCGCAGCCCCTCATCTGCGAAGGGGTATCGTTACTCAAGGGACTGTCACGTGTCTTAGTGGAACAATATCTGTCGTCCGCACCCGCCGATGGTCTCGACATTTTGCAAGTTTGTCCAGACCACTTTTATATTTCATAAATAGTCCATAAACTTTATTTAACCGTTAATTATTTTTGTGCAATTTGCAAAGAAGCCCGCTACGTTATCTTAATTGTCTTCTGGTCCTAGCCACGTCAACCCACGTGGCTCTTCACGTGGGTGGGATTTTTGCGGTTGGAACCCTGGGTTTTTCAGTATGGTTGATTAGTCCAGAAACATTTTGGCACAGTTATATAACTTTGGAATATTTGCACGAAAGTCCCTAGATTGTTGGTAAATTGCGCATCTATCCTCCCAAGCATGCGTGCTTTCGCACGTGATTTGAAATTTTTGCTACAAAGCCCCTGTGGGTCTTAGGTTTAGCATCTAGTCTTGCATTTTCTTATTACGTTATAATTTTGCTATGGAAATTACATTCTGGCCCCTGAACTTTTCTATATTTGCAAAAACATCCCTGCCATGAGTGTAGTTTCTTGTTGTTATCTCTTTTTATTGCATGCATCTATAAATTGCTAAAAAATCCACAAAAATCATCCTAAGCTCCTGTTGCATTCTAGTTCCACGCCATATTTTTATTTTGCATATTTATTGTATTTTCTTATTTATGAAAATTCAAAAACATGCATTTTCAGCATTGTTTGCATTAGAAAATACATAAAATTTATAAAAATACCTCAGAAAATTCCCAAAAAAATATATTTTGTGTCTTTTAGTATTTCCTAACTTCAGTCCAAAAATTACTAAAAATACAAAAGCAATCTCTTAAAAATTACAAAACCCCTAAAACCTTCATAAAAATATAAAAAAATCTACAAAAATCCTAAAAATCTAATTTCAGTTGTTAAATTTTCCTTATTCTATTAACTTTATTTTAAGGTACTGTTTAGTATTTTTCATCCTCATTTTAATATTCAGCCAGCAAATTATATCACTCTTTATTACTATTTTTGACTTTAAAAATACAAAAAAATTAGAAAAATCTAGAAAAAACATAAAAACATTATAAAAATATAAAAATCACGAAAAAATTTTATTTACCTAATTTTGATTATTTTACCTCTTTTTATCCCTCTCTCATCTCTCTTATATACATATTTGATATATAGTTTTATATCTTTATTAAAAGAAAAGGAAAATAAAAAATATATAAATTATAAAAAGGAAATATAAAATCCAAAAATTAAAAATCAAAATATAAAAATATAAAATAAAAAAATATAAATAAATAAATATATAAAATTAAAAACCCACAAAAACATAACATTTATAGACAAATTATCACATTCACACTCTTTGTGCATTCATTTGCCCCGTTTTACCTTTCTGCTCCTTGTGATTGTGGGTTAATTGTTGTTTTAATCCGAATTTTGCGTGGTCTATTCAGCGATTGAGTTCCCGTCTTGTGTGGAACTTAAGATAACCGATTTTCGGGTTAAACACTTGAACGCAATCTTTAGCCTCAAAAGTGTCTTCGACCAAATGTGTGCTCTTCGAACTCTCCTCTGATGGAAGCTGTAAATCTGTAGTACTTGAAGGTGAAAGAAGATATCGTGAAATGGGATCAGACCAAGCTCTGTGATCACAAAGTTGTACTCATGGTGGACATCTCGCTTTGCCTCTGTCATCTGCTCTGCATCGCTGAACTGCTTTGAGCAAACTGAATCTCACGCTTTAGTCTTGTCAACCATATCTATTTGTATACTCTCTCCCTCAACACAAAAGTATAGCTACCCACTATCATGGTCGGACACCGCCTTGGCTATGGTCAAGAATGGACGTCCTAGAATGATGGAGGTATTGGTCACAGACTCAGGGATCCCCATGTCCAACATAACAAAGTCCATAGGGAATCAAGCCCTGAATTGTGACAACCACGTCACTCAACAAACCCTTTGGCCTCTTGACAGATCTATCATCAAACTGAAGGACTGTCCTGCTCTATCGAAGAGGGCTAAACTCGAATCAGTTGAGTAAGGTTGCCGGGAGGAGGTTGATGGAAGAACCATTGTCTAATAAAGTACGATCGAATCACTACTCATGAATGTGGCACCTGACATGGGGAGCTCCTGCATCTGGCCTCTTGGCTGGTAGACGGTTCTAAATGGCAAAGCATGTAGTACAGGTCAGCACATGGATCTCTGCTTGGTGGTTCCTCTTCTTCCTACGAATAGTGGTCTTTTCTCTCAAGTTCCTCTGGAAGAGAGGGATGAGCTCAAGTGCCTCTTGTAGAGTCAGCTAGATACGGAATATGTCAATTATCTACTGACTGAACTCTAATTGTTGGTCTCATTTTGGATTTTATTTTTTATTCACCTTCACCAAGCGGAGCACTTGAGGGAAGGGGTGAAGGATATGGGAAAAATCCTCAAGCCCATCACGGAAGCGTGATGATCGCATCGAATGCGATCGGGAGTGACTAGTCGTACTAGTATCTCGATGAAGAAGAATTTAAATAAAATAATATGATAAAACCACATGATCTAAGAACCTTTCTCGGATCGTTTCATCTAAACCACAATTAGGTATAAGGTTATCTCTTGAAGCGTGGTTGCTATCGAGTCTCTAAACAAAGAGACCTCCTGTCTCAAGTCCGATCCGACGGAGGAGACACTTACGAGTGTGTTGATGAGATCCGTGCTCCTCGCAATCCATGTTGATAATCCAAGCAGCGGATCTCCTGATCTTGTCACATGTGATCCAATATTCTTCACGAGTGAGATGTACCGAAGGAGATGTAGATCCATAAGTAGATAATCCGGCAGCATAACAACGATGTTGCGTCGATGACGACTCTCACAATGGCTCCATGGTGGACGACCATTATAACAGAGAGAGAGAGAGAGAGAGGCTTGGCATGTGGAGGGAGAGAGAGAGCATTCATTATCTTATGTAGAAGATCAAGGGGGTGCCTCTTCTTATATTGGGTTTTGGGAGTCCATGGATCCCAATCCATGGAAAACACACAATCAATGGTTGAGATTGATTTGTATTTCTTTCAATGGCTGAGATGTTGTTGTAAAAAATACAACAACAAATGATTTAATTAAAATTGATATATATATATATCGATAAATCAATATATTTAAATTCAATTCAAATCAATTAATTATCCTTGGAGATAATGAGGAGATAAACCATATCCCCTAAAAATGCTATCAACATCTCATGAGATATCATTATCTCATGAGATGCCATTATCTCATCAGATACATTATCTCATGATATCTCCAGGATTTACAACAACAATTTTTGTAAATTATTTCACAAAATTATATCATAATTATCTTGTGAAATATTGCAATCATGCCATTGGAAAAAATGTGAATCAAATTCACATCCTAAAACAAAATGTAAATTATATTTTAATTAATCATCTAATGTGAATCCAATTCACATCAATAATTAATCAACAAATATAAATCACAAATAGCTCTCTCTTATATATTATAAATCACATTTATAATATATATGATTAATATGGATAGTACTTTCCACATTATTCATATTCATGATAATTAAATCACATTTAATCATCTTGGATCTCTTTTCTCATGTCCTGAAATAAAATGAATCACATTCATATTATTCACATCTTTGATAATTAAAGCACGTTTAGTTATCTTAGATATCTCTCCTTATAATATGAATCAAATTCATATTATCCATGATAATTAGATCACATTAAATTATCAATTTTCTTGATGCTTGGATGCATATATCAACAATGAAATTATCCATGAAATCTTTCAAGGATAATGCACTTTCTCCGCGGACACTTGGAGATAAGGACATGGCAATTGTATTGTTCCACGTATAGTGACTTGGATATTAAGATCACATCTCAAATCCAGATCTTGCGGACCTCTCATAGATGCTTGATTAAATCAAGACCGCAAATCTAATCTTCTCATTGTATCAGAATAACATTCAAATCAATGTCAAACACTTGGACTAAGATCAGATCACTTCTCTATTGAGAGGAGTCACTAAAATCCAGACCCATTTCATCACTCCCTAGGAATGGAAGCATCATAGTTATACAATCGTTTATTATCACATCACCCACAGGTATTCCTAATACCTGTACATCTTGCATACTGGAAGACCCAGAATAAACCAAAAGTATAAGATCTATTTTACATTGTCTACTTTAGGATTTTATCAGTAAGTTTCTTATTTGATCATTGGGAGTCGGTATCGATCATATACTTTCCAAAAGCATATATCATACCTAGATCTTGATCATATACTTTCCAAAAGTATATATCAAACCTACAAATTCAGTCAAGCTTCCAAAGCGAGACGACCGTGCACGGAATTTGATTCTTCACAATATATCATGAGTGAGATCATATCTTCTGATTCAGTAATGAACTTTTATGATCCCTTTGAGAGATCGTATTACTCATATGCCCTTGTATGCACACCAACGCGCCGATGTATAGACCTTGATTAGGTCATCAACCTATTGGTCTGCCAAATGTACATACTCAGACATATAGTAACACATGTATCTCCGATCAGAGGATGTGTGCCTATATCATGATAGCATATGATATAGGACTGTGGTTATCTCGATCTCGTTAAGTCAACTCTTTGACCTAACTAATCTGACACCTCAATCTCTATTCCTATGTAGAGAACCTGCTTCAAGAGGTCGGTTAGATATCATCCTTTAGAGATAAGGATTACCATCTCCTACTCAGGCTGGAGATCATATCTTAACAATCATTTGACGGTGCTTGATGAGTCCTCAATCTAACTCTAGATATTCATCCAAGCTCCAGCCTCTATGATTCAATAATTGAATCAACGGCTATATGATCATTAAGATGGCCATGGTACATAACCCTAATTGTACTAAAGGACTTATTATGCAAATTAGTTATTTTCATTTCAGATTAAGGAGTGAATTGCAATAACATTTATTTCATAATGGCTCGCAGTGGATTGCATGTCCAACAAGGGGAAGGTTGGGCCCTCCTCAGATAGAGGGCTAGGAAGAGGTTCCTGTTGTTGAGAGGGAATAGAATCCATACAAGTATCATCAATCATCGCATATGGACTCAAAGATGAAGAAACCTTTCCTTTATGAATTTTTTGGGTGTTTTTAATATAGTTCTGAGGTACAAAAACTGAAGGAAACACAACTAGAATAGAAGTGGTGGCATCAGTACCACTTACGGCACTAGACTTGCGGCATCAGCACTGCGCTCTGGCTTAGCATCTCTATAAATGGTGGCATCAGCAATGCCTATTGCATCTGGAGAAACGACGGCTTCAGTTCGTCTGCTGGATCAACATCCTTGGTTGCTTCAGCACCATCGTCGTCTTCATCATCATCATCATCATCATCATCATCATCATCATCATCATCATTAGCAGCATCAGCACTACCATCCTCCTCGTTTGGCGCTCATTGATCATCGTGGTGTCGTTGCTCAGACGAGGCACTGTCGGGTGGCATCCTATCGCTCCTAAGTGACACAAAATCATCATCAAATGTGTATGAAGAAATGCCACCCAATAAATCAGTAAGAGTGGTGGTCTCTATGAACTGTACCTGCTTATATTTTCTCTTGAGGTTATTCGGGTTGGGCTTGATCTGAGAGAGTATGGCGGCCTAACCCTTAATGATTTCCCTCATCTCCTGATGAAACTCGTTCATCTCCAGCCTAAAGGATGCCTGCTGGTATAGGAGTAGGAAGGCTAGATCATCAATGGTTGGGATCTCATAGGCTGGCCCACAAGAACTGGAGAGGTTGCCTCATTCAAAGTGAGGATGCTGCTGGAACTGGTGACAAAGAGGCTGAGAATACTACTGCTAATGTTGTTGTTGGTGTTGCCTCCACTGATGTCCCTGCTAGTAGGGACGAGGAATCAACTCATAGTGTTGTTGTGGCTAGTGGGAGAACTGGGGCTGCTACTGCTGCTGGCCGAATTGTCCACCCTGAGATGGAGGTTGCTATTGGGATGAGGTACCTCCGGTCGACCACCTGAATTCGGGATGATCTCGGTGAATCCCGGGTTGTTGTCTGTCATACCAAATTTTGTTTACTTCCATCAACGGCTCCTGCTCGTAGGGGATGGAGGGAGAACTGCCAGTGGATGATCCTGCTGATACACCACCATTTGAGTGTCCTAAAATGATGATGGCTGAGAGTATTGGTGCTGCAACTACTGGAAAGACTCTACCTGGATATGGTGGACTTGGTGAAATGGAGCAGAGTATTGTGACGAACTGCTGCTACTAGGATCAGCCTGTGACCTAAGACGGGCTTGAGAAGCCGTATGTGCCTCCTGGAGACACATGATCTGGGTCTTTAGGTCCCTCACGGTCTGTGCCAACTGATCTATCTGTGCCATGCCTTGGCACTGCTTATTCTCGATGATCTTGATGCGGTTCAGCTTCTCGTTGATAATACCCATGTCAGCAGCCAATAACTCTGTCTATGTTGTGGTTGTTGATGAAGTGGATGGACCCTCATCAACTTGTGATATGATCTGATAGGATATAGACTGGGGTGAGGGTTTCCCATGAGTATAGAGCTGGGTCTGGGACATCATGGTGTAGTTTTCGACCATCTCCTCATAGATGGCCCAAACCTGCTCTTCATCCTTAGTGAAGTAGGATCCCCCACAAGAAGTGTTCACTAGCCCCTCCAGCTCCAGTGTCAGCCTGCAAAAGAAACTCTATACTAGGTTGGGCTCGGATATGTCATGATGCATACACCGGTCGATGAGCTCACGAAATCGATCCCACACCTCATGGAACTGCTCATTGGGGATCGTGGAGAAATTATTGATCAGAGCTCGTGCTATGTTCTTCCGGCCGAGTGGATAGTACTTGTTCAAGTACTCGGTTCGGAGCTGCTCCCACAAAGTGATGTATCTCCATAAATGCTTCAGCTAGTAGACTGCTCTGTCTACCAGGGAGAATGGGAATAAAATCATCTTGATGGTTTCCTCGTCCATGAATCTGTCGTGGACAATGCTGCAGATCATCTCAAACTCCTGCAGGTAAAGATGCTACTCCTCGGTGTCAAGCCCATGGAACTTGGGAAAGAGGTGAATGGTCTAGGGGGAAGCTTGAAGTCGCCCAGAATGTTTGGTAACTGGATCCAGTGATGTGTAAGAGTTGAACCAGGGGTTGTGCAACTGTCTCATCGGTCGTGACTGCATGGCTCGCTCTGGATGGTCCTCTGGCTCTTCTGGTTGTCCTCCTCCTCCTCTAGTTATAGGTATGTCTCCATCGGCAGCTCACTGCTGCTCTTCTCTATTGGCTCGCATCTGCTCTAATTCTTGATGGACCTCTACAATAAATGCTTCCTGATCTTGGATATGTCGCAGCATCATCTCTAGAGAGGCTAACAAGTTGTTGTTGATGGTGCCCTGGTCTAGAACATATGTGGCACTCTGGGGCTGTCCATTGGTACATCCGTCACTGCTGGCCATCTCTTGGGTCTCTGAAAAGGCAATAACCTGAACACAGGTGCCATTAAATGAACAAATATCTGCGTCGGTCTCTGCTCGGGCACCTCAGTACGGGAAGAAGGGTGGTTGAGGATGAATAGGGTGGAATCGAACTCGGGTTCAGAGAGTTGGTCTAAGCTCTCCAGAACCTCCCTATATGAGTAAGTTAGAGTGATCAAGAGCGGTGCTGCCAGAGGCAGTCTAAGGGACTCCGACCCATCATTATGATGTGGAAAAATGCAGATGGGATTTGAAAACAAACAAGATCAGTAGTCAAACCTCCAATTCACCTACACAACTCTGAGCTGATGACCATGAAGGTTCGATCATTTATCTTGTCAGTTTTATTTAGGTGATAATTTAGTCTTGCATAGCAATTAAGCGAGGTGTTAGGAACCCAGTGCTCCCAAGAAATTGGCCTAATTCCAAAGCTAGATCTTTCCCAGCTAGTACAAGTTGCGGACCGTTTACCGGCTACCCGATCAACTCGCTCTTCTAAGGACGCCGCGGTCTGCGATACCGGATACTGGAGAGATCATAACTGGAGAACGACTAACTCCAAGACCAGTAGTATAACAAGAGTTCATATGTGGCTCTAACCTAGTGTGCATGTCACTCTCTCACGCAAGCAAACAAAACAATGAGGGGATGACTCTCCCAAGACAGATTTTTAAGTGAGATGTCTTTTAGGATCAAGTTTGTTTAGCAGCCCCAATTTTATGTTTTTCTCTTTTGTATTTTTCAATAAAAAACAATACCTAATGAATTTTTTGATCTTCTAATTATTTTAAGTCTAAAAATAAGGGGAGTAGTCGAAAAAGCCGATGCACGATCAAACACTATGATGCATGCAAAGTAAGAGACGTGTACCTACTGCTACCACTCTACATGTTGGGTGATCCACGTATAAATTTAAAGACATAAATTTAAACTACTCTAAATGATGCAAGAAGAAAACGACCTTACATGAGCAATTTCTAATTATCGTGAAGAACAAGAGTGAGCTAACTAGACCAAGTCCGGAGTCCGATCTTAGGAATCACTCAGTGCCTACCACAACAGGTCCTGCTAGTGTTGTATGTGGTTCCTCTCAGCATGTGGACTTCAATCTAATTAATCAAACTTTTTATTATGAATTTATTAATAAGATTCAATTACGAATATTTAGGTGCAAGTAATATATTAGGGATTGGGCCTTAAGTAATTATGTCGTAATCAAAGAAATTCCTAAATCTAAGGGCCAAATTCTTCGAGAATCAAAGAGAAAAAATGCAATGAAATCAAAATCGGTGAAAACTACGGTGAGGCTCCCCGAGCACACCACTGCTCTGAGAAACAAACCCTGATAAGCCAAGTGTCCAAGAAAGTCTTGTAGTATTGTATTTTTACAACAATAATAGAATGTGCTGGAAAATAAATCCACACTAAGCTAATCTATCTAATGTAACTAATCTCTGATGTCCTCCAGCTCCTCAGGTGTGGTTACTCCAACCGAAAGCTGCAGAGTCCTCGGGCGATCCCTCGCACAAAAAGCCAAGCAAGGAGAATGTCAAAAAATCAGTTATAGAAAATAAAGATATAAAAATCTGAAAAGACTACTAAGTCATGCTCCCCGGCAATGGCGCCATTCTAATGATGCGAAAATTGAGATCGATTAAGATAGAAAAATAAGCAAGCATCATTGTTCCTAGCCAATCAATTCGATCAATCAAGAAAATAGAAACCACTCAAATAAATTAATCAAAACAAGGTAATGTTAGCGGTCTCCACTATTTAATTAACCTGATATAGCGATCAGGGTCGAACATAAGGAGCACGAAAATGTACGAAGTAGTCACAATCAGAGAAATGAAAGCATATTTTTAACTATTTTTTATTTTACAGATTTTTAGTTTTCAATTAAGGAAGGAAAGTGAGAAAATAAGGTAAATAAGCACACAAGCAAACCTTTTCAATCTTTATTAATGTAAAATATGTTCAAAACCCAGAAATAAAAATATTTTTATGTTTTTCAACTATTCAGATGTTTTTGGTATTTTTTTATTTTTCTGATTTTTATATGATTTTATAAAAATAAAATACTAGTTAAATAACGAAACAGTGCACAACCAGGACAAAATTACATATTAAAAATATTTAAATTTCCCTAATGTCCTAGATAGCAATTTTATGAGAAACTCTAGATAAAATACAACAAGCATCAACTGAACCACTATTTTTTATTTATCCATAAAAATATAAAATAAAAAACCACACAAAAAAACATAGACAAGAAGAACACAATTCTTGGATTTCATTGTCCCGATGTAACGTTTGCACCCTGTGTTCGACACTCTACATATAAATACACATATACAAACATTTGTAGAGTAATAATATTTTTTAACTCCACATCTTATTTTTCATTACTTGATTTATACTGTGGGTTAACTATTGAATTAGTCCAAGGTACTCATCGATTGGTTTGCCCATTGTGTTCCCACCTTATGTGGAACATAACATTGACGTGAATTTTTTACTTTTCAGGTGGCAATCGGTTTCACCACATGGAGAAAAAGTATTACAGAGGGTACTGAGAAGGTATATATGTGGTATGAGAATCAGGATCGGAATGAGGATTGGAGTTTAATGGCCCTAGGGAGCCTTTTATACTACACCAGAAGAATATCATTTGTATTCAACAATCCATCTAGGGATGAGCATGGGTTGGACTGGGTCGGGCCCTGAAGGGCCCAGGCCCAAGCCCACTTAAAAACTTCGGGCCTTGGGCCGGGCCTAGCCCCGCAAAATTTATTTTTGGTTCAGCCCAAGCCCGAGCCCGGCCCAATTCCTATGGACCGGGCTTGGGCCGGGCCGACCCATCTTAACCCATTATATATTATTAACTTTGAGTTTGTGTTTAAAGTCAATCTCAATTCAAGTTAGACGAGCTAAAATTGTTTAAAACATATGCCATAATACTTGTGAAACAATTAAAACTCAATTTTACCGGAGATGATTTCTCATTTTATACAAGTCCACTCGATGTTATATACCATAAACGACTCTCATTATAGAAATTGAAAGAGTGAACAAGTTTAAACAGTTAACAACAACAGGTACACCAGGCACTACATGTTAAAAAAATAGGCATAATGCTCGTATTGGGTAAAGGTTCAATAATAGAAATTATTATAATAGAAAAAATAAACACTAAAAATTCAAGAATAACCACCAAATTATAAGACATAGACTAATTAAGAAAAATTAATTCTGAAATAAAATACAATGATCATATCAACTCATATGTCCCACACATGACTTTCCTCCATCGTCATTCACTTAGAGCTCTGCTTCAGGCATACCGACCCCAATGGGCTTCTATATCCCTAGAAGTTCTTGTTCTTTAGGTCATCATTAGTGTAGTTACGACTTTATTTCAATAGATCTCTCTTATTTTACTCCTGTATTTATTTTAATTAGTGTAAACATTTTGGTAAATTTGCAAGTCAGACCATGTGCTTCATTATATTTTCACTTTGGTCCTAGCCATGTCACCTCATGTGTCGTCCCACATGAGGTGACATTTTGCACTAAGGCCCTTGCAAGTTTTTGTATTTCGATTTATTCCATAAACTTTCATCGGTAGTTATAATATTTTAGAATATTTGCTTATTAGTCCTCGAAGTTATTTTTAGTTACATTTATGCCACTGCTAGTTCATTAATTTTATGCATGTTTTATATTTATTAAAAATACCATTTGCGCTCAAAAAATTTTCAAAAAAAGGGTTAGGTGCTTGCTAGTGTGTACATTCACACTATATTTTTGGATTTTATTTTAGGCACATTTAATATTTATTAAAAATCAAAAGAACATGTTTTTGTCACTTTTGATTTATGAAATACCAAAAAATATAAAAATGTTTTGAAAATTTTCCAAAAAAATAGTTTTTTATTTTGTATTTCCTGACTACAGACCAAAAAAAACTAAAAATAGAAAAAGAGAACTCAAAAAAATTAAAAAGCTCCAAAATCAAGTAAAAAAGATATAAAATTCTCAAAAATCTAATTTTGTCTGTGAATTTTACTTATATTATTATTTATCTATTAAAATTTATTTAATGAATTTTGAACTTTATTTATTTTTTTACCTATAAATCACATCGACATATTTATTTAATCCCTGATTAGGTTTATTTTTTAATTTAAAATTATATAAAAATTAGCAAAATTTTCTAAAAATCACATAAAGAATAAAAAATATTTAAAACTATAAATAGTTAATTATGTAATTTTCATTTATTTTTAGTTGCTTTATAAATGTAATACCTTGTATTGTATATATAGCATTATATATAGTCTTCTATCATATAATTAAAAAGAAAAAAAATAAAATGTAAAAAATATAATAAATAAATTAAAATTATAAAATTAGAATAAATTACAAAATATAAAATTAAAAAATATAAAAATAAAAAAACATACAAAACTCATAGATTGGCTAAATGTTTGGGAAGACAAATTCGCGTGATTCATTTCTTAACCTTATTCACTCTACACCCTTGCTTCTTGTGTTCGACCCTACATATTTGTCACTATACATCTTTAGTAGGGTATAATAATTATTAGTCCAATCTGATTAATTTCTCATTCATTGTGAGGGTTAATTATTATTTGACATCGGGATTTGCTAGTGGTCGCCTCAGAGACAACATATCTTTGCTTTCGCGAGGATATATTTTTAGACCATTACAAAATCCGAGTCAATAAATGGCATTGTTGCCAAGGACATTAGTTTGTATAGTAGTTTTTATCTTTTACACTGCTTGGCCATTTCTACATGTCGTTATATTGCTACCAATAAATAACGGTTTGTCAACTGATTTTTCTTTAGATCGATTATCAGATTACCAATTATTAGTAAAAAATTCCATGAGAAAAAAGTCAACAGATAAATGTATTGAACTCATATATTTTCTTTGTAATAAGCATAATCACCTTTGTCTATATGTCTTATCCACTATGATTTATTGTTGTGTAATGCGCATTACTTGTTTGGTAAGTAAATAAATCCATCCAATAAACCTTAATTATATAAAACTTTCGCAAAGAAAATGACATTTATTGCGAATTACAAGAGTAAAAGATACTTTTACAACAAAAAATACTGACTGTTATATGACTATTATATATATATATATATGACAAGGGAAAATATGGTAATAAAGATTCAAATTATTTGTAATCATAAGCTAATTTCGATTAGTAGAAAAATAAGTTTTTATCTAAGTCAATGTCGAGATTTATTTTTTTCCTCAAAGATCACCGTTCGGACAATATAGTGAATTCGGGCTCAATCGAACTCGTCGAAAATCACACAACATTTTTACTCAAGCTGTCATGTAATAATCTTCCAATAGTATAATCTGCTCTCACACTTTGTGAGAACTATGTGAATGATTTCTAGTTCAATTCTTTTCAAGTAATTGGGTGTTCCTTTGTCGAGAATCCTTTCCTTTCTTAATCCGTTCCCAGGAGATGAACTGCTTTCCATTTCGGATTATGATTAAAACTGCACTTCTTTTAATAGGGAGGTGTGCGTCTATTAATGTAGCAAAATTTAGAAGAGAAAAACATTTACGTATATTTTAGCAACACAACAAAAAAACGTATTTATATTATCTATGTTTACAGAAGCGGAAACACCATCTCACTATCCATTATATGCCAAATGAAGACAAAATAAAACGAAAATGTGAAGAAGAAAGAAAAGGACATTTCTCTTTCATGTACTACACACCAGTAAAAGGGGATCTCAACACCCCCAAGAAAAAATAAAAATAAAGATCCATCCGACCGCCCGATCCGCATCCAGCGGCTGTCACGTCGCGAACGTAACTAGCTCGGGATCAATGCACTCCGGCACGTGCTGTTCTGCGGCATGTGCGGGGAGCGTCTTGGCCACATGTGTGGCAACACGCATGTAATCCTCGTAGATGCCACCAGCCCCTCTTGTTTTGATCACCGATTTGATTGCGGCCACCGTCTCGTTGTCGCACCGCCAGTCACCGGTTCTCCAGTCGAATTCGTAGACTCCAAGGAAGCGGTGACCGTTCTGCGCTACGAAGTCGATCGCGTCGAGCACGAACTCCGTCTCCTCGGGGGTCGCGTAGTAAGCGAAACTCACACGTGTGAAACCTGGTTTCACACCTTCATAACCCTGCTTATCAAATTGCCAAAAACCCGTGTTATTTTCAAGTCAAAATCCTGATTCAATGAAAATGTATAATAAAAATGGATACATTGCAATTAAACCCTCGGATCTAGTTCACCTTTCTAATTAACCCTTGAAAGTGAAAATGAAAGATTTTGGTGGGCATTTTGTTACTGGAGAAGATTTTAGGGTCATAGTGTAAACATTTTCATTTTTCTAAATAAGAAGGTGGGTAAACTGCATTTCAACCCTCAGATCTAGTCCATGTTTCTAATTAGTTCTATCATGTGCAAAACTTAATCACCGATTACCTTCTTGATAGCAGATCGGATCGCTTGGGACCGCTGAGGCCCGATGCCGAGAAGCGCATGGCCGTAAGGTCCGGCACATGCGCAGCCGCCGCGAGCCTGGATGCCAAAGAGGTCGTTGAGAAGTATGGTTACGAATCGACAATGCAGGTGCTTCCCACGCTGGCATCCCTCCGGATAGACGAGGAACGATACAATCGGCTGTCTGTCCTCATTCTTGTTACCTAGCACATGAACATTCGGGTTCTTCGACAACCGGTCTAGTGCTAGCCGGGCCAGCGCTGTCTCCCTTTCACGTATATGGGCATGACCCAGGTGCTCCTTCACGCTGAAGGCCAACGCTGCCCGGATCTTCTGGACGATCGCCGGCGTTCCTGCGTCCTCGCGTTCCTCCAAGTCCTCGCAATATAGAGTGTCCTGCATTGATTCCGAGTTAATACAAAGATCAAATCTATCTAATATAAATAGATAATGTTCACAGCACTGTTCATGAACTTTTCAAATTTCAGTATGGTCCTTAAACTTCGGAAAAGTTGCAAATGATCCCTCTACTTTTGGGAGTGTTAAGCATACCTTGTCGTTGTAGCCGTTTACGAAGAGGACGGTGCCGCCACCACTGGTGGACGGGGGTTTTCCTTTGAGCCCATAGAGCCTCTCGCTCATGAGCAAGATCCCGGGGCTCCCCGGGCCACCGAGGAACTTGTGCGGGCTCAAGAACACCGCGTCGTAGCCGTCCGGCTCTCCGGATCTCATATTGATCTTCGCATAAGGTCCGCTGCACAACAGGAAACCAAATTGTCAAGCAAAATAGCCGTCGGATTGCGAATGAACCACCTCCATGATTCCATCCGGGTCGCTACCCTATATAATTTTATTTATCGTAAATTGGATATTTTATGATGTGATCCGTATAATCTTTACAATTATACCACGACCCTTGTAATCTTTATTTAATATAGCCAAGGATTCGTGTGTCATAGTTAAATATTACAGGGGTGGCGCAAGTTTTGTGATGTTATTGGACAAGATTTTTTGGGTCGTCTTCTGAAATCCATAAGTATTATCGTTTAGTTACACACCTATGCAGTACATTGCAATTATACTTTTACCCCTACCTATATTCACACAGGCTCGTAAATTGTTTCCAATTACAGAGAAGTTCCTATAATTTTTGTAATTACAAAAGGACACTGTAATCTAACTGTATTTTACATGTATAGCCCTGCCATAGGTCGTGCTGTAATATACAATGATTATGATGTAATTACAAAGACGATAGGATTTATGTTGTAATTGGACATGATTTCAGTGCATTTGTTCCAATCCTATCATAATTAAATAGGTGTTAATAATGACGAATTTTTTAAAAAATAGATATAATTACCTGCAAGCAAAATCGAAGCAAGCATAGGCACCATGCTCGTGCAGCAAGCGAGCGAGCGCACGTGTGTCCGTGTGGACGCCGGTGACGTTGCTGCACGCGGAGAACGACCCCAGCTTAGGCCGGCCCGCGTACTGGGGGGACTCCAATGCTTCCCGCAATGCGACGGCATCCACGTGGCCGGAGCCGTCGAGCCCGATCTCGACGACTTCGGCCAGGCTCTGCCGCCAAGAGAGCAGGTTGGAGTGGTGTTCGTAGGGGCCCACGAACACGACCCACCGGCCTGCGGGCGGGAGCGAGCCCAGCACGAGGGAGCGGAGGGTGGGCGGCACGGTAATGCCCATCACCTCCTGCAGCCGCTTGATTGCGGCCGTGCAGCCGGAGCCGCAGAAGAGGAGGACGTCGTCGGGGCCGGCGCCCATGCATCGCTTAATGTAATGAGAGGCCTTGTGGGCTAGCTGCGTCGTGTGGCGCCCGACGTAGCTATCGCCGGTATGCGTATTGCCTACATAAATGTATATACAATTATACATGCACATACATACAATGAGAAATCGGTAATTCTCTAGAAAAACATGCCGGCATAAATAATTAAGGAATTTATGCAAAACTCCTTAAAGTATCACCCAATTTCATTGTTGTGCTGAAGGGGGAAATGCATTTTTTCACTAGTGAAAAGTGCTCGCGTGAGAAACACGTGCTGTAGAGATGGAAAAATATGCTATTAAAAAATTGGTGTTTTGTACACAGACTCCTACGGGATCTTGCAATTACGTGTACATCCCTACCTTTTTCCAATAACACTTGTTTAGTGTTACGAAATTTTCAGTATTGCCCTTCCATTTAAGGTAAAATAGGGACATGGGTGCAATAAGAGAAGCATGTGTTGTAGTAAAAAAGGTATGGGTATAATTGTAATAGCAGAATCTCAGAGGCACACAATTGCAAAAACCCAAAAATCAACATCCTTACTAATGTAAATACTAATGTAAAGAAGTTGTGATGATGGATTAGGCGTAATCGTACCGTAGAAAGGAAGTACGTGAGCTCGCATGTAGTCCTCAATAACGTGAAGGAACCTTCCGGAGGCCGTGTGATCGCAGTACGTGATCCGCCGCCGCCCAAACGGCGAATCGAACTCAGCGTCCCCGCCGACGATCTGGGATCTCAGCCATGCGAACCTGCTCTCCGCATCACCATCGCCGGTCCTAACCGCCGCATCAAAATCGAACGGGTCGAACGACGCAGGAGCAGCGGGAGGCGGCAGAGGATAAATGTGCAAAGACGGCTGGGCCGTGGCAGGCTGTCGAGGGGCGAGGAGGGGAGGCATTGCTGATCAGCTGCAGATCTGTTTGAATTGGTGTGGTCGGGAAGGGTGTGGGGTTATGGGAAGATATATACGTAGAAAATATATGGGCTTCGAAGAGTCCCATTGGAACGGTGTGTTACGGCCTGTGGTTCCGGTAATCCGTGAACTCTTTCTAATTTCTCGAAAGGGATACCGTGTGAGTCGCATACAGGATGATGTACCGGTGTGCTCGAAGGAGTATGACGTGGAGGCCTGTGATTGGTCGTGCCACGACGTTGGACAGTTTGCATGGTTACACCTGGAATATAAATTCTTTATTGACTTGTGTGGTTTCCTGTTGTGCAGGGAAAGGCACCCACGACTCGAGAGAGAGATGAAAACTGTGGACTTGTTGTTTGTGAGTCCATGGAAATGGAACCGGTGGGAGAGAGCCCTAACTCGGTCGGATGACCAAAGCCAGAAACCGAAGCTTTCATATAGGCAATTTAAGTAAAGGTAAGATCTACGTCGTTTTATTTGGTTATAAACTAACAAAAAGATCTCAACTATTAAGGATACAAAATTACGGATATGGATATAGATATTACCGTATCTTTATCCGTTTTTGAATACAAATACAAATATGTATATTGATGAATATTAAAATAATCTTACCATATTCTTAAATTAATAGCATACGAGTAATGTGGAAACACTCTATAGAATCGACTTAAATATATGTGAATTCGATGGAAAATACATGATATAAATTTACTAAATATCACTGATATGCCGCCAAATATCGTTGATATGTCGCCAAATATCGTTGTATTTCATTTATATCACACATGTAGTTTGATTTTGCTGCTTGTTTAGCGGTTCCTATATTAAAACCATGCTAGGATTTACAATTCTGTTTCAGATCAAGGGTGTTTGCATCGGCATCCCTGCCGAGGAAGCGCACTTGCTCCCGAAGGGTTTTGCCTCCCCTTTTAGCGATAGAGATGAAATAAAATTTATTGTTGTTATGAATGATGTTTTTTATAATATATATGTTACTGCACCTTATTACATGTTTCTTCGATTTCTAATATAGCCTTTTGTTTATACATAATATGCGATGCAATATAGATTATACAGTACTTTGGTGCTAAAAATACCTTCTTTTATGTTTATAAATTGTTATGTATATGCTCATTCTGGTATCTCCCAGCAATCAACAACATTAACATCATTGATATGTGTGATATAATGATCATTGATGTATCTAGTACACAATTCATTCTTGCATATAAGTGTCTACTTATGTGTTATTGTTGTTTTAAGAAATATGATGATCTTATTTTTTTGGAAAAAAATCATTTTTTGAGTCATTTTCAAAATTGTTTTCACTGATATTGTCGATGTATCCTTCATATAACATGTTGTAATTTTACTGAATGTGGACATTTTAAAAAATAATTACTAATTTAATCTTAATTAAATAAAGAGGTGTGCATCGAAAAATATAAAATTTTAGACCAATCGAATCTAGAAAGAAAGCCCAAAATGACATCTCAAGTGCCGACTTGGAGGAAGTTTTTGCACTTCTCTCCAACAATTTTACATTTCTATCCCATTCCAAAAGTAATTAATATAAATGACCCTTTCATTTATAATATTAAAAGGTTCTATATTTTCAACATATTTTTTTACTTAATACATTAATTTTCATAATCCTTATCAAAAAATAATTAATTTTTAATTTCACAATTACGATAATGGAATTAGCATTTTGAATTTAGCTTGATATATGTTAGACCTTATCATAGGATTGCAATCGAGGGCATAAATACCCATATTTTGGCACAATACGAATATGTAATTTTTATTTTGACAAATACGAGAGGGAGAAAATAATATGGCTATGAATTATTTTTGTTATACAAATAATTTTTGGATACAGATGTAGATCTTAGTACTTTTGCAAGTTCATTTATATGTGTTAGTGAGATGGCTAATCTTTATGCATCTGTTATTATATCTATTTTATGTGGATATTTATATGTATCATTATTTTTACAGATAGAAGTATTTAATTTTTATTATGATGAACTAATATACACGTAAAGTAATATTGGTTTGAATTATTTCTGCAGATATCGATACAAGTATGGATATCGCTTTCATTTTTGTATACCAATGAGATTATATAATTTGTATGTCTGAGTCATTTTCATTTTTTTGTGAAAACACATATAAATATGGATATCCTTTTCATTTTTAGATAGAGAGATAGAAATAAATATTAGCTTTATGTCTATTTACGAGTATTTATGCTTTTCACAACGATCGATGTAATTGGATAATCTATATTTTGTGGCATCGTCATCATTTAAGTCGATACAAATATGTATTTTATCTCAGAGGTATGGATACATATCAGAAAATTAGTTTTATTTTTTTTGTGAACAAAAATGTGAATATTGACATCTTTTTATTTTTTTAAGATATGCATCGGATATTGAAAATCAGTGTATTAATAAAAAATAATGAAACATAGAACCTTTTAGTATTATAAATGAGAGGGCCATTTATATTAATAACTTTTGAAACGGAATATAAATGCAAAATGGTTGGAGAAAAGTGTAAAAACTTCCTCCCAAATTGACTATGTCTAAAATTTTAAATTTTCTATTTGCATGCTTATTGATTACATTAATAATTATTTTAAAAAAGTCCGACCGAATGATATCTTGAACATTGGGGTGAGGTATTTATTGAGAGGGATAAGGGAATGACTATTTTGGAAATAAGGAAAATCCATGGTAGAGGAGGAAATTCCAAGATTTCTTATCTATATTTCCCAAAAGAGATGTTGTCATTGTCATTCGTTCTGGATCTAAATAAAAATTCAAGGCATATTTAATTAGAGGCAAAGAATCCGTCTACCCAATTGCAGTAAATGCTTGATTTGACTTTTTGTGGTGTTACAAACATTTTTCCTTGGTAGTTGCGTCAGACATATGTTGTCTCAATTTTCCTCCAATTGTATTCCCAACTTGACCAGATAAGATAATTATTTACAGTCACACAGCTATTTAGATATTTGTAGAAAAGTATGAAACATGGATTCAAGGAGTATAATACGTAGATACGTATGCGCCACTTCTAGATTTTATAACAATGTTGACTACAACAAAATTTATTAGGATAAATACCGAGGAAATCCGATCAACTAAAATGCCAGATAGTCCATGCAACGAAGATATCGCTGCAGAGACGATCAGAACTCCTCGCAACGAAGATATCGTGTTATGCAATATGCTGAACTAGCCAGACAAAATAGGTACCATATTACGTGAGTTTCTTAACCTCGTACTGGTGAGAAATCTTCAATGGCTGATCCTTCGAGACCGGTCGTTCTTCGGACAACAGTTCCATTGTAACTGTTCCTGTGTTCCAATAGATCACGCATCTCTCGACTTCTGCTGGGTCGAAGCGGTTGATGAGACTCAACCCAGCAGATCTGTCTACCAAAATCCACTCTCCTGCAGAGTTTTGTAGAATTTAAGGAAAATCTTAGAGAAATGGCTGTCAATCAATTACAAATTATACTTGGTCAGTTGAAATTTGTAAATTTACTAACACAACCATCAAATCGAGAACAAATTTTGGCTGAGGGGTCGATACAAGTGCATGAAGTTGACTGATAAACCTCGAAATTTATGGTGGTAAACATATCAGTGTTATTCGATCGTTTTGTCGACAAAGATCCAGTTCAGTGAAGAGGTTCCATTATTCGACACGTAAGGTTAGTGACCCCAGCATGCCAACAGGGTGAACCTCGAATATGAAGTGTTGGAGTTTCTACTTGAGAAGACTGACTGGTATTATACATGTTGAATCAACGCCGTCGATTTTTTTAATGTACCAGGGGTATATTGGCAATTCTACATGTAATCCTAGCATTGTGCTATGGGAGTGCCCTTGGAAGGAACCCCTCATTGCTGGTTACATTTGGAAAACGGGGTTCTTAATGGGAATCAACATGTAGTTAAGACCTTTTTTGTAATTTACTTTATTATTTATGTGAAAGAGAATGAAGAGAGAATGGTGTGAGTAGTGGAGGAGGCACATTGCCAACACTATATATCCGTGTTAGCGAGTTTGTGTGTTTTTCGCTTTTGAGCGGTTTTCTACTTGTGTCATGTTGATCGGATCCATTCTCAACTAGTGGAAATAAAGACATGCCGGAAACAATAAAAAGGTAGGATTTACCGTTGGGACGATTGTCTCCCACGAGATTGATTTCACTAGATTGATGCCAGATTTCATGTTTACTTCCATTAATTGAGGTGAACGTGATGAAAACCTCAGTATCGTGACGAACAGTGAACTGTGGATGCACCCGTAAACAAACCATCCTGCAACAGAGAGATTTCAATTAGTGAATATTGTCAATGAGCCATGAAAAGATGGAAATATATCATCTTTCAATTTAGAATAGATTCTCATATAGTCTTTCAAAAGGAAAAGAAAAGAAATTAATGAGCCCTTTGAAAAGAATGTACTTTAGAACTTAATGTTTGTATTTCACTATTAATCACACCTTGAAAATCCTCCAGAACCAGCTCCAACATTGTAGGCAACAATGCTAGAATCTATCCAAACAACAGGACTGTCTCTGTTTATGTGTATTCTGCGCTGAATAACCAGTCCACCACTGATATCTCCTTCTAAGCTCAAAGATTCCTCATCGCCTGGCTGTGCGCCTTCCTGTCTGTGGAACCAAATGGAAATCTCACCTGTTGTGGAATGCGAGCATAAAACTTGAAAATACAACAATACAATTGTAAGTTGTAGCATACCCGGTAACAATATAACTTTCAGAGCTCCCCGATGAGCTGGATTCAATTTCGCTATATTCCTGATAGCCACCAGTTTCAACATTGCTGTGAAGCCACTGGAAACCTGTGGTGCAGACGGAGGAAAGCTAACTTACACTCCCTTGATTATGGATGAATTGGAAGCAAATTAATGCGGCCTAAAACAGAACATAACAATATGGATTTTTCAGGAGGAAAATTCGTGTGGGGGGTAACTTGGTAAACATATTCACTGTATGCGGTCGGAATTATTTTTTTTATTAACTACCGTAGGTAAGCCGCCTCTTGAAGAGGCGGCTTTGGTTAAGTAAGAGCCGCCTCTTGAAGAGGCGGCTTTAGACAAAAGCCGCCTCTTGAAGAGGCGGCTTTGTCGGGGCATAATCCCCAGCGGCCCGCCAGTGCGTCCACCACGCGAACAGAAGCCAACCCGCAGCAAGCTCGCCTGCGACCTCTCTCCCTCCGCCCAAGATCGCCTGCGACCTCCAAGCGGCCTCGGGCTCCCCCTCCCGCCGCCGTACGCTCTCCGGTCATCTTGCCAACGTCCGTTGGCCCCATTTCCGCTATTCATCTCCTTCTCCACCTCAAGGAATGTATGATTTGTCTATGGTGTAGGGTTTTGGGTACATGTTTAGGGTTTAAATAATTGTTTGAAATATTTTCTTCACTCTAATACATTGATGTCGACGTAATGGTATGTAGGATGTCTCGAGAAGTTCGTTGTTTCTGTCACTGTGGGGGTACAATATCGAAGTCTAGTAAAGATGTGACCTACGTAGGAGGTCGTATGAAAACCATCAAAATTGGCCACGAAATGTCATTTTTGGGACTGATTGAGCACATTAAGTCCGTATTCAGGTTGGATTTAGCTCAAGGACTTGAGTTACAGGTCTTTCATAAAATGTCCCAAGATGGAGCAAGTTTTTATATTGGGTGTGTCGAGTATGATGATGATGTCCGAGAGATTGTCGAATATGCTGAGGAGATGGGTGCTGCATATCGGCCCGTGATATTTACTGTCGTTGTCTCTATACCCGGATCTGGACCTCAAGTTTCTGGACCACAAGGTGGATCCATACCTCCAGTTTCTGCTCCTGTGGTAGACATGGATCCATTTAATGATCCGTAACTGGACAGGTTAATGGAACCCTCACCACAGAATACGGATGATGAGATGGAAAATGATGACAATGAGGAGGAGGATCATCATGTTGGAACCCATATCGTTTCTGATATTCCATTTTTGAACATGAGAGGTGGTGATGGCTATATTCTGAATGGTGAAGATTGCATGAATTGTGATGATGGGATTAGTCTGTCTAACGAGTTGAAAAATGGCATGCTTTTCAAATGCAAAGCCGATTTGGTGTTCGCCGTGAAAGTTTTCCACATTAAACGTCATTACAACTTCACGGTACTGGAATCAGATAAGAAGGTGTGGGATATACACTGCAGCGAACGGGCTAGAGGTTGTTCATGGAGATTGCGTGGTCATCGTAGACCAATAGATAAACAGTTTGTTGTCTCAATGGTTGAGAAGCCGCATACTTGCTTGAATCGTGCTGTTAATCAAGACCATCCTCAGCTGGATTGCAACTTCATGGATGTCAGATTCTTGAATCAAATTAAGATATCTCCTTCAGTCAAGGTTTCTTATCTTCAGACATCCATTCAAGATGATTTTGGCTTCCATGTGAGTAGAAGAAGGGTTTGGGACGCAAGAAGGAAAGGCATTGAGATGGTATACGACGATTGGAAGAAATCTTACAATGAACTTCCCTATCTTTTTAGGGCCTTTGAGCAGGCTATTCCTGGTTCGATTACAGATATTGACACAACAACAGTTGACCAAGGGGAGCTATTTGAGAGGGCCTTCTGGGCATTTGGTCCTTGTATTGAGGCATTCAGGCACTGCAGGCCCATTGTTAGTGTGGATGGTACCCACATGTATGGAAGGTATAAGCAGAAGATCCTTATTGCTTGCTCAAGCGATGCAGCTAACCACATTTTTTGTAATGTAAACCAAGCATGTAATTTATAGTGTTTGCAACTATTGTCTTGTCGCTTGCGTTATGAACCTTCTATATGATCAAGTTACTTTCTATGAATCTCACTATTGTCTTCACTTCACTATTGTCTATGAATCTTATCTTTTAAAGTTGTTCTAATATCATATTTGGTATTACATACTGTGCATGACGTTCACTTCGCCAACGTATCAATTCCTTAAAAAAAAGGGGGAAGCAGCAGCTCTGCGAGCCGCAGAGCTGCTGCTTCCCCCTTTTTTTTAAGGTTCTGGCGCAAAGCCGCCTCTTGAAGAGGCGGCTTTTGTTGAGAGTCGCCTCTTCAAGAGGCGGCTTTTGTCTAAAGCCGCCTCTTAAAGAGGCGGCTCTTACTTAACCAAAGCCGCCTCTTGAAGAGGCGGCTTACCTACGGCAGTTAATAAAAAAAATAATTCCGACCGCATACAGTGAATATGTTTATCAACTTGCCCCCCACACGAATTTTCCTCGATTTTTCAGGGGAAACATGTGTGGATGCCCGGGAGGTGCACATATTGACTCGTATAATCACAAAATAAAGTTGCAATAATAAAAACCAAGCCTCAGATAAAGCTTTGGCATGATCTATTACATTTTCCCCAAAGAAACTCTCATGATGAAAAGCCATGCCATTTCTTGCCAGACAAATTGGCTAAATCAAAACCAAGCTCGGATTCTATTATTATCCGAGCCACTCAAATTGGTGTCGATAAAGTCACAAAATGCTGAAGCAATTTCATAATCGACCCTGCTGATCTGAGCCACATCTCAGGTATCTCTTGAGCTATAGCTAAAGAACAAATGATCTACATCCAAACTTTTGTCCCTAACTATATCAATCTGCTGCTAAACCTTGAACCCATTTATGTGCCACGATTTAGGTATTCTGTTAAAAATTTATTGTTTAACGTTCTCTTGATCATTTAGTTGCACTTGTGTCATCTAAAGATTATTCAGAAAATGTTTGTTCTTTCAGCATAGACCCAGATGTGGGTGCAACACATATATGTAAGCATCAAGAGAGGACATCTGCATTATAACATTTTATGTCTGGGGAACTGATTTTTCCATGATATTGTCTTGATTAGAAACTTGATAATTTTGTTAGAGATCTGCTTAGGATATCTCAGAACAATTTTATTGGTTTGTTATTGGTCGAAAAAATTGGGGCTGTGAGCTCAAGTATTGGAGTGCCATATTGTTCACTACTAAAACCTTAGTAGACATTTATATGTCATTCCTAATCTCCATGTAGTGATTGATCAAAGGAGGGCATGGAATGCCACGAACATATGTGCACACGCACTCCTGCGCAGGCTCGGACTTTGGGTCAGGAGATCATCGGATCTCAATCTTTTCATTGCGGAATTATTTCTGAAAATTAAGTACTAAATCAATTAATCAGTTCCCTTCTTGGATGCATACGTGATTGTGTTCTTTCACCTCCCAACTCATAAGTGATGGTTCCCACATGTAGATGTAATCTACTACATAACTCCTCCTTCCTTGACCTCTGTATTCTCTCAGCTGTTAATTCTCTTGAGTTGCTTAGGGGGACAAATCGTGAGCAGTGCTCACAGTGAACGGGCATAAATCCTCGGACCTGATGACTTGCTGGCTAGACCTTATATGTCACTATTGTAAGGGATGTTTATTTACATTATTTTGTTGTGTGCCACATCTTTGCTTGATCATGGATCCTTTCCATGAACTTGCATGGTAGCTTTTCCGGTTTGTTTTATTCTGTCAATCTTTGGTAAACAGATCATTGGAATGAATGATTTGTGTGATTATTACATAAGGAACTATTCTTATATATATGTTCGCCGTTAATATAGATTTTATTCCATCAATAATAAAGTCATCTTTCTAATTTTTCAACACTAAAATACTCTAATAAATAGCAGATAAAGCCTTTTTAGTCAATGCTAACTGTCAGCTATGAGCTGTCAGCTGTGTTCATGCAAAAGGAAATTGAAAACAGTATTTGGAAAGATGTTACCAGATGGAACATGCATCATAGAGACTATGCGGCCACCGATAGATGGGAGCACCTTGAGATACAAATGACCATTTTTTAATTCTATAGGTGTCACTGAAAGCTGTCCGTTTGGTTGAGAAGCAGTAGAAACATCAGGAACACGCTTCACCTTTTCTGCATCCACAAGTATCAACATATGAGCACACTGACCAAAAGATCTTTGGATCTGATTGCCTACTCTTCTGTCAATATGAACTTATATACAGAATATATATATATATATATACATACAGAATTATTTATAACCAAGGATCCGTATTCTTTAAGTTTTAACTTAAGCTTCATAATTTAAAAGTTTCTAAACCAGCACTTGGAATAAAGTTATCCACATAACTAGAATTAAGGCCATCGAACGCTCGATATCACCACCAAAAGTTCTAAGCAATTTTCCCAGGAATTACCTGATTTACAAATGCATAATAGAGAGTCCTAAGACAAGCCTACGTTTTTCAAAAAAACATTTGTATTAGAAATACAAGATAAAAGCAAGGTAGGGATAGAACGTGTAGGTTTCCTGTGAAGAAGACTGATTGGCATTGTGGCATAAGAGTCTCTGGAGGTTGCAATTCATTGTACTCCTACATACTATTTTTGTGAAAAAGAAATAAGAGCATGATGACAGCAATAAAGTATGCACATTGACGGTGTAGGGTTTCCTGTGAAGAAGACTGATTGGCATTGTGGCATAAGAGTCTCTGGAGGTCGCAATTCATTGTACTCCTGCGTACTATTTTTGTGAAAGAGAAATAAGAGCATGATGACAGCAATAAAGTATGCACATTGACGGACCGTTATACATCATTGTATTTTGTGATTGGGCATGTTATTCTTCTTGATCATTTATATGTTTGTATCTTACTGATCGGATCAATTCCCAAAACATCAGACATACAACAGTTGAAGATGTGGGGAAAAAATCAATCCTGTTTAATAACAGCTCATCAATCACTTCCTTTATGCAAGTGGAGAAAGCATATGAAAGATTGCTAACTGCATTAATCAAATCTGTAACAGAAAACTGATGCAGTAATAAGGTAAATTTCACAAACCATTTCAGAATTGATACCTATACGTTCTCCGTACTGTTTTTCACTTTCTATAATCAGGTTGGCGACTTGATCTTCAGAAGGCACTGGAATCTGGATTTCTTCTCCATCGATACCCGATGCACGAATCTTGCGAGGTGAGAATATATCAGTATACAAATTACAGGACAAATGTATTTTGTATATGTGATACACTAGGGCAATTAAATACTATACCATAGCAAGCCCTCCTAGCAATAGATTGACATGTAACAGACGTTTTGGTCTCGTCCACAATCCCTCACTTTTAGATACTTTCACTGTAACAACTGAAGCTTGAAGCTCTGCAACATAATAAGTTAACATATACCCCCCTTGAGTAAACTCATATCCATCTCCATCATCCTCGTAAAGAAAGCCTTCAGCTTTGCCTGAGAAAAAGATTATCTGATTGTCAGGTATCTATCTAAAAGGATAACATTTTATACTATATAATTTCTTTTAAAATAACTTGAATGTTTTATGTAGGTTTCCATGATGCCAAAAATTAGTCCCAAAATAATCATCCTCGTGTCCTAGAGGTGCCCATTACCCAAAAATTTGAACTCGAAAAAGAACAATGAATGTTTATTTCAATTTCTTCGATTGTCAAAGAATGAAATAGGAATAATACTTCGGAACGCCCACAGGAAAAAAGTTGGTATTTATTTCAATTTCTTCTATTGTCAAAGAATGAAATAGGAATAATACTTAGAAAGCCCACAGGAAAAAGTTGGTAATATAACCAGAAGTTATGGACACTTTTGCCTTTCAATTGATCATCTTAAGTTTTAAATCATCTTCAGTGTTTAGATATGATGAGAAACCCTTGACCAAAAAGTAACAAAAACATGCCGTTTCTCCTTCTTGCTCAGGTTTCCTACATGGTTACTCAAACACCCAGGTAGCTTCCGACCTGATGCAGTAGATTTTGATTTCTGTAGGAATTTCAGTTAGACCGTTATTGGGTCCATGAGCACTAGTTTAAAACTAAGGCAGAGTTCACACAAACAAAACAAGTGAATTTTGATATGTGGAAATATAATATACCCAGAAATACAAGAATAAGAAAGAACAAAACATAGTTTACACAGTTGTAACGAGCATGGTCACAGCCCTACACCACAGGAAAAAGGACCTTTTAGGTCAGATCTTCATATTCTACTTCTCAAGGATTACAAGAATGTGGGGTCCTTTATATAACCCCGCAATACACCTAATTCCTACCACTAAGCAATGTGGGATGAGAATGGATTAATTTAATCTTCGAGTGATCTAATTATTCATCCAAATATATACTCTAACAAGCAGAAATAGAAATTTGATATACATGCATGAGTGGGAAACATGCTGATCTCTGCGGTCATTCATTCGACATTAAGTTGGATGGCAGCCCATCAAGGCAAAACCAAGATTCTAAACTTGTAGCAGATATTCATATTAAAGAGTAATAGAACAATTCTTATTATCTTTGTACAAGTAGATAAAATGAAGAGGAAAAGGAAAAACAGCCACCTTAGTATTATTGGGCATGAAACATTACCATGCTTATCTAAGGCAATAAAAAGCGAGATTTCATCGGATGCATTTACATCACCAACATGTTGAATGGGAGGGCCAGTGGGAATTATCCGTCCACCTTGCAGATACAGATTGGGCAAATCCTGATTCCAGTTAATAAAAGTAAAGAAACTTAGTACCACAAAATTTAGTCGCCTAACTAAAGTTAATAAATTTTCTTAAGTACTTACAGGATGTGAATCGCCAAAATCGAATCGCAACCATATACCGTTTGGCACAATATCTGACAGCTCATCAGAACCCTTCTCAGGAACTGTGCTGTAAACAGTAATTGCAAATGAAAACAAACCAAAAGCTCGTGAATAACAAGAAAGCAAAAGTAACTCCAGTTTCTGAGGCTTTTACCAAATGGAAATTAAAGAAACAGTGTATTGGACCGTTGTCCTGGTTGCAAGTCTAGGTCAAAATTAATCAAATAACTACAAGAAACATGATTCATAAAGTAGATGTCTTGCCTTACACATATCAGAAGTGGACCCAGAAGAAATGAATTTTCATTGGTTCTCAAGTGAGGATCTTTCGGATCTACACATGTCCACAAATATTAAGATCTTGTTGTATAATAAATCATAGGTATGGAAAATCTTATTTCAATAAAAAAACTTACCAGCAAAAAAGGCTGGAGCTGCAACAGGACAACCTTTTGTGTGAGCCATATAAAAAAGAGAATATAGATGAGGCAAAAGACGATACCGTCTTATTAAAGCCAATCTGCATACCTCTTCACACTAGAAAATGGAGAACATATTATGAGCCAAATTTTATTGAATTCATGCAAATAGAAAAAACATGACGTACTAAGAATATTTACAGAAGCATAATGGAAAACCAACAGCTAGCACTTACCTAAAGGGTGAAGTAGCTATACTTTTTAGTCATCTTCACTTTATTATCGTCATTGATGATTTCTTCAAAAGTACATATGTGTACTTGTAAAAAAAAATAGAAGCCAACATTTCTATTGGTATTCTAACGCTCATCAACATGGTTAACAACAAATATGTCACAAAGGCAAAATATCCTCCAGAAAGACAATGCTAACGACTACTTGGAGAGTTCTCTACATTGTTTTCTTAACGAAAAAGGTACTTTTAGGAACTTTACGTGGTTGTACTCCCAAGAAAATTGCGGCATAAAGGAAAAAATCATCCATTTGCTGAGGCAAGAAAGTTGAGGCAAGTTTCCAAAGTAAAAGAAAAACAATTCGGATTCATGCCAGGTCGCTCAACTATGGAAGCAATCCATTTGCTGAGGAGAACAATGGAGATTTACAGAGCTAAAAAGAAGAACCTCCATATGATTTTTATTGATTTAGAGAAGGCTTATGATTCTGCCCCACAGGAGATATTGTGGAGAGTTTTGGAGAAGAGACAAGTACATGTTGTTAGCAATGTGAGCCCCGGGCGAACCATTTCTACAATAAATGTTATTGTAATGAATAAATTATCAATGAAAATTATTGATAATTTACTCCCTTTCTGAGATTAATGAATAAATGCACTATAGGGTCGCTCTGTACAATAAGGGTTATGTACCATGGCCAACTTGATGATCATACAGTTGTTGATTCATTGGATGAATCATAGAGGCTGATGCTTGGATGAATATCTAAGGGGTTAAATAGAGGACTCATCAAGCATCATCAAATGATTATTAAGTAGTGATCTCCAGCCTGAGTAGGAGATGGCAATCCTATCTTATGTGGCTGATATCTGACTGACCTCTTGATGCAGGTCCTCTGCATGGGAATAGTGATTCAGAGGTGTCAGGTTAGTTGAGTCAATGGGTTGACTTGACGAGATCGAGATAACCAGAGACCTATGTTGCATACTGTCACAACATAGGCATGCATCCTCTGACCAGAGACAGATGTGTTGCTATATGTCTGAGTATGTACATTTGGCAGACCAATAGGTTGATGACCTAACCAAGGTCTATATATCGGCGAGCTGGTGTGCATGTAAGGACATATGAGTAATACGATCTCTCAAAGGGATCATACAGGTTCACTTGTGAACCGGGAGACATGAGCTCACTCATGAAGTATTGGGACTGAACAAATTCCATGCATGGTGGTCGTGCTTTGGAAGCATGACATGAATTTAAAGGTAAGATATATGCTTTGTGAAAGCATATGACCTATACCAAATCCCAATGACCAAGATTGAGAAACTTAAATGATCTAACCCTGAAGATGACAGTGCAAAAGTGATCTTTATCTTCAGGATAATCATAAATCTTCCAGTATGCAGGATGTGCAGGTATTGGGAATACCTGAGGGTGATTTGATCATATACGATTGTATAACCATGACGCTTCCATTCTGAGGGAGTGATGAAACAGGGTTGGATTTTAGTAACTCCTCTCATTAGAGAAGTGACCTAATCTTAGTCCATGAATTGGACATTGATCTGAATGAGATTCAGATGCAATGAAGATTAGGTTTACGGTCTTGATTTGATCAAGCATCAGTGGGAGGTCCATGGGATCTGGATTTGAGATGTGATCTCAATATCCAAGTCACTATACGTGGAACAATACAATCGCCATGTCCTTATCTCCAAGTATCTGAGGAGAAATAGCATTGTTCTTGAATGGTTCAAGAATAATTCCATAAGATTTAAGCAATGAGAAATTGATAATTAAATATGATTTAATTATCATGATGTATGAGGAATTATCCAATATAATTAAATGTGATTTAATTATTATGGATAAGAATAATGTGGATAGTAATATCCAATTATTCATAATATATTATACATGTGATTTATAATGTATTAGAGAGAGAGCTAATTATAATTTATATTTGTAGATTAATTATTAATGTGTATTGGATACACATTGTCTAACTAATTGAAAATGTAAATTATATTTTGTTTTGGGTTGTGAATGTGATTTACAATTTTCCAATGTCCAGATTGCAATATTCCCAAAATTAATTGAGAATTATTTTGGTGAATAAAAATAACAACAAATAGTTGTTGGAAATAAGTAGAGAGAAAATCAAGGAGATGTACAATTTCATGGGAATCCATGAGATTGCCCTCCCCATATGGAAGGAGGTGGCGGCACCAATTCCTTTATGGAATTGGTGGCCGTCCACTCCCTCTAATGGGGAAGGTTGATCTCCTTTGTATTTTTCACTCCTTATTTGATTGGTTTAATTTTAATATATATATTTGATTTATCAAATATATTTAATCAAAATTAAATCACAAGTTGTTGGCTTTTACCAACAACAATCTTGACCATTGGATTGACATAAATCAATCTCATCCATTGATTTTATATATCCCATGGTTTGAGATCCATGGATCCCAAAACCCTATAAATAGAGAGGCATACCATGCTCTCTATTTACATGCTATTGTAGCACACATCTCTCTCTCTTTCTCCATACTCGACAGCCCTCTCTCCCTCTCTTCTTGGTGGCCATCCACCATATCTTGCTGGAGAGAATCGTCGACGCCCGCGCCATCGTGCTGCCACTTCGACGCTCTGCGGTTCTCCGTCTACTTGGAGTGCTTCACTCACGAAGGAGACGTTCGATCTCGTGCGACGAGATCAGGAGCAACCGTGCTTGGATCATCTTCTTGGATTGCGAGGACACCGCGACTCATCCCCACGCTCGCAAGCCGTTATTCCGACGATCGGACTTGAGACAGGAGGTCTCTTCTCTTAGAGACTTGATCAACCACACTTCAAGAGGTATTGCATTATACTTGTTGTGGTTATAGATGAAACGATCTAAGAATGGTTCTCGGATCATGTGGTTTCATTGAATAATTTTTTTTTAAATTCCGCTGCACCGAACAACTAGTGTGACTAGTCGTTCTTCGTCGTATCCGATATGACAATCACGCTTCCGTGATGCGCTTGAGGATAATTACATATCCTTCAAGTGGTATCAGAGCCTTAGGTCGACGGTTTCGAATATGATTCGAAAAACTGAGGACGACTTGGGTTCGTTAAGGTCGCGAAAGTTTTTATCGCATTTGATTTCGCAGATCTGTTTAGTAAATAATTTCGGCCATGTTTAAGTTGTTTAAGCACGAATTATTTACTTAAATTTTGTTCTCCATTAAATAAGGAAACCATAGGATCTGAGTTTGCGTAAATCGGATTTCGTATGCTCTAGATATGGTTGTTTTAATGAACATGTATGCACTGTTGCGGGAACAGTAGATTTTAACATGATTAAAGAGTTAATTATTGTTATTATCTGCCTCGAAATGCGTGAAACATCACTTGGCTTCTGTCCTAAATCAAGTTAGCAATCTATGAAAATTGAGTTTGTCTAATTTGGATTTAAATTGATTGAGATATGTTAATTTTAGTGAGTAGGGGTCACTACTGAAATTACAGTCCTAATCTAGAACCAAGTGATTGTCAATCAGTGAAATTAATTGTTAATTTCGTGAAATAATCATGAAAAATATTTGTGAAATATTGGAAGATGATTATTTACATAATTGACTTGGCCTCAACCAATTAATTGATTAGATTTGATCTAAATCTTAATTGGAAACACAATCTTCAAACTTGATGCTTGAATAGGATTTGGGAATTTGTGTAGCAAATTTCCTTATAATCAAAAATGTTTTGATTATTATTATATGGTACAATTTCGGTTAAAAAACCGATGATCATCTCAAATACAAATTGATATATCTGGCATTATGCTTTCCCGAGGCGGATATGGTGACTAGTCGGAGAGCATTGGGGTAGCGGGTTGCAACGTATGTGGTCCGTCCCACTCTCGTCAGTACTGGCCATGACAGCGGGTAGGGACTGTATAATGCCGGAGAAAATCAAGGTGTATTTTCTAATTATTAGAATTCGAATTAACACGTATTTTGAGATATTACCATATATATTCAAGTAAAATAATCAAGTTTGATTGATTGAATTTGATTGATAATTAATTTAATATGATTAAATTGATTATGTCCAATTGAGACACTCTATTATGAATAGAGTTATTTCCCTTGGAAGAATTAATTATATGAATGTGATTCATGATAATTAATTAAAATTTGAATATGAGATGGAGGATCACATAAGTGACATACATGGTCTCCCGTCAAGGCGAAGAGTTCTGTCACCAGGGATTGCATGTGCGAGACACCTGTCCGAAGTGACAGCTCCTGTATGCAAGCGCATCTGGATCGGGCTCTTTGCTTCTCGAAAGAGTAAGGCCGTATGCGTAGTGACCCCAATATCGGATCCTCGTATTATTGGGGCGATATTGGATTGTGCATAGCGAGTACTATTCCTGTTGACGGTTGGTTTAATTAACGACGGGTCAACATCGCCTTAGGGGTGGTGGGCCCGGGTGTTAAAGACCGAATTGGGAAATGCAAGTTGGACTTGCAAGGCGGAATGTGTTCCCGCTTCTCTTTGTTGGAGTCGCAGATTCTCATATTATTGGGATGTAACAATGATAAAGAGGAGATCCCAATTCTTGCTAGAGATATAGCGGTAAGTATATCTCTTACTTTGAAAGTGATTAAGGGAATGGACTTTCAAAATCGACAATGCAAGAATAATTTGATTTAAAATACCTTAATCAAATGTTATAAATTTGAATATATTTTTATATTATAATATAGTGCATTCTTAATTTCAGAAAATGAAGTCTTTGAACCCACTTCGTAGGCTTCTTGAGGTCAACCAAATGACCGGTTCAAATTACTCGGATTGGATCTGTAATTTGGAGCTTGTTCTCTCTGTTGGGCGCATAAGTTATGTGCTCTCCGACAAGCATGAGAACCCTAAGTCCAAGGAAGAAAAACCATTTAATGACAAGTATGATGAAGATCATGTCTTGGCTAGATGTTATATCCTAGGTTCTCTCTCCAATGTTCTGCAAAAGCAACATGTGGAGATGAGTACCTGCCAAGAGATATGCAGAATCTTAAGGACATGTTTGGTGACATTAACCGCACCCAGCGGAACAATGTTATGAAAGACCTCATTCGCTGCAGGATGCAGGAAGGGACTTCAATCCGTGAACATGTACTCAAAATGTTTGGGTACTTGTCGGAGCTGGAGACTCTTGGGGCAACGATGGATGCAGACATGCAAGCTGACTTCATTCTGCTGTCATTGCCCAAGTCTTTCAATAACTTTGTAGTGTCATTCCACATGAACAAGCTGGAATTGACAAGTGCTGCTCTCCTTACTGCATTGAAGTCTGCAGAAGACGTAATGAAGAAGGATGGTCCCGCTGGCAGTGCAATGGTTGCACAGGTCAGAGGGAAGCGCGGTCGGAATCATGGTTCTCGGAAGGGCCCGGCCCAGAAGAGAAAGAAGAAGGGACAAAGTGTTGGCTCTTCTTCCAATGCATCCACTCTTATGGCGTCGAAAAAAACCGATGTTTGTCACCACTGCAAAAGGCCGGGGCACTGGAGGCATAACTGCCCAGAATACCTGAAGTCCTCAGACAAAGGTAAAGCCCCAGCAGGTATGAAATCTACTTTCATCATTGAAACTAGCTTTCTCGTCGGTCGAGAAGGAAGTTGGGTTGTAGATTCTGGTGCTTCTGTTCATGTATACAATTTGTTGCATTTGTTTCAGGAAACTAGGAATCTTGAGGAAGGGGAGATAGTCATCCAGATGGGATCTGATGCAAGTGTTGCAGCAATAGTCGTCGGGACTTGTAGACTATCATTATCTAGTGGTAGAGTCCTTATACTTAAAGAATGTCTTTATGTACCCGAAGTCAGAAGGAACTTGATATCTGTATCTAAGCTTGTTAGAAGCGGATATTCTTTCCTTTTCTATAATAAATTAGTCATAAATCGTTATTATAAATATATTGCAGATGGTATTTTGACTTCTGGTGGACTCTATGAGTTGTGCATTGATAAATGTATCATGAATGTGACAACCACTAATAAAAACCCTAAAAGATCCAGAGAGGATAAAAGCAACTCAAATGAGATTTGGCATCAAAGGCTTGGTCATTTATCTGTTGATAGGATCAATAGATTGATAAAGGATGGACCTCTAGATTTTCTACAGGTTCAACCTTTACGCACTTGCAAACATTGCATTCAGGGCAAAATGACTAAGACGCCTTTCCGTAACAAGGTTACAAGATGCGAAGGTATTATTGACCTAATACATACCGATGTATGTGGTCCCTTCAGTACCGCGGCTCGAAATGGATATCGATATTATTTGACATTTATTGATGACCATTCGCGATACGGGTTTATCTTCCTACTACATCATAAGTCTGAAACCTTTGAAAAGTTCAAAGAATTCAAGGCTTTGGTTGAGAACCAAACCGATAGGAAGATTAAACGGATTCGATCTGATCGAGGTGGCGAGTACCTATCAGATGAATTCAAGGAATACCTTAAGGAGAATGGAATTGTTTCCAATCTCACTCCTCCTGGAACTTCCCAACTTAATGGTGTTGCTGAAAGACGCAACAGGACCATCATGGACATGGTCCATTCAATGATGAGTAAAGCACATTTACCTCTTAGTTTCTGGGGATATGCAGTAGAGATTGCAATATATATCATGAATAAGATTCCTAGCAAATCTGTGCCTAAGACTCCTCATGAGCTATGGTATGGAACCAAACCTAGTGTTAATCACTTGAGAGTTTGGGGTTGCTTGGTCCATGTGAAGAACGTGGACGCAAGTAAGCTAGAATCTCGCTCTCGTGAGTGTTACTTCATTGGGTATGTTAAAGATGGTATTGGATACCAGCTTTATGACCCTGAGACCCAAAAGATTTTTGTTTCTAGAGATGTGAAGTTTCTGGAGAATGATTTCCTTAAAGGTCAAGACAATAATGAAGTAGAGGAACTCATTGAATCCCCTGAGGATTCTGAGCTTCCTAGACCAGAAACTGAAGAGATAAATAAAGATGAAACACCCATACCTCTTCGAAGGAGTTCGAGGGTGGTTGCACCACCTGAAAGGTATGGATTCCATGTGTCAAGTGAGACTGACATTGATCCTACTTCATTTGATGAAGCACTCGCGGATCAAGACATGGATAGATGGATGCTAGCAATGAAGTCAGAAATTGACTCCATGCATAAGAATGGTGTATGGACCCTAGAAGATCCACCTAAAGGGGTAAAACCCATTGGGTGTAAATGGATCTTCAAGAGAAAGAGGGGACCTGATGGAAAAGTAGAGACTTTCAAGGCACGGCTCGTAGCCCAGGGCTACACTCAGAGAGAAGGCATCGATTATGATGAGACATTCTCTCCTGTAGCTATGCTTAAATCCATCAGGACATTGCTAGCTATAGCTGCATATCTTGAGTACGACATCTGGCAGATGGACGTCAAGACGGCTTTCCTCAATGGATACCTCGAGGAGGATATCTACATGGAGCAGCCCCATGGCTTCATGACAGAGGATGGTAAAGTATGCAAGCTGAAGAAATCCATCTATGGGCTCAAGCAAGCTTCTCGTAGCTGGAACATCAGATTCGACAAAACCTTAAAGAGTTATGATTTTGTGCAGAATCCTGATGAACCTTGTGTATACAAGAAGACTAGTGGGAGCGCCATTGTGTTCATCGTGCTTTACGTAGATGACATCCTTATCATTGGGAATGATACAAGGATGATGACCAGTGTGAAGATTTGACTATCCCATACCTTTGAGATGAAAGATCTTGGAGAAGCCTCTTACATCTTAGGCCTGAAGTTGTTCAGAAACCGAGAAAAGAGGATTTTAGGATTGTCACAACATGGATACATTAAGAAGATTCTTGAACGATTCCGTATGGATAGTTACAGGAAAGGATTCCTACCCTTAAGACATGGTATTCACCTCTCTAAAGGAATGGCTCCTCAAACTGTTGAGGAAAAGAAAGCCATGGCAGGATGTCCTTATGCATCAGCCGTAGGAAGCTTAATGTATGCCATGATGTGTACTAGGCCAGATATCTGTCATGCAGTGGGAGTGGTAAGTCGTTACCAATCCTGCTATGGAGAGCAACACTGGAATGCGGTAAAGAACATATTCAAATATCTAAGACGGACGCAAGATTACATCTTGGTCTATGGAGATGGTGATCTCCAAGTCTTGGGATATACAGATTCTGACTTCCAATCGGATGTTGACGATCGAAAGTCGACACCAGGGTTCGTGTTCTTGTTGAATGGTGGTGTTGTGAGCTGGAGAAGCAAGAAGCAGGACACTACTGCAGATTCGACAACAGAAGCCGAATACATTGCCGCATCAGATGCTACAAAGGAGGCGGTGTGGTTGTGCAAGTTCGTCCGGGAGCTTGGCGTAGTTTCCTCTGATACTCCCATCCCGTTACTCTGCGATAACACGGGAGCCATTGCCCAGGCAAAGGAACCCAGATGGCATCAAACGAGCAAGCACGTGGAAAGGAAATACCACATCATTCGGGAGATACAAAAGCGTGGTGACATCATCATCACCAAGGTGGCCTCTGCCGACAACGTTGTTGATCCTCTTACCAAACCTCTGACACAGAAGGTTTTTGACCAGCATGTAATGAGTATGGGTTTAAAGATTGTACCTGAATGGTTCTGAGGGCTAGTGGGAGATTGTTAGCAATGTGAGCCCCGGGTGAACCATTTCTACAATAAATGTTATTGTAATGAATAAATTATCAATGAAAGTTATTGATTATTTTTCACTCCCTTTCTGAGATTAATGAATAAATGCACTCTAGGGTCCCTCTGTACAATAAGGGTTATGTACCATGGCCAACTTGATGATCATACAGCTGTTGATTCGTTGGATGAATCCTAGAGGTTGATGCTTGGATGAATATCTAAGGGGTTAGATAGAGGACTCATCAAGCATCATCAAATGATTATTAAGTAGTGATCTCCAGCCTGAGTAGGAGATGGCAATCCTATCTCATGTGGCTGATATCTGACTGACCTCTTGATGCAGGTCCTCTGCATGGGAATAGTGATTCAGAGGTGTCAGGTTAGTTGAGTCAATGGGTTGACTTGACGAGATCGAGATAACCAGAGACCTACATTGAATACTGTCACAACATAGGCATGCATCCTCTGACCAAAGACAGATGTGTTGCTATATGTCTGAGTATGTACATTTGGCAGACCAATAGGTTGATGACCTAACCAAGGTCAATATACCGGCGAGCTGGTGTGCATGTAAGGACATATGAGTAATACGATCTCTCAAAGGGATCATACAGGTTCACTTGTGAATCGGGAGACATGAGCTCACTCATGAGGTATTGGGACTGAACAAATTCCATGCATGGTCGTCGTGCTTTGGAAGCATGACATGAATTTGAAGGTAAGATATATGCTTTGTGAAAGCATATGATCTATACCAAATCCCAATGACCAAGATTGAGAAACTTAAATGATCTAACCCTGAAGATGACAGTGCAAAAGTGATCTTTATCTTCAGGATAACCATAAGTCTTCCAGTATGCAGGATGTACATGTATTGGGAATACCTGAGGGCGATTTGATCATATACGATTGTATAACCATGACGCTTCCATTCCGAGGGAGTGATGAAACAGGTTTGGATTTTAGTGACTCCTCTCATTAGAGAAGTGACCTAATCTTAGTCCATGAATTGGACATTTATCTGAATGAGATTCAGATGCAATGAAGATTAGGTTTACGGTCTTGATTTGATCAAGCATCAGTGGGAGGTCCATGGGATCTGGATTTGAGATGTGATCTCAATATCCAAGTCACTATACCTGGAACAATACAATCGCCCTGTCCTTATCTCCAAGTATCTGAGGAGAAATAGCATTGTTCTTGAATGGTTCAATAATAATTCCATAAGATCTAAGCAATGAGAAATTGATAATTAAATATGATTTAATTATCATGATGTATGAGGAATTGTCCAATATAATTAAATGTGATTTAATTATTATGGATAAGAATAATGTGGATAGTAATATCCAATTATTCATAATATATTATAAATGTGATTTATAATGTATTAGAGAGAGAGCTAATTATAATTTATATTTGTAGATTAATTATTAATGTGTATTGGATACACATTGTCTAATTAATTGAAAATGTAAATTATATTTTGTTTTGGGTTGTGAATGTGATTCACAATTCTCCAATGTCAAGATTGCAATATTTCCAAAATTAATTGAGAATTATTTTGGTGAATAAAAATACCAACAAATAGTTGTTGGAAATAAGTAGAGAGAAAATCAAGGAGATGTGCAATCTCATGGGAATCCATGAGATTGCCCTCCCCACATGGGAAGGAGGTATGGTTAACAACCTATATGTCACAAAGGCAAAAAATCCTCCAGAAAGACAATGCTAAGGACTACTTGGAGAGTTCTCTACATTGTTTTCCTAACGAAAAAGGTATTTTTAGGAGACTTTACGTGGTTATACTCCCAAGAAAATTGCGGCATAAAGGAAAAAATCATCCATTTGTTGAGGCAAGAAAGTTGAGGCAAGTTTCCAAAGTAAAAGAAAAACAATTCGGATTCATGCCAGGTCGCTCAACTATGGAAGCCATCCATTTGCTGAGGAGAACAATGGAGATTTACAGAGCTAAAAAGAAGAACCTCCATATGATTTTTATTGCTTTAGAGAAGGCTTATGATTCTGTCCCACAGGAGATATTGTGGAGAGTTTTGGAGAAGAGACAAGTACATGTCCTATACATTAACATCATAAAAGATATGTATGACATGGCCTTAAATTTCGGCGAATTTCGACCGAAATTCGGTCGAAATTCGGTTTCGTGGCGATACCGACATCGAAACCATGTATAATATCTGTTTCCAGGATTTCGGCCGAATTTCGGTCATTTCGGTCCATTTCGGTCCATTTCGATGGAAATTGTTCACAGATTTCTCGGATTTCGGTGGAATTTCGGTTCATTTCGATCCATTTCGACTGAAATTGTTCTAGGTCACCATATGTCATGCCTAGGCCACTTATTGATATTCATAGGTACTATTTGGTCATTAAATGAAATTTATAGGTCACTATTTCAACCACCATTGCAATATAAGCCACTATTCCAACCACCATTGTAATAAATAAGGCCATTAAGGGTCCTATTTAAACCCAATAAATATAATGTACATGTTCTCATTCCATCTCACAATTTCACAAGTCACAATTCACATCCTAACTTAAGTCATGGAGAGCCAAGTTTCCAAATTCCAAGTCTCGTATAACATACATTTTACGATCACAAGCTCTACTATGCATTTATTTTGGCATACATGTTAAAATATTCGTGTTTGTGTGTGTGTCTTGTTTTATTTTTAAATAAAAGTATTATTATTCTTTTGAGAATTGATAGAAAAATTGAATGCCAAAATTTAACCGTGTACTGAAATATGAAATTTCACTCTGGACGGTCATTGATATGATGACCGAAATCATTATTTTAAGGTAATGAACATTATAACATCTTATTATAAGCAAAAAAACTTGTATTTATGCCTCTTTTATTGATTACAAATCTTAAATTTTGAAAAAATGAGTTTTCAAGTCGTTTTCCCAATTTCCGGCCATTTCACCGAAATTTCACCGAAATTCCACCGAAATTCCTTTTCTGGGCTTACCGAAACGAAACCGAAATCCGACATTTGAGGCCTTGATGTATGATAGGGCTTCATCTTATGTAAGGATATAGTCTGGGAAGACTGACTATTTTGACATAAAGGAAAAAATCATCCATTTGCTGAGGCAAGAAAGTTGAGGCAAGTTTCTAAAGTTAAAGAAAAACAATTCGGATTCATGCCAGGTCACTCAACTATGGAAGCCATCCATTTGCTGAGGAGAACAAAGGAGATTTACAGAGCTAAAAAGAAGAACCTCCATATGATTTTTATTAACTTAGAGAAGGCTTATGATTCTGTCCCACAAGAGATATTGTGGAGAGTTTTGGAGAAGAGACAAGTACATGTCCTATACATTAACATCAGAAAAGATACGTATGATAGGGCTTCATCTTATGTAAGGATATAGTCTGGGAAGACTGACTATTTTGACATCAGCATTGATCTGCATCAAGGTTTAACTTTGAATCAATTCTTTTTTACTTTGATTATGGACGAGTTGACAAGTCACATTCAGGATGAGATACCTTGGTGAATGTTATTTGCTGATGATATTGTATTGATTGATGAGACTAGAGATGGAGTAAATGAGAAGCTTGAGGTCTGGAGACATGCATTGGAGACTAAAGGATTTCGTATAACTAGGGCTAAGACTAAATATATGGAGAGTACTTTTGATGGAAGCAATGGTGAAGGAATCAGGGTTAAGATTGATGATGATAACATTCAGAAGAGAGATTTTTTTAGATACTTGGGATCTATTTTACAACATGATGGGGAAATGGATGGAGATGTTACAAATAGAATAAATACAGGTTAGCTAAAGTGGAGAGGAGCCTCTACTATTCTTTGTTATAAGAAAATTCCTTTGAAAATCAAAGGAAAGTTTTATAAAATAAATGTGAGGCCTGCTATGGATCTAAATGTTGGCCTGTGAACCATAGACATGTGCAGAGAATGGCAGTAGCAGAAATGAAAATGCTAAGGTGGATGTGTGTATACACACATAAAGATCAGATTCGGAATGATGTCATCAGAAGGAAAGTTGGTGTAGCTCCGATCGAGGATAAGATGCTAGAAAATCGCTTAAGGTGGTTTGACCATTTGCAAAGGAGGACAACCGATGCACCGGTGAGAAGATGCGAGTTTTGGAATGTTGAGCCGGCTAAAAAAGAGTGAGGAAGGCCCAAGAAGTGTTGGAATGAGACTATACAAAGGGATCTTAGTTTTTTGGATCTAAGCCCGAAAATGACCAAAGATAGATCTGAATTGAGGCAAAGAATCCATGTAGCTGGCCCTAGTTAATGTAGGAAAAGACTTTGTTGTTGTTGAAGGGAAAAAATCACATTTGTTGAATGTGACCCGAGCTCTTCTTTACCAGAGAAATGTGCCTAAGATATTTTGAGGGGAAGCTGTCAGTTGTTGACTATCTCATTAATAAGTGTCCTAGTGTGATTGAAAAATTGTTCCTTTCTTTGTTCTAAATCCGGATAAGTCTTCGTTAACCATATGAATTGAGGTGCATTCACTTCTTTCGCTCTTGAATGGATCTATGCAAGTTGGATCCAAGGGAGTAATCTTTCTTGGCTACTTGAGAACTTAAAAGGATACATATGCTATGACCCTATGACCAAATGTCTGCACGCTAACAAGGAAGATATTTCTTAGAAAATAAATCTTATTATTCTAGACATTTTCCTCATGGGTGTCAATTGGTATGAATGCTACAGAAAATGAAATGAGGATTTACTTCCTCAACGAGAAGCAAAAACTAGTTCATGTTAGTGAAACATTGAGGAAAATATTCACCGTGAAAATGGGGCAGAGGGACAGATTTTTTGGTCGAACTTACATCAAGCAAGAGAGAAATGATAAAGATGTTTTTGAGATTGAGTATGATATCATACTAAATAGCAATCCCAATCTGTCCTCGGATAATCCAAGTCATGGTATCTCTGCTAATTACTTTCCCTTAATAACTATGTTGATGCTACTAACAATATGCTTAATGGTCACCCTATTGCTATGAGAAAGGTTGCCAGAACTATTAGAAATTCCATTCATCACCCTCTGAAAATTTTGTGTCTTCCTCTAGGTTGGTCCTAGGCATAAATGCTTCGTTACTATGCTAGATTTTCATTGTATTCCCAGAAATACTAGTGAAGCTGAAAGGGGCCCTAAATGAACTAATGCTATGGATGAAGAAACGGATGCTCTAATGAACAATGACACTTGGAATATTGTTGACATCTCAAAAGGTGCACATCTAGTTGAATCAAAACGGATTTATGCATTTATGTAAATGGAATAAGAAAGAATTGATACATTCAAAACTCGATCAGTGGCAATAGGATACAATCAGAAATATATGATTGACTATCTCGAGACATTTTCTCTTGTGGCAAAGATGAATATTATCAAAATTATTATGTGTTTAGTAGTTCATCTTTTCCTAGAAAATGTTCCAACAGGATGTGAAAATTTCCTGCTCGATCGATGATCTCAAGAGGAGGTGTACATGAAGATAACTCTTGTCCATGAAAAATTGAACCAATATCGTAGGACAAAGGCAGCATTGTACAGGTTGAAGCAACCACCCAGAAAATGGTTTGAACAGCTCCATGTGTCATGATCAGGAACGATTCCAATCAGGAAAATGGAGATCACGCTTTTCATAAAAATGAAAAATCAGGAAAATATATTCTTCTGGACTATTATGTTGACATCATTATTATAGGTAGTGATAAAAAAGAGCTATCCAATATAAAACCGACTCTTGCTACAAAATTTAAACTAAAAGACTTGAGGAGGGTAAAGTATTTCATTGGTATTGAGATGGCTAGATCATTAGAGGGTATGTGTATAAATCAACTAAAATATGCTCTTGAATTATTAAAAGATTCTGGCATGTTTGGATCTAAAATAACCACTTGTTAACCATAAACCAAGCAAGGGAGATATTGAACCTCTTGATGAGGCATGGAAAGGAGGCTATCAAAGATTAGTAGGAAAACTAATATATCTTACTTTGATTAGAAATGATAACACTTATGCTGAAAATGTTGTTAGTCAATTCATGCGTACTCCTTTTACATGTCATGCCCATATTGATAAAAGAATTTATCTTATACAAAAAGGTCACTTAGAAAAGGTCTCATAGATTTTTCTGGTCATCATCGCAGGGAGACAGGGGCTTGGCTTTTGTTGATTGGTCCTTGGTTTCTACACCTACCAGTTAGGGTGGCTTGGGTGTTCTGAACCTGGGAGTTATGAATAAGGCCTTGCTAGCAAAATGGATACTAAAGATCTGGGGTTCCGGAGGAGATCTATGCTCCACTCTTATCAGGGCGATCTATGGTGTTTCTTCCAGCTTGACGGTCCAGGTAGTCGGCAGGGGTGCAGGAACAAATTTTTTGGAGAGGGGTTTGCTCAGTCTTATCGGACTTATCAGAGTTTTTGCAGCCTTTACTTGGGGATGGTCATATGTTTCGATTCTGGAGGGATAACTGGACGAATGGAGGTGCTCTCTGCGATCTTTATCCGAAATTGTTTACACTGGTTTCAAATAAGGGTGCAAGTGTGGTCGAGTGTGGACAGACGTGTCTTGGTCTTCTACCTTTGTGGCAGAATTGTCGGATCAGAGATTGGATGATTTTTTGTGTCTGTCTGGACGGCTTTCCAGCCGAGCAAGGCCGACGGTGGGGCGCGACGCTTGGGGTTGGCGGGACGGTTCCTTCTTGGTTCAAACGGCATACAGATCTTTGGCTACCCAAACCTCTAATTTGGATTTTATAGTCTCGAGGAATTATGGGTATGCTCTAGTCGTGGCGACTCCTGTCTAGAGTAAAGTTCTTTCTTTGGCTTCTGCGAAGGGGGCAGATATTAACGACAACAAGTTGAGCGAGATACTTCCCCGACGCTGTGGAAGTGTGTTGTAGGTGTGGTAGCGCGTCGGAGGATGTGAACCACCTTTTCTTTGAGTGCCTAGGCTCGGTTGATGTTTGGCAGAGGGCGACAATCATGGGTCTCAATTGAAATAGCAAGGACTGCTTCTGGGACTCATGCAAGAGGTGGGGTGGTTCAGAGATCGATAGATTAAAGATTTGTGTGACAATATGGTCCATATGGTTGGGCAGAAATAGTGTGATATTTGAGAGGTTAAGGTTTTATCCCGAAAATGTACTTGGACATGTTGCAGTCATCTTGGATTACTGGCGATTGTAAATACTTATTTTATGATTATTATTATTAAAATATTTTTTGAATGACCCTCTAAAGGAGGCCCATCCCACCGTTTCTCAAAAAAATATTTCCTGATTTGATAAAAGGATATACACAGGAAGATTAGGTAGGGTCTGTAGATGACAGAAGATCTACCTTGAGGTATGTCATATATCTTTGTGGAAACTTGGTTATCTGTAGAAGTAACACAAAAATCCGATCTCTAGATTTTAAATGTTGAAGTTGAATATCATGTGTTTTTAAATGGTGTCATCACAATGTTGTGGCTAAAAATTCTATTGAATGAATTGGGTAGTAATTTTAAAGTCCTGTGAAAATGATCTTTGACAACAAATCTACAATAACTTGGCTAACAACCCTACTATGCACGATAGAAAAAATGTGCTTTCAAGATCAAGTATTGAAGTTGAATACCATGCCTTGGTAAATGATGTCATCAAAATGTTGTGGCTAAAACTTCTAATGAATGAACTTAGTAATAAAATTTTATTCTTTGACAATAAATCTACAATAACTTGGCCAACAATCCTACTATGCATGATAGATAAAAACATATTAAGATCCACAATCATTTCATTCATGAGAAGATTAATACAGAGGAATTGTATGCTCATTGCAAGAAGTCTTATTATCAAATTGTTGACCTCTTCACAAAAGGGTTGCCTACTATATAGTTGAGTTGAATGTAGGCAAGTTGAGCATGGTTGACATGTATGCTCAAATTGAGAGAAAGTGTTAAGATGGGTTTAACCTAAGTAATCAAACGGATCTTTGGGTGTCGGCCATTTACCCATCTTAATACATTGTACTCATCCCCCTTATTGCTTAATGGACTCCTTCGTGAAAAGTAACCTAATCTAAGGAGATTATGGGTAAGGTATGCCTATGTGTTTTTCCCTCTTCGTAGGATTTTCAATGTAAATCCTTATATCATATTCCTTAAGATTCTAGATGTTTTTCAACAATTCATTCAAGATCTCTAAAATCTTTGTGATACATGTAATAATTAAGAGAACAATAATCACATATATGGAGAACATTTGGCACTGAAAAGCTTATGCCAATGCCCAAAAGGACCTAATGCAACAAGCTAAACAATAGGTTGATTTGGTGTTATACACTTCCAAAGATTTATGTGGTTTGCTCTTATAACAAGTGGCATGTGAACCATAGACATGTGTAGAGAATGAAAATAGTAAAAATGAAAATGTTAAGGTGGACGTGTGGTCATGCATGTAAAGAATGGATTCAAAATGAAGCAATCAGAAGGAAAGTTGCACTCCGATAAAGGATAAGAGGAGAGAAAACAACTTAAGATGATTTGTCCATTTGCAAAGGAGGTCGGCCGGTACACCGGCTAGAAGATGCGAGTTTTGGGATGTTGAAATGGCTAAGAGAGGGCGAGGAAGGCTCAAGAAGTGTTGGAATAAGACTATCTGAAGGGATCTTAGTTTTTAGGATCTAAGCCCGAGAATGAACCAAGATAGATCTGAATGGCGGCAAAGAATCCATGTAACCGACCCTACTTAATGTAGGAAAAGGCTATGTTGTTGTGTTGATCTCATAACTAGTGGAAAGAAATGACCAGAGAAGTGTCTGCAGAAAGATCCATCATTAGTTGAGACTTTTGCTGGAAAATCAGATGTGTCTGCTGGATGAAATGATATTAGGTTTAACATAGTATATCTCATCGGATGAAGAGTGCAACTTTCTGCATTTGGCACTTTCGCATCCTAACCATCAGTTCTGTTGAACCTAGTTGAAGACCTGTTTGATGCCTCCCCGTACCACCATACCATACTAGCATGTTGCCACCCAAGGATGCAATTGTATGTGAACCTTGTAAATCCATGTGTTTGTGTGTTTGCTTATTTAATCATGTTTGTGTGGGTTTACATTCATTACTCGCAACAGTTGTTTTTACAAAAGAAAATGTTCTTGAGAGGGTAAAATTGTATTTAATTTTTGACCAGCTTCCATAATGTTAATTCCCTTTTATTAATAGATGAAATTTAGGACTTATTACTAGTCATGGATGATAACCATCCTTTTGTGGTATTGAAAAAGGAAAAATACTCATAAATTCCAAGCTTACTGCCCTATGGATCGTTAGTTATACATCTACTAAGAGAATATGTTATGTTTTATGTTTTGTTATAATTAGTTCCTTCTTGTTGATTAAATTTCTCTTTTACTCTTACTCTTATTTCGTCTATAAAAACTTGTTCAATAAAGAATCAACTTACCCATTCTTCTTTTCACATTATATATAAATCCCCAATTACAGCCGCCATGTTCTTTACATGTGTAAAGAGGTACATGGTTCAATAAAGAATCAATCAAACTGCACATCCTTCTTAACTAAACAAAATAAAGACTTTAAGCAATATGTCATGGAAAAATAATGGGATGAAATGAGATAATTTTATTCAAAGGGTAAAGCTTAAAAAGGAGAATATAATATTGCCAAGACAACCAATAATAGAAAGCATAAAATAGAAAAAACAAACGTTAAAATGTGGAAAACACCAATACTCCCCCTTAAGTTGGAGCATTTATATCGATCATGCCGAACTTGAAGGTTAATAGCAAGATGTGCTTCTTCAAAAGAGATTTGGTAAAAATATCTGCAAATTGTAGCTCTATAGAAATGTGATGGTGATAATATCCTCTTCACACACCACATTTCTGATAAAATGATAATCTACCTCGATATGTCCAGTGTGTTCATGAAAGTTATGATTAAAGGAAATATAGGTGGCAAACTTGTTGTCACAGTAGAGAGGAACTAGAATTTTGATGGACAGCCCAAGTTTATGTCGACAAATGACAGAACGATTGATCTCATAAGTGGTTAGAACCATCTCTCTATACTCTACCTCTACACTAATCTCGAAACAACATCATGCTACTTGTTGCAACAATAACTAGGTTTCCACCAACAAACATGGTAAAACCTATGGTGGAGCGTCTATCCTCAAGAGAACTGGCATAATCTACACATGCATAAGATGTTGTGGAGAACAATGAGAGAAGGAATGACTTGTTCACGAAAGCACTACCAAAGAAGCGTCTCTCGTTGATGATTTTCAAGTTGGGCATGATCAATAGATATGCTCCAACTTGAGGGGGAATGTTAGAGTTATTTTGTTATTGGGCTATATATGGAGTCATGTAACCTTCATGATCTTTTATGTAATTTCGCCTTTCGCTCTTTCAGGGTTTCATGCTATATCTGTAAGTTGAAGGTCTATGGATATATCAGGTGTAATGATCTTTCCTCCTTGTACCACATCTCAAATGAAGTGACAATCAACTTCAATATGCTTAGTACGTTCATGAAATATTGGATTGGTGGTAATGTATGTAGCAAACTTGTTATCACAATGTAAAGCAGGAAGTCCAAGCTCCTGTAAAAAGGAGACAAGCTAGGTAATCTCACAAGTGGCATGGGCCATTGCCCTATATTATGCCTCTGCACTCGATCTAGAAACCATTGTATGCCTCTTGCTTCGTCGTGACCAACAAACATAACATAGCATGTAACGCCAACAAACATAACATAGCATGTAATGGATCGTTGGTCCTCAGGTGAACTAGCATAATCAGTATCTACGTAAATGGTGCCATCAGTGTGACCATTGACCATGTAGAAGAGACATCGCCCTGGAGATTCCTTCAAATATCGAAGGATCAGAAGAACATCATGCCAATGATTGTAAAGAGGTCTCCATATGACGGTTGGATCTGTTCACAACATATGATATATCAGGACTAGTAACACTAAGGTAGATTAGTTTTCCCACGAGATTTCTATATCATGTAGTATCCTCAAACTCAGGATCAACGTATGTAGCATGTTTCTACAACTTAGCTGGGATGCCAGATGGTTTACGTCCTAAGTAAACCAGCCTTTGTAAGAATATTCAAGCAGTATTTCTGTTATGATAGATGTAAGCCCTCTACAGTGTGTATTACCACAATACCGAGGAAGTATCGGAGTTAACCAAGCTCCTTGGTGACAAACACCTTCAGGAGAAAGGCCTTGGTCTCTAGAATGCTTCTGTCATCATCACTAGTAACCACCATATCATCTACATAGGCATCAAGTATCACAGTGTCAACGGATCATAATCTAATGAACACAGAATAATCAGATGTTGTCATGTGGAAGCCAAAAGAGCTTATCTCAGTAGTATGCCTGTCAAACTGTAACATCTGGATCCGATTAAACCCAAACCCGATCTGATTAGAGTCAATTTGATTCAATAAAATCATCCAACAATAACAAATAATCTAAATCACTCAATTGATCGTAAATTAAAAGTCATTTCGTCGCAATCAACCAAAAGTCGATCGCATCATAATGCGTGCCACGAAAAAGCCGCAATGCAAAGTCGGAAACTACAAAACAAACCAAAACCACCCAAAAACCCGACTCGGCGAAATAAGAACGGAATCGACCGTTCATCGATCGGAGGTCGTTTGATACTTTAAAAGTATAAAATTTAATCGCAAACCAAGACCATGTCTCAGAAATTTCGGGAATTCATCTTCGATCTGAAGTATATGAATATTGTACTCATTTTAATCGTCATTTAGATACATGGTCAAAATGAACTATTGTACACCAAAATCTGACACTCGAGGTGTGTATACGGTCATCTTCGCTTTTCTAAATCTAAGAGAGCTATTAAAAAAATAAAAAATATATATACAACAAGAGCAGACAAGTCTGTCTCTTTCTCCCAATTTTTCTCAACTTCCCAGCCGTAGAGCATCCCTTCTTCCTCTATCTTGGCTGGAAAAGGGGAAGAGATGTTGTTGTTCTCCTCAAGCAGTTGTGCTGGTGAGTTTCAGCCTTCTTTTTCATGATCGTCTACTGCTCCAAGAAGCATCCCTCTACTGTTATAATTTGGCCACCAATTGCTGCTTGATATGGAGCTATTATACAATCCCATTGTGCAGCTGCAGTCACCAAGTAGATGGCTGATGTTGCTGCCCATCCATCAACCCTATTGCAACTGAAGGGACCCCTGGATTGAGCAGTGGAAACTGCTCCTCTTCCCTTGAAAGTTGTTGCAACTACAGTTCCCTGATGCATGCATTTGGATCTCCAAGATCCAAAGGTACAATCTTCCCTTCCTCTTGCTGCAATCCATGTCTTTGCAAAATCTAGAACCCCCTCTATTGTTGCTCTCTATGGATTTGTTTCTCTCTTTACAAGTGAGCTCTTGAATTTCCTACCCTTTGGTACACTGAATGATTGGGAAATTCATGCTAAAAAATGACTTGCTTATAGCATATCTTAGCCTTGACAAAAAAGAATCCCCGTCATATACAAATTCTGCAATTTTGAAATACCATATGAAATGGAAAAAATTAAGCTACAATATTAGTAAACACAATACAATAAATTCGATTTATTCTAATTAAATAAACACGAATACTTGACCAAATAATTATCCATTAGCAGTATTCCAGATACAGTATAAGGAAACCTCTATCATATCGTCCTGGACAAGTACAAAATAATCATTATAAGGATCTTATTATAGATTCCAATCTGAAAGTAGTATATCTAACATCAGCCTTTACAATAGTTGCTATGACTGTCATTAAAATGCTCTATACCAATAGTATAGATACCCTGACATTGAGGTCCTAATAAGTGGAAGCCTTATCATTGTAAAGTGAGGTATGCTTTTAATAGTATAATATTGGTAAGCATATGGTGATTTTCATCAGATTTATTCTAAGTAGAGGTGAAGTTGGTTAGGCAGATTGTCCTTAACAAATCATACAATTGTTAGAACCCTTGTCTTTACAAGTTTTTTTGCATTTCAAGTTGATTAAGGCACCTGCAAAAATGTAAACTTCTCTTTCAAAGTTTCTTAATTGTTGATTTTAATGTTAGGATGAAATGACGATCATGGCAACCTAGTCACCTGGATTTCTTTAGTGATACGGAATATATACCTGGAGGATGAAGAAAAAGTAGGATCTTGAATTGAAGTTGAAGGACATTTTCCTTCTCATACCGCAAACAAGGTAAAGGAGGAGAAAATTAAGGACCAAACTAACATGTATAACTCCGTCAAACAGATTTTCTTTCCATGATTAAATATATATATAATAAAAATAACTGGAGATATTGAGTACTCCCCTGATCTTACCTTGATTCGCATATCTGAGTATCCCAATACCCCATGCCTTCCTTATTTCATTACTTGATGTTATCTCTTATGTTGGAATATTTCGTAATTGATTCGCATATCTTAGTATCCCAATACCCCATGCCTTCCTTATTTCATTACTTGATGTTATCTCTTACGTTGGAATATTTCGTAATTGGAGGAACGTATTAGAATTGTATTTTCCCAACCTCACACGGACTTTGCTTAAATATACCTCAGTGGACTGAAGAAAGGATCTGTAAATTGGGGGCTAGAAATGTAAGAGATGGAGGAGTGTTGGAATAGAAGAATACACAGGAGTAGGTGGCTAAATGATCTAATCATATACCTTTGTTGTGTCAACAATTTCAATAATTTTAGTTGATCATTACAGTGGCAATGTTGATCCTCATAAGTTCATAATTTCATCTAAGAGTTCACTTTGATTTGAATATTCTAAGACATGAAATTGGTAAACTCTCAACTAAATTAATTTTCCACAAGAAATCCTAAGGATTATGCGTGAAACCCAGGGTTTCTTATTTTTGCCTGATTTGGGTTTATGGTCTAGTGGTAGTACAATGCGTCTACCACACAAAAGACCAGGGTTCAAATCCCACTCTTGCAGGGGTTGCGTTAGGTAGTCGACGACCAGCATAAAAAATAGTCGAATCTTTCCACATGGATTTGAGCAAGAATCCATGTAGCCGACCCTACTTATAGTGGGAGAAGACTTAGTACATTTATTTTGGGTTTATGGTCTGATTTAGGACTAATTTACATGACACACGTTGGAATCCAAATTATGATTCAGTAATGACTTTTGGGGGTAAGTGGTAAATCACAGAATTTCAACTCAATCGAATTTGTGTAAGGCTCATGTAATGCTTTGCCTCAATCCAAAATATAACGAGCAACTCTTAATCCCTTAAATTTTGAATCCAATAAACAACATCTAATCTCATGATTAGAAAATTGAGATTTATCAGGGTATTTTCATACAAGTGATTTAGAAAATCTGGATCAATATTCATACTGCTAAATTACGAAATAATCTGTGAGAACCGAGAATACTTTGTTATGTTATTCCATGAAGCCCTAGGGTCTCTTATATAGAGAGAAAACCCTTGGGTAAATTACAGAGATGTACATAAGATAAATAAGAAATACTCAACGGTACATCACACTATAACATCAACATCTACACTCCCCCTCAAGATGGAGCATAGATATCAATCATGCTCAGCTTGGAAGAACATCTCTGGAGAGGTCCTCTGAGCAATGGCTTGGTAAATATATCAGCCGTCTGGTTTTCTGAACTGACATGTGAGGTGGAAATCAAGCCCTTCTGGAACATGTCTCTAGTGTAGTGACAATCTACCTCGATGTGTTTTGTTCTTTCATGGAAAGCTGGATTATTTGCAATTAACAGTGCTGCCTGGTTGTCACATTGAAGTTGCATAGGTAAGGAGACATTTACATTCAAATCTTCCAAGACCGCTCTAACCCACATCATTTCTGCGCTCGCTTGTGCCATGGCTCTATATTCTGATTCAGCACTGGATCTTGCCACAACTGTCTGTTTCTTGCTCTTCCAAGAAACCAAAGAACTTCCAATGAAGATAGCAAATCCTGAAGTAGATTTACGATCCTTTGAAGATCCCGCATAGTCTGCGTCTGCACAAGCTGAAATAGACAGATCTGTGTCTTTTCTAAATAGCAAACCTGTGCCTGGGGAAGACTTCAGATATCTCAATCATATACAAGGCTTCCATATGAACTTGCCTGGGTTGCTCCATAAATTGACTCACCCGGTTTACTGCATAGGCAATCCGGACGAGTTATGGTGATGTATAGAAGCATACCCACCATTTCTCTGTATCTTCTTTTGTCCACCTCTTCGGTATCATTGTCATAAAGCCTCATACTTGGGTCCATAGGCGTGCTCGACGGTCTGCATCCAGCCATTCCTGTTTCCACAAGCAAGTCTGTGACATATTTTCTTTGGGTCATCACCATTCCTTATGCATTTCTTGCAAACTCTATCCCCAGAAAATATCGTATCGTGCCTAGATCCTTCGTAATAAACTGACTTCCCAAAAGAGCTTTGATCATCTCAATCCCCTGAGCATCATCTCCTATAACCAGAATATCATCGACGTATACCATGACAACGATCGTACCTCTAGGGGTCTCTGGATAAACAATGAATGATCCGCATTTGACCTCTTGAACCCCTATCGTTCAATCAGCTGGGAAAGTTTCTGAAACCATGCCCGTGGACTTTGTTTAAGGCCATAGATAGCCTTATGAAGTCTACACACCATCTGAGTCTCCCCCTCAGCAGCAAACCCCGGTGGTTGTTGCATGTAGACTTCCTCCTGTAGATCACCATACAGGAAAGCATTATTCACATCAAGTTGGAAAATAGTCCAGTCATGTACCACAGCAACAGATAGTAGAATGCGAAGAGTCGAGTGTCGAGCCACTGGTGAAAAAGTGTCCAAATAATCCACCCCATAGGTTTGGGTGAATCCCCGTGCGACAAGTCTGGCCTTGTATCGGTCGAGACGCCCGTCTGCGTGAAATTTAACTGTAAAAATCCATTTGCAGCTTACCACAGATGCACCCGGAGGAATAGGAACTAAAGACCAAGTCCCTCTGGACTGTAAGGCACGCATCTCCTCCTCCATAGCTAAACGCCAGCAGTCAATCTTCATGGCTTCTTGATAAGTCCGTGGGATGTCAACCGACGAGACAGCTACTGCAAACCTCTCAAAATCACCAGTGAGATGATGAAAGGACACTTGAGACGCAAGTGGATAGGAGGCACATTGCCTCTTCTGCTTCCTATGAGCAATAGGACGATCAAGGTTATCTGTCACAGTACTAGCTAGCGGATCCTCCTCCTGTAGCAAAGGTTCCTGCACAGGTGCATTATCTAACCCATCATTAGTGATAACATCAGAACATACCTGGAGCGTGTTGGATGGTTGGAGTGTAGCTTGAGCAGGCCCTCACCGCCTTGTGTAGAACTTAGGAAATGATGGAACGGGTAGTGGTAGTGATGGTGGTGTGGTGGACTCAGATTGACCCAGATTTGGAGGTAGGGGTACATAGACATTAGTATCCGTGGATGTGGAGGACACTAATCTGTCACCTGCAGGGGAGAAGTACATAACAGGTTCAAAAAATGTAACATCAGCACTGACATACTACTTGCCACAAATGGGATCATAGCAACGATATCCTTTCTGTGTCCTGGAGTATCCCAGAAAAACACACTTAACAGCTCTAGGAGAGAGCTTGTCAAGACCTGGAGACAAGCGATGAACAAAAGCGACAGTCCCAAAGACACGAGGAGTAAGTGAAAACAAATCCTTGTCGGGGAAAAGAACAGAGATAGGGGCCTTTTTCCCCAAGAACGGTAGAGGGCATGCGATTGACCAGATAGCATGTTGTAAGATGGCATCCCCCCAAAATGCTAATGGTGCACAACTTTGAATAAGTAATGTGCGAGCAATGTCAAGAAAGTGTCGATGTTTTCGTTCTGCAACACCATTTTGTTGAGATGTGTACGCACATGTTGTTTGGTGGATAATCCCCTTAGAAGAAAGAAACCGAGCAAGAGAACGAGTGCAAAACTCCAATGCATTATCTGTGCGCACATACTTGACAGTAGAGGAAAAAATATTCTGCATTTCATTTATAAGATTTTGGATAACACTTCCTGCTTCAGATTTATTTTTAAGAAGAAAAGTCCAAGAAACACGAGAGAAATCATCAACTACAACAAGATAAAACCTGTGCCCCTGATGATCTGGGACACAACTCGGACCCCAAATATCTATATGAAATAACTCAAACGGGGAGCGACTGCTCCGACCCTGACGCCTGGGAAAGCTCGAACGATGATGCTTCCCTAACTGACATGCTTCACAACGAAATGACGAAGAAGGAGATATCTGAGGCAGGAGGTGACGCAATTTCTGCAGCGGTAGGTGACCAAAGCGAAGGTGCCATGTATATGGAGAAACGGATCCCTGAGAATGTAATGAGACGCCAGCATAGGAGTTCCGTACCGGACGATAGAGGCCATTTTGCTCAGAACCACAGCCAATCAACCTGCTCGTTAGTATGTCCTGAAAAATGACAGAAGATGGGTCAAATATAGCACGACAGTGCAAATCTTTTGTAATCTGACTGATCGATAATAAATTCATAGAGAATTCTGGTGCATGTAGAACGTTCTGTAAGTGCATGGAGGGCAATAAAACAGTCTCCCCCTGACCGACAATAGGGGAATGAGTGCCATCAGCTATGAGTACGGAGCGGCCAGACTGAATAGATCTGTAGAACTGCAGGTTATCTCTATCACGACAGAGATGATGGGTGGCTCCAGAGTCAACAATCCAACCTGAGAGATCATGATTATGACAAGAGGTAGAAGGACTACCTGAGGTACTGGCAGCAGATGTACTAACGGACACAGAAGCCGCAACGTCAGGGGTATCAACACCCTCGGATGATGTATGTGACATAATGTCTCGAAGCCGTGCCACTAGTTCTTCGAACCTGTGATCTGAAGTAGGCGTGGATGGAGCCTGAACATGATCAGCTACACGTGCAGAGGGAGGAAATCCATGCTTGGAGTAGCATGTATCCTCCGAATGACCAGTTCGACGACAAAACGAACATGTTGGACGCAAACGACCTCCTCGGCCACGTCCGCTACCTCCTCGGCCACGAAAGGAAGACGAACTACCTCGTCCTCTAGAGACCGCCATTGCCGATGGAGATGGAGTTGCGGCACTAGAGGGAACGGAGATCCGACTGAGCCTTCTGTAGACTTCCTCCATAGGAGGAATAGTCGCATCGGCGAGGATCTGAGACCGAGCGGCTTCGTATTCTGGATCAAGGGCAGCGAGTAGAACTCCTACCATAATGGCATTGCGAAACGTCTTCTGTTGTTCGGGGGTGGCAGTAAGTGGAATGGTGTTGTATAATTTCTCGAACATCCCACGTAGGGACATGTATAGAGAATGAAGGGGCCTGCCATTTTGCTTCGTAGTAAAAATATCATGCTGCAACTGCAGCATCTTCATCTCATTCCGGACTTGAGAGTAAGTTGTGGCCAGAATATCCCACATCGCCTTGGCGGTGGGTTGATGAAGGACGTCGTTGGCGATCTCCATTGTGAGCATCCCTGACAGCCAGACCATAGCATAGGCGTCATCGGCCTCCCACGAGGCATATATTCCCGTCTTCTCCGGCGGTTCATCTTCGGTAAGAATATGCTTCTTACTACACGACTTCATAAGACTGAGGAACTGCATAGCCCACAGTTCGTAGTTCGTCCCGTCCATTTTGACGATTAGTGCCGAACCTTTAAAGGCACCTATGGCGGACATGTCCACTTTTTGTTCTGACATAATGCCGGAGAAGAAAACTAGGGATGATAAACCAAAGAACTGGCGTCTACACAGACCTTTGTGGATTCAAGTGCATATGTAGACGTTATGCACTTGAACCCATTGTCGAATCGAGGCCGACCGAGAAAGAGGTGCCGCAAAGAGCGGCTGATGTGGTCGGCGGCGACGGGAGGAGGCTGGAGAAGCCGCCGGCGGGAGAGAGGCTACGGGAGGGAGGGGCCCGCGACGGGGCTGGCGGCGGCTGGAGGGGCCCGGTGAGAGGCGGCGGCGGCGGGGGGGGGGGGAGGGGAGGGGGGGAGAAAAACCCTAGATTAGGGTTTTGGCTCTGATACCATGTGAGAACCGAGAATACTTTGTTATGTTATTCCATGAAGCCCTAGGGTCTCTTATATAGAGAGAAAACCCTTGGGTAAATTACAGAGATGTACATAAGATAAATAAGAAATACTCAACGGTACATCACACTATAACATAAATGTCTACATAATCTATGATCAAAGGCTGGAAATCTTCGTGATCGGTATTTTAGGTATGAATCACTAATTATGGATCACTATTAAATAAGATCATCGACAAAATGCCTAGATCAATAAAGTTAACCACAACAAAAAGGATCAAGAAAGGATGAGGAATCAAGCCAGTGATGATGAATCCGCGACGAATTTAATTAAGAGTACCAGTTATGGTGACCTTTATACATGACTGTGCGAGGGTGCAGTGACCCTTAATTGGATGAAAAATAGGAAGCCCAGTAGGGCAACGACCGCTTACGCGCGGGTCTAGGATCTCAGTCCTTTCTCAGCTTTTCGCGAGTGCTCGCAGTTTTTACGTCTCTCTGGGATCCATAGTTTTTCTTTTAAAGATCAGTTCTGCTGACCCTTGTTCTTTAGGGTGCCTACATTGGAGGGCCCTCGATTTTACTTTTTCGAGCTCGTTTGCCTGTACCAATCGAGTCGGTTTTTCTAGAGTGACTTTTCTGGAGAGTCTCTCTAGCCCGTCTCAGTGGCGTAGTTTTGGAGTAGACCTATCCCTCTACTAAACCGCACTTCTACTTAAAGGGCGAGACGTAAGGATCTCTTAGGAGACTATCTCACCGCTTGAGTTTTGGTTACCGTTCCGCTAATAGGCTTGGCGATGGCTACATCTGAATCCTTTATGGCTATATTTGAATCAGTTATCTGTGAATTTGGAGTTACAATTGAGGTTGGCTAAAGTAGAGATGAATTATAGTTGATTGTGGCTAGATTGAGATCGGTTACAATTAAGTTGGTTACAATTGAGTTGACTACATGGGAGCTTGTTACAATTGAATTGGTTGTAGTTGATTCGGTTTCCGTTGAGCTAGTTACTGTTACGTCAGTAGTTCCTGGTGAAGAGAGAATATCATATTATGAAAATCTTCCTTATCAGACTATGAGCTACTACCACGGTTGTTAGACTTACCTAGTGGATGTGTTGGGAACTTAGTTAGTATGCATTTTACCCCACTGTATGCTTACAAAGGAACTCCAACCTTAAGATTTCCTTATTGTCTTAGAGTCATAGTGTGAGGTCACACTCAAACCAAAACCACAGACTATCCACTCAACTTGGGAAATTTAACAAGAAAGGAATCAAAACATGAGATTCATCATCTATACTTACTATGATCCATCCACATAACTCATAAGCAAAATCAAGATATCTGGATCACCTCGATTATTATAAGCGTTTAATAAAGACAACGATGAAATTAAAGACACATCATCCATATTACCAAGATCCATCAAACATGATTCACAAAAAAAATGATAGCTTAAATACAAGTCATATAATTTATGTATAAAAATGATAAAAATGGGTAATTAAAGTAGGATGAGTAGTCTAGGGTTTTACATATTGAATAATTTGAAAAAAAAATGTTTCTAGTGCAAGTAGCTCGTTTAATTTAATTGCCAAATACTAGCTACTTCCTTTCTTTTAGAGCCACTAAATTCCTGTTATTTCTAAATAGTTAGATTTACTAGCTTCAAAAAAATTAACTAGATTTACTAGCTTCAAAAAAATTAATTAGATTTACTTAACATTTGTTGACATTATGTTCTCCCTAATGCATGGATTGCAGGAATAACACCTGCATTGTGATATTAGGAGAGTTAAATGTAAGCTTCCGCAACAAATCTTATCAGGCACGCATGTTATAGTTTTGTTCAGGATATTATACATGATTTTTTTCTCTTCTACTACAATTTGGGATATATGTACATTATGCATTTTCTTTTGTCACATGTTAATTTATATGGAAATTAATGCAATATAAATTGGTGTTAGTGTTACATTGTTGGTTATGTAGCTTTAAAATTTATTGTGAATGTCATTTCAAATCGTGAAAAATTTTCCCTAAATTTCATTATTCTAATGCAATCTCTAGCAAACATGGTACTACGAGTGTTGTGTAAACGGGTATCCCAGCAGGAGCAAGCGTCACACAAACTGATCTCGTGGACTCTGCTTTAGACCATAAATAGCCTTACGAAGTTAGCACACATTCTTCCTCAATGGAGTAAACTGGTGGTTGCAGCATATAGACCTCCTCTTCAAGGTCACCGAATAGAAATGCACTCTTCATATCGAGCTAAAAGATTGGCCAATTCTTGTTAGCTGCAACAGAGAGAATAGTGGGAATTGAACCCATCCTAGCTACAATAGAAAACATCTCAAAGTAATCCACTCCATAAGTTTGAGTAAATCCGTTTTCCACAAACTTTGTCTTTAACCTATCAATAGAACCATCAGGAGACTGTTTGATCGCGAAGACCCATCAGCAGGCAACATGCTTAACACCTGTAGGACATGGCACAAGATCCCACATATTCCTGGATGTAAGTGCATCCATCTCCTCATCCATGGCTTTTTTCCAACCATGACCCTGCAATGCACTGTAATGATCACGAGGAATAGTAATAGCCATAAGAACAACTGTAAATCGCTTGTTACAGCTGGATAAACTGTCAGTGGAAGTAAAATGTGGCATAGAATGTATAATACATTGTCTTTTTGTCTGATGTTGAGCTATAGGGAGTTCTGGTCGAGCATCCAGAGCTACAGTGGTAGAGACATTGTAAGATGTTACATCATCCTGCAAATAAGGAATAGATAACTGTACAGGTTCAGAATGATTAGTATGTTTCCTTTTGTAGACAATGGGTGGTGTTGGGAGTTCTAAGGGTTTGTTACTGACAGACTGAGTAAAGTAACTAGTATGTTCAAAAAAAGTGACATCTGTAGAAATGTAATAATGATGACATGTAGGGTCGTAGCACATATACCCCTTTTTGGTATGAGAATATCCAAGGAAAACATAATTGAAAGCATGAGGAGACAATTTATCTATAGTCTGAAAATTGTGTACGAAACAATGCAACCAAAAATTCTCAATGGAAGTCGAAAAGGTTCCTCGTCAAGATACAAGAGTAAGAAAGGAGCTACCCCCTTGAGAACTGAAGACTGGACCCTATTGATGAGGGAGGTGGTAGTGAGAATAGCATCCCCCCAATGTGTTTTGGGAACCTTCGTGTAGGTAAGTAGGGTACGAATAATGTCTAAAAGGTGGCGAGGCTTTCCTTTCGGCTACTCCGCTCTGTTGTGAGGTATACGGATAGGAGGTCTAGTGAAGGATCCCCTGAGTGATAATGAAAGATATCAAGTCTTGTTGAGTGAACTCAAGAGCATTATCAGTCTTGATAGTTTGAATACAGTTAGAGAAAGATGTTTTAATAAGACGAAAGAAAGACTTGACAGTGTTATTAATTTCATATCAATGCTTGATCAAATAGACCCAAGAAGATATGGTGTAATGATATACAAAAACAACGAATTCTCTATGACTACAATAGTACGAACAAGGAAAGGTATGGATTAAAGAGAAAGGTAATGATCGACGTGGCTCAGTCCTAGGTGGAAAAGAAACACGATGATGTTTGTCAAACTGGCATGCTTCGCACTCAAATGGTTTCAGAGATGACAATCCAGGAAACATATGAGAAGGAGCTTTGGCAGATTGGTGACCTAGCCACAAATGTCACAGTAATGGGTCAACTGACATAGAAGCAGTACCAACAAAGGTTGAGTCAACACGGATATCAAGATAGTAAAGGCCATTATTCTCATGCTTCCTACCAAAAATCTGCACCGTTCCGATGTCATGAAAAAATAATGGAATTCATCAAAAATTACTTGACAATTCAATTCAACACATAGCTTATGAACTGATAAGAGGCAGAGGAAAATTCGATGTGTAGTAAACACCAGTGAGCTAGATCTTGAAGGAGAACTCCATAGTTCCAATGGTTGTGACAAGAGAGTGAGCACTGTTGTTGTAGCCTTGAACTTGGCATATCTCGGATCCTATAAAATAAGATCTGGCTTGTTAAGAGAAAACCAACGAAATTTTTTTCGTGTGAATCGGACTTCGTTTCAAATTGTTATGATTTTCGGAAGAAAGAGAAGTAAGGAAGGCTAAGATGTCATTAACCCGTAATGACTGTCATTAAGACTAATTAAACATGATTAAAGAAACTAATAACGGATTGATAACCGCTAATGATCATTAGCAAACACTAATCAATAAATAGCAAAAGATAAGCGTAAGCCACGAAAGTTAAATCACGATTAGTGAAAGTTAATCACGATTAGTATTAATTAAGCGTCATTAGCGAATCTAGAATCCTTTAGAATGTTCTAACTTAAGCCCCAAGTTTGGGATAAGTTTTGCCTAAAACCATGGGCCAAAACCATGGGCTGCTAAACAATGGTTAAGGTCTAAACCATGGTTTTCTAACCATGGTTAGTGGTTTTCGGGAGCCTATAAATAGACCCCCCTACCCATTCATTCTCTACGACTTCCACTACCACCACCACCCCAAGGGCTAGGGTCGAGAGGTCGGGAGGAGGAGTGGGAGGCGAGGAAGAAGCGCTAGCGAAACGTTGCCGGGAGACGAGGAGGAGAAAGGTATGATCCTCTCTTAGTTTGCTTTGTAAGCTAGGCTTTCAATTCATCCTCTTGTTCTTCCAAGTTTTGTTCTTGATTCATCTTTCTTTCCGATTCGTTTTTATGTTGTGGTTCGAGGAGAAATCTGTGTAACACGTTCACTCACCTAAGATGCATGGTGTCTACCGATTCTTCATCTCTTGTGTTTAAGTATATTCTTTCAGTTTCGTTGTTATTTTCCTCTCGATTGATTTTATAGAGGAAACTCTTTTCGTTTTTATTTTGAAATATGTCCCGATATAAGGGGAAACTCTGCCGAAATTTTAAGAGAAAATATGTTCTTGGCGTTCTTCGTGTTCTTCGTGTTCTTCACGTTCTTCGTTCGTTCTTCACGTTCTTGACACGTTCTTAGCGTTTTGATATGAAAATGAAATTCGATCTTTTCAGGAGCCTTAAAATAGCCTTTCTAAAAACGAAACACGATAAAGCCTTGCATACACGAGAGAGAGCTCGATTAGGTAATGAAATCCTTCCTTTTGCTGTTGGGTTTTCAAACGAGATTATTGAAATTCTTGATTTTATTTCCTGTGCTGTAAAGAACCCTAATTTTGGCTGTTTTTGAAAAGTCTGAACAGTTGTTTTGTGATTCCCACTAAAATATGGTTTAAGCATGAAATCGATGCGGTGGCTTTGAAAGTTAGGGTTTGGGAGTTAAAATAGGCATAAATACGAGTATATATGCATATGAATAATATATATGTGAGTCGATACCAAGTATTGCGGTTTATGCAAATCAAAGACTTAACGAAAGAATTACATCATGTGAATTGGTGTGATTTGAGTTGGATCCTGAAAAGGATCATGTGTCACGATAAGGATGACTGGGAGTAGTACTACAGGTCGGGCATGCAACCTGTAGGTTGTCGGAAGGAACCCGTATTGGCATTTCCCTACTTAGGTGGTACACGGTTGCCCTGTTATGATAAGTGCGCACAAATTGAATGTTTTGCAACGCGTGGTACCGGGAGCCAATATATTCGGGTTGGAACGACGGAAGAAGTGGTCGTGTCATGTGGAGGTACGAGTGGTTCAATAGCAGCTGGGTCACGATAACATGTATTTAAAGCCGCTAGGTTCTATGATTAAATGTTAGCCTGAGGTTTTAAGCAACCGAGTCCTCGAGGACGGTATGCTCATTTGTTTGTTCAGGCCGAGAGTTGAGACCCTGTTTAATAAAAGAAAATTGTCAGGGTAGTATTGGAGGATTGGTTGAGGCGACGTGCGGCGGCATAAGCTTACCAAGATCAACGCAATCTCCAATCCCGAAGTATCCACAGCTTCGGAGTCCTTATAGTGGTGAGGTAATTCCCCTGGACTAATCCCTGATGTGAAATAGAAAGGAATAGGACTTAAATTAACAAGAAAGAATGAAACCTTTTGTGATAATAAGTTTTGCAAAATTACACAATTTATTTGCTTTTTTCTTCTTCGTTACTTAGCATTCGCTAATTTTTCTCCTATGATTTATGGAAAACCCAACAGGTGTCGGTGAGCCATCGTAAGGACTTTAAAAATCCATCCCGCTTACATACTAGACATCCAGCCAGCCACAGTAGCTTTACTTTGTAAGGTAGTTAGTAATCATTTTGTGTATTTTCCTTTCAAGCTAATGTACATGTAAATGGTTATAGTGGGACAGTGTATCATCTGAACTTTATTTTGTGAATGGAAGTGTTGAAATACTTTCTTCTGAGTATTTTTTTTTTGCAGTCTATTTTTGAATGTTAGTTGTGATTACTGAATAAAGTATTGCTGAGTAACCAGATCCGGATATGGGAGGATCTGACGGCCCAAGAATCAGGGTCGCGACAAATTGGTATCAGAGCCAGGTCACTACATTAATTTATTTAGTAATTAATAACTATGAGCGGTATTCAGAAACTAAGGTTGTATTAAGATTCTTTGATCTTAATAATTGACTGCAATACCATTCACAAGTCATTGTCCCTTATGTACATCATGGTAAGACATGTAGGATCTGACCTTTGACCTTGACTGATCCCAGGATCATGGCAGACCAAGATGTGTCTACGCAATTAGCAGTTATGATGGCAATGCTTCAAGAAGATGGGGCAAAGGCAGCAAGCATTTGAGGAGAGGCTCAATGCACAAGTTGAGAGACCCGAGGCATCTAAGCCTGCAGATGCTAGGATTGAAGGTTCTGTCCATCTTTCGGAGGAAGAATCAAGTTACCATCCTTCAACTGAGTCTGCTCCTACCCCAGCTGAAGGAGCAATGGAGAAGGCCCTTTTAGACACCAAACACTACTAGATATTACCGAAAGGGAAGGATTCCTTGATTTAAAGGCATAGAGACACCTGCTGAGGCAGAACTATGGCTTGATGACGTCGACAGGATGTTGAGAATAATACACGCACCAGTAGATACTTGGGTGCACTTTGCTGATTACTCCTTAGCAGAATATGCAGGACGATGGTGGAGAGTTATTTCCAATAAATTAGCAGATCATGTTCCATGGGATGTTTTTGAACAGAGGTTCCGAGCTCACTTATGTCCCTCCCATTGGGAAGAATTGAAGAGGAGGGAGTTAGCTTTTTTGACCCAAGGATCCAAGAATGTACGAGATTATCATATTCACTTTACGGAGCTACTACGTTATTCCCCAGCTTTAGAAGCTTCACCAGAAGAGTGTCTTACCAAATTTGTTAGCGGTCTTCAGGGAGATTTGAGAGAGAAGCTTGCAGGTTTTAGAGCCACCACTATAGATGAAGCCATGGACATCGCCTCTCGTATTGAGATGGAGAAGGATGAAAACCGCCAAAGAAGAAACTTTCACTTTACTGGTGGACCATCCAAACGTAAGGCAAATTATAACCGAAGAGACAATCGTTATCATCCAGTCGATTCCAATATAAGCTCAGCACAGACCTTGGGCCAGGAATTATCAGGAAGAGGGGGTTTCTCCAGACCTCCACTATACCCCTGTAACTCAGCACCAGGAACTAGTACCTTTGTGGTTGGGTCTTCAGCTCGGACAGGAATACGTGCATGTTATCACTGTCATCAAGAATGTCACATTAGGAAAGACTGTCTGCAATTGAGAGGTTCAGGGTTTGAACCAACTCCGATTAACAGTATAACATCCACCCTGAGCAATGGAGCAACAAGCGGAGGAAGACATGGTAGAGTTCGTGGCTTGCAAGGAGCATCTCCTACACAGCAGCCACCACAAAACGTTGCGGGTTCTAGCTTGCCTATTCCTAATGGCCAACTCAATGCAATTACTAAAGAACAAGCCTACAATTCAGGCACAGTCGTGCGAGGTACCGTTACTATTCATGGCTTTTGAGTACATGCCTTATGAAATTCGGGTGCTTCACATTCATTTAGTGCTCGACAGTTAGTACCTACTTTGGGTAAGATACCAGTAGAAGTACAACAGTCCTATCTGATCAAGAGACCAGGAGGACAAGTATTTATAATCCGAGAAATCCTGGATAATTGCATAGTAGTGATAGCGGGACATCAGTTACTTGTTTCACTACTACTAATAGAAATGGAGGACTTTGATTTTATCCTAGGGATGGATTGGCTAGAAAGGCATCACGCATAGCTTGACTGTTTTCAGAAGACAGTAACGTTTCACCTTCCTAACTCGATAGAGTTCCAGTTCATTGGAAAGACATCCAATGATAATATCGAATATATCTCTACATTGAAGGCACAACAGTTGTTAGAGCAAGGGTGCCAAGGTTATTTAGCTTACGTAACCACTACATCAGGGTCAGACACAATGATGGAAGATATACATATAGTGTGCGAGTTTCCTGATGTATTTCCAGAGGAACTACCTGGATTACCACCTGAGCGAGAGATTGAATTTGAAATCTCTCTCATACCTGATACTCAGCGTATCTCTATCCCTCCGTATAGGATGGCACCAGCTGAGTTACGAGAGTTAAAGGTACAATTGCAAGAACTGTTAGATAAAGGATTCATTCATCCTAGTACTTCACCATGGGGTGCACCTGTCTTATTTGATAGGAAAAAGGATGGGTCAATGCGGCGGTGCATTGACTATAGACAACTAAACAAGTGGACAATAAAGAATAAGTATCCACTGCCAAGAATAGATGATCTCTTTGATCAGTTACATGGTTCAACTGTGTATTCCAAGATAGATTTAAGATCTAGATATCGTCAGTTGAAAAATTAAGATACAGATATTTCCAAGACAGCTTTTCAAACTAGATACAAGCATTATGAATTCTTAGTTATGTCTTTTGGACTAACAAATGCCTCGGCAGCCTTCATGAATCTCATGAATAGAGTATTAAAGGAGTTCTTAGATCACTTTGTAGTAGTCTTTATTGATGATGTGCTTATTTACTCCAAGGATAAGTATCTTCATGAACACCATCTCAGGCGGGCACGTGAAACTCTAAGGAAGAACAAACTGTATGCCAAATATAGCAAATGTGACTTCTGGCTATCTGAAGTATCTTTCTTAGGCCATGTTATTTCTGGGGAAGGTATATCAGTTGATCCTACAAAGGTTAGTGCGGTGATGAGTTGGGAACGCCCAAAGGCTGTTACAGAAATACGATCTTTTCTGGGTTTAGCTGGATATTATAGAAGATTCGTGAAGGACTTTTCACGAATAGCATTGCCAATGACTAGACTAACTCAGAAGGAGGTCCCATTCTTATGGTCGGATACATGTGAAGCTAGTTTTCAGACACTGAAAGAATGCCTAACATCTGCACCAATCCTTACTCTGCCTTCTGGGAGTGAAGGGTTCACAGTATACACTAATGCGTCTAAAGAATGACTTGGGGCAGTTCTTATGCCACATGGTAAGTAGTTGCGTATGCATCACGACAGCTCAGGACACATGAAAAGAACTACCCAACACATGACCTTGAATTAGTTGTTGTAGTTTTTGCTTTAAAGATATGGAGGCATTACCTCTATGGTATTACTTTTGAAATCTTCACTGATCATAAAAGCTTGAAATATCTATTTGATCAGAAGGAACTCAATATGAGACAGAGACGGTGGCTAGAGTTGTTGAAAGACTATGATTGCACTATCTCCTACCACCCTGGTAAGGGGAACATCGTACCAGATGCCCTTAGCAGAAGAACTTATTCATCTGGGTTGGTGAGTGCTATCCACTTCTGGGGTTTACTATCAACGTTAAGTGAATGGAAACTATTTGATAGTAGTGTTGATACTATAACTATTCATCACCAATACAAACCAGAGATCTGGGATAGAATAAAGAAAGGATAGGAGAATGATCCGGTCCTTAAAGACATGAGACAACAACTTGAGAAGAATAAGATAGAGAGATTCCATATACCATATACAAGATAGGTTACTGTATAACCATCACAGAGTGCGTGTACCAAACACACCTGAACTAAGGAAAGACATCTTACGAGAAGCGCACTGCTCAAGATTATCTATTCATCCAGGAATTACAAAGATGTATAAGGATCTTCATTCATACTTTTGGTGGCCGGGAATGAAGAAAGATGTTGCTGAGTTTGTGAATTCATATTTCACTTGCCAGCAGGTAAAGGCTTCACACCAAAAGCCACTGGGATTATTGCAACCCCTCCCTATACCTGAATGGAAATGGGAAAGGATTTCCATGGATTTCGTTACTGGCTTACCTCAGACGACTGGTAGTAAAGATAGTATCTGGGTTATAATAGATCGTCTGACAAAGGTAGCACACTTTATTCCGATAAATTTATCTTTCACTCCAGACCAGCTTGCTGAGTTATATATTACACATGTGATTCGCCTCCACGGTGTCCCAAAGGAAGTAGTTTCCGATCGAGATTCACGATTCACCTCACACAATTGGGAGAACTTCATGAAAGCCTTAGGTACACAGTTATACTTAAGCACAGCATATCATACACAAACAGACGGTCAGTCAAAACGTACGATTCAGACACTAGAGGATATGCTACGAGCATGTGCCTTAGAATGGAAGGGATCGTGGATTAAACATTTGCCTCTTGCAGAATTAACCTACAATAATAATTATCATACAAGTATTGGCATGGCACCATTTGAAGCACTATATGGACGAAGGTGTACTACTCCTTTGTGTTGGCAAGAGGTCGGAATAAAGAATCTTTATGAATCGGATAGACTTCAGGAGACACGGGAAGCTGTAGAGCTTGCTAGAAAAAGACTATTAACTGCCTAGAGTCGCCAGAAAAATTATAGTGATACCAGGCGAAGTGACCTTGAATTTGATGTAGGTGACTTTGTATTTCTCAAAGTATCACCTATGAAGGGTGTTCAGAGGTTTGGCTTGCGTGGGAAGTTAGCACCCAAGTTCGTGGGTCCCTTTGAAATTATTCAACGGATTGGAAAAGTTGCCTATAGACTTGCGCTTCCTCCACATCTTTCGGCAATACATGATGTATTTCATGTATCAAATCTGAGAAAGTACATTAGGGATCCAGAGCATAAGATAAGTTACGATGACTTACATGTTGAGCCAGACTTGACATACCAAGAGATACATGTGCAAATACTTGAAAGAGATATCAAGAAATTGAGAAACAAAGAGGTGCCTCTAGTTAAAGTCAAGGTTCAGGAACGCGATATGCGTATGCGTTCGGACTAGTCACCGAATACTGAATAAGCGGTATGCGGGGGCATATGCGGGGTATATGTGGTTCTACATGGTTTTCTAATTTTTTATTTAAAAATAAATAAATATCTATGAATAACATTACCACTGACTTTATGTATTTAAGTGGAGTTAAAGGAGATCTAAGAAAAACAATTGATGTTAAATGTGTGTGTATATACTTTTAATTGCCTCATATTTAATCACAAAAAATATTTACCACAAAAACTTCACTCATTATATCATTCATAATATGAAAATTTCAATATACATACATGCATTACATGAGCAAAACCTCAATCGGCGTATATAAAAAATACTCGACGATACATTGCATATACTCGTGAAATCAATACATGAGAAAAACATAAAACATTGAATATACATAGTGGTATAATGCATTGCAATTGTATAGAAATGCATGTCATATTCTTACCATTGAATGAAGGAAGAGGCAGAGTTACGGAATTAAGGACCTGAATGAGAAGATTGAAAAGTTGGGACTGCGGGAGCAGTATGCGGGGCATATGCGGGATATGCGGGGCATATGCGGGTCGCATATGCGGAGAGGGCGCTTATCGCACCGATTCATGTAATCGGTGCGGTCTGCATAGCGCACAGGCATATGCGGCCGCATATGCGGCCCGTGCGGCCGATTTAGTGAACAGTGGTTAGAGTATTGTGGCGGAACCAAGAGTTTGAAGAAGCCACATGGGAACCTGAGGCAGAAATGAGAGAGAAATACCCGTACTTGTTTGAATGATAACACTATGTATTATATATATGTTCATTATAAATGAAAGGGCGTTCATTCTCTTTAAGGTTGTTATGGTTTCAATCCTCTTTAATGTTGTTATGCCTGCATTTCTAGTCTCGAGGACGAGATTTGTTTCGTGTGAATCGGACTTCGTTTCAAATTGTTATGATTTTCGGAAGAAAGAGAAGTAAGGAAGGTTAAGATGTCATTAACCCATACCCATAATGACTGTCATTAAGACTAATTAAACATGATTAAAAAACTAATGATAGATTGAGCTAATGATCATTAGCAAACACTAATCAATAGTTAGCAAAAGATAAGCGTAAGTCGCGAAAGTTAAATCACGATCAGTGAAAGTTAATCATGATTAGTGTTAATTAAGCGTCATTAGCGAATCTAGAATCCTTTAGAATGTTCTAATTTAAGCCCCAAGTTTGGGATAAGTTTTGGCTAAAACCATGGGCTGCTAAACCATGGTTAAGGTCTAAACTATGGTTTTCTAACCATGGTTAGTGGTTTTCGGGAGCCTATAAATAGACCCCCTACCCATTCATTCTCTACGACTTCCACTATCACCACCACCCCAAGGGCTAGGGTCGAGAGGTCGGGAGGAGGAGTGGGAGGTGAGGAAAAAGCGCTAGCGAAACGTTGTCGGGAGAACGAGGAGGAGAAAGGTATGATCCTCTCTTAGTTTGCTTCGTAAGCTAGGCTTTCAATTCATCCTCTTGTTCTTCCAAGTTTTGTTCTTGATTCATCTTTCTTTCCGATTCGTTTTCCTGTTGTGGTTCGAGGAGAAATCTGTGTAACACCCTACTTAGGTACGGGCGGCTATGCACGTCAGTGACCTTGTGATTCGTCACACGTTCACTCACCTAAGATGCGTGGTGTCTACCGATTCTTTAGCTCTTGTGTTTGAGTATATTCTTTCAGTTTCGTTGTTATTTTCCTCTCGATTGATTTTATAGAGGAAACTCTTTTCGTTTTTATTTTGAAATATGTCCCGATATAAGGGGAAACTTATAGTGGTGAGGTAATTCCGATGGACTAATCCCTGATGTGGAATAGAAAGGAATAGGACTTAAATTAACAAAAAGGAATGAAACCTTTTGTGATAATAAGTTTTGCAAAATTACACAATTTGTTTGCTTTTCTCTTCTTCGTTACTTAGCATTCGCTAATTTTTATCCTATGATTTACGGAAAACCCAACAGGTGTCGCTGAGCCATCGCAAGGACTTTAAAAATCCATCCCACTTACATACTAGACATCCAGCCAGCCACAGTAGCTTTACTTTGTAAGGTAGTTAGTAATCATTTTGTGTATTTTTCTTTCAAGCTGATGTACATGTAATGGTTACATCTGAACTTTATTTTGTGAATGGAAAGTATTGAAATACATTCTTATGAGTATTTTTTTGCAGTCTGTTTTTGAATGTTAGTTGTGATTACTGAATAAATTATTGCTGAATAACCAGATCCGGATATGGGAGGATCCAACGGCCCGAGAATTGGGGTTGCAACAGTTGGCAACTCGAACCAACTTCACAGTGGAAGATGGTTGAGAAGAGATCAGAAAACAACCTTCGCCGATCAAGTGAGTAGATGCACCCATTGTTTTTAAAAACATGCCTCGAGGTGTTGAGGTGTATTCCTTGAGGCATTTTTCCTTGAAAAATGCCTCGAGACTATAGCCTCATGCAGCCTCAATGAGGCGTGTGCCTCGAGGCTTATGAGGTGCACCTCGAGGTGCTGCCTTATGTATGTGCTGATTTTTTTCTACAATATTTTTCTTTTCTATTGTGAGTTTTTCATCTTTCGTAGACAAGTATTTTCAAATCCTTAAGCTCACAATTCACTGAAATGCATTTTTTAGTTATTAACATGTTAAGCTCATTTTTACTTTGTTATGAATGTTCTTTATAAATCAACATGAACAAAAAATTGAGTATTGAGTCCTTAAATATAATGCATCTACTCTTTAGTATGAATCAAGCATAAATGCTTTTTTATAAAAATGTTTGGGTGAAGTCCCCTACTTTGACCTAAATTTAGAAAATTATATTTTTGTAAACATGTTTCAACTTTTCTTCTATTCAGTCAGGACTAAGTTAATACACATTAAAGTATGCATAAATAAAGATGGTCATAACATGCAATATTCAAGTATTTTATCCCTCAATCCTTATGGTAAAGTAAAAATTGATCATTAATTCAATGCTTACTCTCTATCCTTCTCAATTGAATGACATCGATATCTCACCTAATTTTGAAATATCATGACGTTAGCCTTGAAATATCATGGATTTATGTATTTAATCAAAATTATTTAATTTATAGAACTTAAATTGTAATTACAATTAATTATTATGTCTATAAAAAAATTCCTTTCACAAGTGAGGCTTGCGCCTCAAGGCTTATGCCTCGAGGCAATACTGAGAGAACGCCTTGATACGTCTCATGCTTTTTAAAATCTTGGATGCACCAGAGTCAATAATCCAAGTTGATGCCGGTGCATAAGCAGAGTTGGCTCTATTATCTAAGGTAGTAGCTACATGCATAGTAGAAGTAATCCCGCTTGGAGCAGAGTTCTGGAAAACCATTATTAAGCGAGTGATAGAAATCCCCTAACCATCGACGAACACCTTGAAGGCCCGAGACCATAGCTTGTAGTTATCTGTGCCCTTTAATTTGATAGAAGTGTCATGTACCATCAAAGAAAAAGTAGGATACGGTATTTGGTCTCAGTGGATGTCATGGTGGGTGTTTAGATCAAGAAAAAAAGAAACCTAGTAAGTAATCTGTTTCTTAAGCAATCATAAAGGTGATCTAATCAATTGCAAAGATGATATGTAATGACCGTAGGAGGCCCATATAGGGTTTTGGAATGCCATTGGTGGACTGATAACAAGGTTTGTGTGCCCTAGAGGCCGCAATTGGTGTTGGGGGGCACATTTGGCCCAATGGCAGTCTTAAGGTGCCTTAGCACCTCTTGGAGGCACCAAAGATGCATGCAAGTGGCCTGAAGAAGGCCTGAAGCCCTCGTTGGGGCCTTTGAAAATGGCTACCGACGGCCTTAGTGTAAAGCCTTGAACTTGGCATATCTCGGATCCTATATAATAAAATCCGGCTCGTCAAAAGGAAACCAACGGAATTTGTTTCGTGTAAATCGGACTTCGTTTCGATTTGTTAAGAATTTCGAAGAAAGAGAAGGAGGGTTAAGACGTCATTAACCCATAATGACTGTCATTAAGACTAATTAAACATGATTAAAGAAACTAATGATGGATTAAAAATCGCTAATAATCATTAGTAAACACTAATCAATAGTTAGCAAAAGATAAGCGTAAACCATGAAAGTTAAATCGTGATTAGTGAAAGTTAATCACGATTAGTGTTAATTAAGCATCATTAACAAATCTAAAATCCTCTAAAATGTTCTAACTTAAGCCCCAAGTTTGGGATAAGTTTTGGCTAAAACCATGGGCCAAAACCATGGGCTGCTAAACAATGGTTAAGGTCTAAACCATGATTTTCTAACCATGGTTAGTGGTTTTCGGGAGCCTATAAATAGACCCCCCCACCCATTCATTCTCTACGACTTCCACTACCACCACCACCCCAAGGGCTAGGGTCGAGAGGTCGGGAGGAGGAGTGAGAGGCGAGGAAGGAGCGCTAGCGAAGCGCTGCCGGGAGAACGAGGAGGAGAAAGGTATGATCCTGTCTTAGTTTGCTTCGTAAGCTACGCTTTCAATTCATCCTCTTATTCTTCCAAGTTTTGTTCTTCATTCATCTTTCATTGCGATTCGTTTCCTATTGTGGTTCGAGGAGAAATCTGTGTAACATCCTACTTAGGTGCGGGCGGCTATGCACATCAGTGAACCCTGTGATTCGTCACATGTTCACTCATCTAAGACGTGTGGTGTCTACCGATTCTCCATCGCTTATGTTTCTATTCTTTCAATTATTCTTTTATAATTATTTTGATGGAGAAATTTGTGTAATACCCTACTTAGGTGCGAGCGGCTATGCACGTCAGCGAATCCTATGATTCGTCACATATTCACTCACCTAAGATGCATGGTGTCTACCGATTCTTCATCTCTTGTTGTTTGAGTATATTCTTTCAGTTTCGTTGTTATTTTCCTCGATTGATTTTATAGAGGAAACTCTTTTCATTTTTATTTTGAAATATGTCCCGATATAAGGGGAAACTCTGCCGAAATTTTCCGAGAAATATGTCCCGATATAAGGGGATCTCTGCCGAAATTTTCCTAGAAATATCACCTCGTATAAGGGGAAGCTCTGCTGAAATTTCAAGAGAAAATATGTTCTTGGTGTTCTTAGTGTTCTTTGTTCGTTCTTCGCATTCTAAACTCGTTCTTAGCATTTTTGAAACGAAAATGAAATTCGATCTTTTCAGGAGCCTTAAAACATCCTTTCTGAAAACGAAACACGATAAAGCCTTGTATACGCGAGAGAGAGCTCGACTAGGTGACGAAATCCTTCCTTTTGCTGTAGGGTTTTCATACGATATTATTAAATTCTTGATTTTATGTTCTTTGCTATGAAGAACCTTAATTTTGGCTATTTTTGAAAAAGTCTGAAGAGTTGCTTTGTGATTTCCACTAAAATAAGGTTTAAGCATCAAATTGATGCGGTAGTTTTGAAAGTTAGGATTTGCGAGTTAAAATAGGCATAAATACGAGTATATATGCATATGAATAATATATATGTGAGTCTACACTAAGTGTTGCTGATTATGCAAATCGAAGACTTAACAAAAGAATTATATCATGGGAATTGATGTGGTTTGAGTTGGATCCTAAAAACGATCGTGTGTCACGTTAAGGATGACTGGGAGTAGAACTACAGGTCGGGCATGCAACCTGTAGGTTTGTCGGAAGGAACCCGTATTGACATTTCCCTATCTAGGTAGTACACGGTTGTCCTGTTATGATAAGTGCGCACGAAATGAATGATTTGCAACGCGTGGTACCGGGAGCCTATATCTTCAGGTTGAACGGAAGATGTGGTCGTGCGATGTGGAGGCACGAGTGGTTCAATGGCGGCTGGGTCACGATAATATGTATTTAAAACCGCTAGGTTATATAATTAAATGTTAGCCTAAGGTTTTAAGCAACCGAGTCCTCGAGGACGGTGTGTTCATTTGTTTTCCAGGCCGAGGGTTTGAGACTCTGTTTAATAAAAGAAAAAAACAATTGTCAGGGTAGTATTGGAGGATTGGTTGAGAAGATGTGCGACGTCATAAGCTTACCAAGATTCAACACAATCTCCAATCCCGAAGAGTCCACAGCTTCAGAGTCCAAGAATGGTGGGGATCCCCTGGACTAATCCCTGACGTGGAATAGAAAGGAATAGGACTTAAATTAACAAGAAGGAATGAAACCTTTTGTGATAACAAGTTTTGCAAAATTACACAATTTGTTTGCTTTTCTCTTCTTCGTTACTTAGCATTCGCTAATTTTTATCCTATGATTTATGGAAACCCCAACAGGTGACGGTGAGTCATCACAAAGACTTTAAAAATCCAGCCAGCTTACATACTAGACATCCAGCCAGCCACAGTAGCTTTTCTTTGTAAGGTAGTTAGTAATAATTTTGTATATTTCCTTCCAGCTGACGTACATGTAAAGAGTAGTAGTGGGACAATGGATAATGTAAACTTTATTTTGTGAATGGCAAAGTGTTGAAATACTTCCTTCTGAGTATTTTTATTTGCAGTCTGTTTTTGAATGTTAGTTGTGATTGCTGAATAAATTATTACTGGATAACCAGATCCGGATATGGGAGGATTCGACGGCCCCAGAATTGGGGTCGAGACACTTAGGGTGTCTTAGCACCTCCTGGTAGCACCGCCGACAGTTGTAGATGGCCTGAAGAAGGTCTGACTCGTTGGGGCCTTCGAAAGTGGCTAGCAATCCGTGCACTGGTGGAAGCCCTATCGACAGCCTGTAGGCCTCGAGGAGGTCTGGCAAAGGTTCTAACAAAGACGGGAGGCCTCTAGCAGCAACTTCGGGGCATGCATGTGACATAGCAAGAGCCCTAGCGCCAGCTTAGAGGTGGTTGGTGGCGGCCTAGGGGCTAGGATGTGGCCTTGGGGGGTGGGGGGGCTAGCAACGTTAGGGGCCCGAGGAGACCCTCCTGACGGTGCTTCAAGGGATGTCGATGGATTAGGGTTGGAGGTAGCGACGGGAATTAGGTCAGAACACCGTCTAGGGCTTCTTATATAGCATGAAACCCTAAAGAGCCAAAAGAAGAAATTACATAACCAAAGGGTTACACGACTCCAAAATAACTCTAACAGATGTAATATCTGCATGACTATTAGTAGCATAGAACAATCCTTTGCCTCGCAAAATTTTCACATATGTTAGTATGAGAAGAACATCATGTAAATGCCTCTACTTTGGCATTTCCATGTAGTAGTTGACTATGATCAAAACATAAGATATATCGGATCAAGTGATTGTAAGATATAAAAGTTTGCCCACTAAGTACCTATAGCGTCTAGTATCCTGAAACAAGGTGTTTGTTGACGTGGCATGACTTTGAGACCCGACCGGAATATAGGGCAATTTATAATTAAGTACTGCAGCATTTACAAGAATGTCAAGGCAGTATTTTCTATGGGATACACATGACAAGGATAACGGTATATGAAGCGCATCTCAGAATAAATACAGAGTATCTAACATGGTATTGTGAAATACAATGGTGCTGATCTCTGACGTGAGTATACCAAATCAGGCTTGTAGGCTATATTTAGGTTGTAGATAGTCTTATGCATAAGGTACACATACTCCCCCTCAATGGTGTAGCGAGGTGGGTGTGTCAAATAGACCTCCTCAAGATCACCACAGAGGAAGGAATTATAGACATCTAACTGAAAATCGGTCATCTTTTATTGGCAACAATAGAGATAATCTTACGGATAGGTCACATCCTGGCCACTGAACGGAAGTCTCAAAATGGTTCGTATTGTAATTCTAAGTAAAGCCCTTTATCACTAATCATGCATTCAGTCTATCCACTGAGCCACCTGGATCATGTTTGGTTGTGAAACCCATCTATAAGGTACTGTAGCAACACCTGTAGGATAAGTAACAAGATCCCAAGTGCTCCCTGAGGCAAGAGCATCCACCTCATCATCCAAAGCCTTCATTCATCCTAGAGCCTAAAGATTCGTGTAATCATCATATGAAAGAGCCATTGTCATATGTAAACATCACGTCACATCTTGATACTCCACTAGTAGAAGTAAAAGGTGGCATAAGTTCCAGAGTACATTGCCTTTTAAACTTCCCCAGAACAATGGGAAGAAAGACCATCCAAATATACAATGGGAGGTCAATTGAAGAAAGCTCATCATCCTGCGATGTAGGAACAAGAAATGGGACAAACTCTATATAGTGCCTCTTGTGGTAGACTTGGAACGGAGGGAACTCAAAGGAAATATCATTGACAGGATCAGAAAAGATGTTAGTCTTTTCAAAAAGATGATATCAGTAAAAATGTAATATCAGCACTCAATTAGGTCATAACATCATACCCATTCTAGGTCCTTGAATACCCTAAAACATACACTAGATTGCACGTGTAGATAACATATGCTCGTCCTACAGATTATGACAAAGGCAGGGCAATCAAAAACTCACAACGGCAGCGGAAAAGATTCCTTGCCATCAACAAGTAAGAGAACGATGTTACTCTACCAAGAACAGACGAGGGTACCCTATTAATAAGGTAGGTAGAAGTAATGATGATGTCTTTCCAAAAGATAGATGACTTCATCTGAGTAAGGAGGCTGCAGGCAACATCCAAGATATGACGGAGTTCCTTTCCACCGCTCGATTTTGTTGTAATGTGTAGGGACATGAGGCCTGATATAGGGTACTCCAAGTAACAAACTAACTAGCTAAGTAATACTGAAAATACTCGAGCACTCTCAAATTGGAAAATTGTAATGCTAAAAAAAGAAGTTTTATGAACTCAAAGAAAGACTCGACGATCATATGAATTTCTAATTGTTCATTCATCAAATAAACCCAAGATGATCTACAATAATCATCAATAACAAATGACAAAATACTTATGACTACCCATACTACAGATTGGATAATGTCCCTACATATTGCAATGTACTAAGCAAAAGGAGAAGAGCATCCATGCTCAGTCCTGAGGGGGACGATGCTCTATGATGTCCTCCAAACTAACATGCCTCACACTCAAAAGGCTTAAGGTCAGTTAAGGGGACATTTGTAAGAGAGCTTTGGAAGATGGGTGGTCAAGATGTAGGTGTCACAGGAACAAGCAACAACAACCAAAGTACCTCCATCAAAACAGGTGTGGATAGGAATATCAATAAAATATAATTCTTCCTTCTCATGGCCCCCACCAAAGATGTGCATCGTCTGGATGCCCAAAATCTCATCAAAAATATATCTACGATTGAGTTCAAAATGTAGTCTATGTATAGATGATAAACTCCAAGGAAAGATGAGACAGAACAGAACTCCAAAAAGCTGGAGTCAATAAGAGAACTCTACTATCAAGAGCATCATTCGTTAATTAAATTGACTTCACGTGTGTGGAAGGTTGAGAAGAAGACAGTAAATGACCTTCTCCCGTCAGACGAGTTGAGGCTCTAAAATCAATAATCCATGCTCTCATGTAGAAGTAGAAGTAGAATTGTCCAAATACCTGAAGTAGTAGCTAGACTGACACTATGTACATTATCACTTGCAAAGGCAGGATTACTTTGCAGTAGCTACATGTGTCAAGAGCGGTTTGCAAGAAAGAGAAGCAATTTGCCACATCTATTAAGGAGTCACGACCTCGTCTACCATGGAATCTTGAACAATTATGTTATTATCCATAAGCAAGGAAAGTTATGGTCTTTGTTTGTTGAACTTGTCAAGACTGACCAAGAGTGGAATCAAGTTGTTGAAGTAGTTCGAATATCCCATGAAGAGATGGAAAAGTGTCGAACATAAGGAATCGATCGTTTACCATAAACTAGCATGGGCTAAATTTTACAAAAAATTATATACTTGCCATGTCGGTCTCTCTATCACCTGCTTAAGGCAGTAGGCCAACTGAAAAACAAGGTCCTCATACAAGCCAACGATATGTCAATATTACAGAATAATCGAGGAGTTACCCTGAGAGATGGACCAGATCTGCATGTAACTATCAACAAGGTGGATTTGGTTATCTATTAAGAATGTCTAAGGCTACTCCTCCCATCCATGGTGATCTTGTATAGGAGATTGGCAGCATTTATATGATCCACACTATTAGCCAACTAGTTCAAGCCCTAATAATTGTCATGTAACCTTGGTTCATAGTCTTGTCCTCGTCCTTGAAAGGATCTTTTGTGAGGATATATAGCTTTCTCTAACCACCTTTGCACACTTTAAATGCCTGAAACCATAGTACATAATTCTTTACGCCCTTGAGTTTAATAGAAGTCTCTTGAGCCACAATAGATGAGATGAATACCACTGGTTTTGTCTTGATCAGAATCTTGGCCAATGTGGTCAGATAAAAGGAAGAATAAGTCTATTTAATCATCAATGGACAATGAGGTTATCACATTGAATGTGTTGTACACTATTGTTGTACCATAATGCACTGATATTCCTAATTTGTGATACGCATAGATAGATATGTTGGAGAGATGTGTTGTTGTACTACACAAAGAGATGTAGTGCATAGAGATGCACTATTGTTATCGATGGGTGAAGTCTTGTCAAATTTTCAAAAACCGAACCAAAAAACAAACTGCCCAACTACTGATTTTGAGATGTATGGTTGGACGATCGACTGGTCAATCCAATGATGATGTCAGTAGTTCATAAAATTGGAAAAACACCGAACTATTGTATTGTTTTTTTTTGCTTCATATGGTCCAACCGAGTTCGACTAATATTTCTTACAAAAAATGTATTATACTACATCATTTATTTAAAAATATTCATAAAATTCATGTATTCAATATATAAATAAATGTAATGGGTGTATATTTCAGGGAATTTATGTCATTTACTCTAAAAAGAGTAAATTACACAAATGCTTAAACTCAACGACAACAACAATAAAGTCTTTTCCCACAATTAAGTAGGATCGACTACATGGATTCTTCGCCTCCATTCAGATCTATCTTAGATCAATCTCGAGCTTATATCTACAAAACTAAGATCCCTTCGTATAGTCTCTTTCCAACACTTTTTGGGTCGTCCTTGCCCTCTCTTAGCCGGTTCAACATCCAAATACTCGCATCTCCTAATTGGTGCATCAGCTGATCTTCTTCGCAAATGACCAAATCATCTTAAGAGGATTTCTCACATCTTATCCTCGATCGGGGCTACACCAACTTTCTTTCTGATTGCATCATTTCGAATCTGATCATTACGTGTGTGTGTGTGTGTATGTGTGTCCACACATCCATATTAGCATTTTCATTTATGCTACAGTTATTCTCTGCACATGTCTATGGTTCACAGGCCAACATTCAGATCCATAGAGCAAAGCAAGTCTCACGGTTGCTTTGTAAAACTTTTCTTTAATTTTTAAAGGAATTTTTTTATCACCGAGAACAACAGAGGCTCCTCTCCACTTTAGCCAACATGCATTTATTCTATTAGTAACATCTTCATCAATTTCCTCACCATGTTGTAAAATAGATCCCATATCTCTATAAGAATCTCTCTTCTGAATGTTATCGTCACTAATCTTCATCTCAATTCCTTCACCATTGCTTCTATCAAAGGTGCACTCCATATATTATGTCTTAGCCCTACTTATACGAAATCCTTTAATCTTCAACTCATGTCTCCAGACCTCAAGCTTCTCGTTTACTCCATCTCTAGTCTCGTCATAAACATAATATCATCAACAAATAACATACACTAAGGTAACTCATCCGGAATGTGACTTGTCAACTCGTCCATATCAAAGTAGAAAGAAATGGACTCAAAGATGAACCTTGATGTAAACAAATGTTGATGTCAAAATAGCCAGTCTTCCCAGACGAGGTCCTTACACAAGATAAAGCCCTATTATACATGTCCTTTATGAGGTTAATGTATAGGACAAGTACTTGTCTCTTCTCCAAAACTCTCCACAATATCTTTCGTGGGAAAGAATCATAAGCCTTTTCTAAATCAATAAAGATCATATGGAGGTTCTTCCTTTCAGCTCTATAAATCTCCATTATTCTCGTCAGCAAATAGGTGGCTTCAATAGTTGACTGACCAGGCATGAATCCGAAATGATTTTCTTTTATGTTGGAAACTTGCCTCAACCTTCTCTCGATCACACGTTCCCAAATTTTCATAGTGTGACTCATCAACTTGATACCTCATAATTTGAACAATTTTGAATGTCTCCTTTATTCTTATAAAGAGGCACCACGATACTCCTCCAATCTTCAGGTATTTTCTTGCTTCGCCAAATAACATTGAATAGATTCTTAAGGCAAGTCAAACCGCGCTCACCTCGAACTCTCCATACTTCTACAGTATGTCATCCGGTCCTACACCTTTCCCAAGTCTCATAACCTTCAAAGCCTCATCTACTTCCTTTCTTTGTATTCGTCTATAGCTTGCACGATTCAAGTAACTTTCACTGCTAGCTAGATCAACCAAAGTGATCTCTCTATTACCTTCCCCAATGAAAAGTTTATGGAAGTATTGCTCTCATCTAGTCTCTATATCCTTCTGAGTAACAAGCATGCGACCTTCCTCATCCTTAATGCATCTCACTTGAGAAAGGTCTTTGGTCTTTCCTTTTCTTGCTTTGGCCAACCAGAATATATCCTTCTGGCCCTCCTTAGAGTCGAGATTTTTATACAAAACTTCATAAGATTTTGACTTAGCTTCGCTTACAACTTTCTTTGCTACCTTCTTTGATATATATCCTTAGACATAACTTTAAAGCATGCTCTTTTAATTTTTAGTTTCCCTTGCATCCTTCATTCCATCACCAAGCTTCCTTTTGACCTGGAGCTCCTCCTTTTGACTCACCTAGCATCTCTTTGGCTACCTTTCGAATACAAGATGCTACTGCCTCTGAGATCTCATTTGCACTTCTGATACAATCCCAAGATAAGTCTTCTAAAACCTTTTCCTCGAAGCTCGATTGCTTCAGTGGAAGATTCCACCATCTAGTTCTAGTAATCTTAGGAACCCTCCTTTTCTTTACCATCCCTTTTATTTGTACATCCAAGACTAACAAGCGATGTTGGGTTGTCAAACTCTCTCCTGGGATTACTTTGCAATCTTTACAGCACAACCGATCTCTTCTCCTCAACGTAAAGTAATCTATCCGTGTTCTAGTTGGCCCACTATTATAAGTAATTAAATGTTCCTCCCTCTTCTTGAAGAGAGTGTTTGCTATGAAAATATCATATGCACTACAAATCCAGAATGACTTTTCTCTCTTCATTTCTATCCCCAAAACCATGTCCTCCATGAACACTAGCATACCCTGAAGCATCTTTTCCCACATGTCTATTTAGATCTCCACATGTGCAAATAATCTCTCTTTGTATGATTCCTTGTAAAATCTTATCCAGATCCTCCTAAAAAGCGTGTTTAGTCCTTTCATCTAAATCAATTTGCGGTGCATAAACTGAGATGATATTCAGAATTTCTTCTTCAAGCACCAGTTTTAACAAAATAATCCGATCCCGAATCTTTGCACCTCAACCACACAATCCTTCAAATCCTGATGAATAACCACTCCAACTCCGTTTCTACCCTTATCTTTACACTGAATATCAAAGTTTAAAGCATGTCTTCTCGATCTCTCTTGCTTTCTCTCCAACCCATTTAGTCTCTTGAAGACATAATATATGAATCTTCCTTCTTTCCATCATATCCACTATCTCCGTCAATTTTCTAGTTAAAGGCTCCACAAGTGCTTAAACTATATAACCAATTTCAATATTGTACTCGAGCTTTGAAAAGTAATAATGTTGTACTCGATTTTTAAGATTTGTTTCAAATTGGTTTTGTTGAAATATAAACGTGGAAGCAAAATCGATAATCAGAAAGAGAAACCAAACATAAACATCATGAGTATTACGTGGAACCCAAATCCATGAGGGAGCAGGATGAAACCACGAAGGGAGATCTCAAAGGGTCGAATCATCTATTGCAAGCTCTCAATGAGTACAGGAGTGCGAGGCTCCTTATATAGCCCACAGACAGACCGGAGTCCCTCAGATAGTAGATGTGAGACTAAACGTGAGTAAGGAGATCCAAATACCCTCTATTACATACTCCAACACTTCCCCTCAAGCTGGAGAAGAAAAACTGCAGCTTGCAACAAAAGAAAATATACAACGCATCTTCGTTTGATACATCTGAGAGAGACAACCTTCTCGAATGGGATTACCCATTTGAAGTAACTATTGTTGGTAGAGGACCTCGCTCGAGGATAGGTCTACGAAGATCAGGTCACCTGGAAAGAACATTAGTCGTACATGTAGTAGTCGTTGTAACAATCAGGTCGTACCTGGAGTAGAGTCGTTATAAAGGAAGAAAGACCAGCACTTTCTTCTTTTTCTCGGCTATTTTTTTGTAGTGTCCAACATGGAGCCCAACTTTTTTATTTAGGGTTCTCATTGGGGGAACCATCTCTCTCTCTTGAATGCTCTAGCAGGAAGGTGGTCTTCTCAGGTCCCATCGCTACTGTCAAGCATAGGAGAGGAGGCACGGTAGCGTCGACATATGCAGGGGTAGGTGTGGCAATGCCAACATACGTGGGTTCGGGGTTTTTCTCAAAGAAGGTGGCTACTTGCGGTCTGGAGGACAGTGCGGGAGTCTAGGCACATAGTGTGGAAGGGGCAGTGTTGATGTCAACGCGAGGAGGGCCTTCTATAAATTGGTAGGGCTCTTAGTTGGGTGGCACCCCCTCTAGGTATTTGTGTGCATGCGTACTTGGAGAAGAAGAGGCCCCAAGCAAGGAGCGTCGCCTAGAGATGAGGAGACCCGCTAGGTGGGGCTGTGAGCAAGGTTTAAAAAAGCGCGGGGTGGTCCAAGGCGTTTTCTCTGAAATTGAGGCGAGGCGTAAGCCTCGAGGCGGTCGAGGCGTAAGCCTCAATTTTTTTGGAAAAAAATTAAAATTAAAGTAAAATACATTTAAAATATATATTACTATTACATTTTGCCAAAAATACATCAGGAATAATTTAAAACTAGTAAAAGATACAATACATAAGCGATGAAGGCATTGAAGTTCAAAAAAACTAATACTAAGCCACTAATATACAGAATATCAAGTTCCAATTCCAACTTCAATGACTCTATATGAGTATTAAACTAAAGTCTATACTTAATACTAAAGTACAATAGAAATCATAATCTTTAGTGCGAATAAAAAATATTAATATGCCTTGAATCCCAATCAATTGTCTTGTTAGACGTAGTTGGAGAACTGTCATATTATTTGTATTCAGCTACTCACAATAAAATGTAGTAATTAGTTTACCTTCAGTCTTCACGTGTTTATTTTTCAACATTACTTCATATATCATATATGTTATAACTATTGTAAGTTCACAACTTATACAACCAAACAACAACATCAAGTTGCAAACTTGCAACTAATATAAAATTCTATTACAATTCAAACAAAAATATGTGTAATAGAACTAGTATGTGTAGATGTATGATAAATTGAATATGATGTATACAAGATCATGTAACTTCGCTTGTTTCAAGCTATCTCTTCTCTTTGCATGGAGCTATATATAGAAATATGCAAGGTTTAACATGGAAACAAAAATACAAAAATAAAAAATATAATGATAAAAAAATAGGGTCATGTGTAATAAAAAATGTAAAAAAAGCCTCATGACTCGAGGCTTACGCCTCCGCCTCACCTCGAGCGCCTCACGCCTCGAGCGCCTCAGGCGAGGCTGCGGCGTATGCCCCTAAGTATGTACCTGAGGCGTGCGCCTCGGGGCGCTTTAGGCCCGCCTCGCCTTGAGGCGTACGCCTTTACGCCTCGAGGCGCCGCCTTTTAAAACCATGGCTGTGAGGCACCAGCTGACAAGGTTTGGAGGCACCACTGTTGCCTGTAGGATGAAGGGGAGAGGGGAGTTGTTGCTTCTCCTTCTCCCTCGATCGAACTTTTTTTGAATAACTCATGGGTTTGTCACAGCCGATCTCGAAGACTGGCATAGGAATCCCCCCTCCCTCCTATATAGTTATTCGTTATGCACAAACCTGATCTAGAACTTTGAAGAGAGCGGCGTTGATTTGAAGTATGACCTAGAGAGGTGGTGCCACCTAAAGATGGTGCAGTGTCGCTAGTACTGCCTAGAGGTGAGTTGGGGATGTATCACATCGAGGAAGTGGCCTAGAGCATTGGTGTAAATATGTATGCCCTGGAGATGGTGTGGAGGCTCACCGTATATGCGAAGATCATACACGAAGAAGTAGCATGGAGATCAGGGTTCCACAAAGCTTAGAAGCTTTTCTCAAACTTGGTGATATCTTGATCTTAACATGAAGTCCAAAGAACATAAAAAAGAATCAAACTAAAAATCAAACTCAGAAAACTGATTCTTACAAAGCTAACTTGCTCTCACACCATGTTGAAATATAAGTGCGGAAGTAAAATCAATAATCAGAAAGAGAAATCAAACATAAGCATCTTGAGTTTTACGTAGAACCTTACTCTGTGAGGGAACAAGATGAAACCACAGGAGAAGACCTCTAAGGACCAGATCATCTATTGCAATCTCTCAATGAGTACAGGGAGTTGGGGCTCCTCATATAGCCCCACAGACAGACCAGAGTCCCTTAGATAGTTGATGTGGGACTAAACATGAGCGGCGGTAATTGGATCTTGGAGAAATCCAATTACCCTCTATTACATACTCCAACAGGTTTAAACTAAAGAGCTTTAAGACTAGTACGACGAAATAAACAATTAAATTTTAGTAGTTTCGGACCATATTGAAATAAATCTCAATGATCAAGTACCATATTGATACTCTTTAAAGTTTAGATTGCCATTTAAATTTAGCATATATTTCAGGGAATTTTATTTTTATTTACTCCAAAAATAATTATTAAAACTCTAGTAAATTACAAGAATTGCTAACTTACTGCTTATCATAGTGTGATGATGACAACTTCTTGATGTGGAGGTAGTATTTGTTGTTGTTGGAAGTGGACGATATCATGCATAAGGTTGGAAGGGAGAGGCAATGCTCACGGGGGGGAGGAAGGTAAATGCAATATTGGGTTGCTACCACACGTGCATTCAAGGTCAAAGGGATGAACCTTTGACTTTTTTATGGGAACTTTGAATGGGAGAAGAGTTGCATTGAGAAAGCATGAAAAGAGAAGAGTCAAAGGAGTATCAAACTAGGAGCTAGATTGGAACTAGAATATGACTAGTTTTTAAGAATTTGCATTTTATTTAATAACTAGAAACTATTTTTAATTCAAAAAATAAATGTTTCAATCAATAATTTGATTAAATTGGTTCAACTGGGTCAAGCAGACTGTGTTTTGACCATTTGACTCATTTATTTTCTTCAAGTAAAAATCGGTCGGTTAGACAGCTTTTTTCCTATTGTTGGTAGATGTGTCGGTTGGATTTGGTTTTTCAAACCCTTAACTGTTCATCATAGGTTGTGATATATTGCAGAGATGCAAGAAGTAGACCTCCGAAATGTTTCAACCAATGGTTTGATTAAAGTGGTTCAACTAGGTCAAGCGATATGTGTTTTGACCATTTGACTCATTTTTATTTTCCAAGTAAAAATCGGTTGGTACAGCTTTTTCTGATTGTTGGTAGATGTGTCGGTTGGATTTGGTTTTATCATCATAGGTTGTGATATATTGCAAAGATGCAAGAAGTAGGCCTCCAGAGATGTGCCAAGTAGTTGGCGAGATGCTTATGCGTATACGTTGCAAAGATCCCCTTGCAGGGTGTGATAATCATCCACTAGTGGTGATGATCTTTATTGCTCCAAATCATATATCGCCTAGAAGTACAAGATGCTCAAGATGGCAACACGTAAGGGCGCGAGATGTGTGAGAAGTTATTGATGCGTGAGATGGCAATGAAAGTATAATGCTCTAGATGCATGAGACTGATGTCGATGTATTCTAGGTAGTAGATGATGCATGTTGTTGTTGTTTATGCATGGAAGATGGATGACGAGCAATGCATGGTAAGCGTGTGGCGGAGTGAAGAGGAGGTTCGGTGGTGGGGTCTAGATTTTGGGTCAAAAAAGAGGCCCAGAGCTCCGTTTCAGGGTTGTCGCTTTGACATCATGCGGGAAAAAAGTGAGATAATTTTATTCAAGGGGCTAGGTTTCTTGTATAGAGTAAAACCTTAAAATCTTAATCACATAAAAAAGGAAAATATGATAGTGTATGACAACTCCAAATAGAAAGCACAAAAATCAACAAAAAAATACAAATGCATTTGTAGATGGACAACTTAAAAATGATCTATGTGGAAAAACCCTGAGAAGGTCCGTATAACAGTGAAGTCATAAGAGTATAGTTAAGCACATGAAAGATTTACATGAAGTAAATGACCTATAATTTATTTTATATTTTATAGAATTCCTTGGAGGTAGGCATTGCTGGCAACAATAGGTTATCGCATTGGACTTTGTCAAAAGAACATTACAGCTACTTGAACGGTTTTTACATTTTTTTGATGGAAAAGAGAGTGAGCTCCCGAGGTGGGACTCACCGTAAGATCATTTTATTAATAAAACTATGAAAATAACGTGATATATTACCTGGATTCCCAAAAGTCCATAAGAGCCCTACAATGAGATATTACATTTTCCGAGTAAAACCTCTAATTTTTAAAAATGAGATAATTTCTTGCCAACCAAATAGCCCAAAGCGTCGCAAATGACTTAGCAACATCATCTGAGGAGTTGCTTCCGACCTTCCTTACCACCTCCCAAAAGCCCGCTGGGCCATCAGCCCTCACCCACAAGATCGTCAGCTCCCTCCAAACCTTCGTCGAAGCCACGCAAGTGAAGAAGAGATGCTCCGAATTCTCTGTTTGCTCCAACATTTATCACATGTCAGGTCCTGTAGACCAAAAATCATTGCCCTCCTAGCTTTGTCACAGAGTCTATCTTTCCGCAGGCCCCAGAGGAAGACCTTTATCCTACTTGGAATTTTACTTGCCCAAATAATCTTTATGTCCTGGCATAAGTCCCTATCTTGGCCCTCTCCACAATTTCTGAGCTCTCCATACAAACGCTTGACCAAAAATCTGGCCTCCATCCACTAAAGTGGTCCCTGCTCATAGGGAAACCTTCTGTGGAAGGAGTCTCCGACTGCGAACTAATCAAATTCCCCCTCCTTTGATCCGAGAGGACAGCAACAAACGCCGGCAACCATGCCCCTCACTGAGCCATTGCACTTAAAGTGGCTCCTTTTGTTGCTGCCACCGCAAAAAGTCTCGGAACGGTTTTTACATACAACTCACACTTATAAAATATCAAGATCTAAGAATCTCCAACAAGATAAGAAGCTAGATCACGTTTCGACAACCCATGATCTCATGGAAAGATTCAAATGTTGAAAAAATGAGGTCAAGAAGTTTGCAGGTCGCCCCATTGCAGCTATATGGATCTTAATCATCAACGAGATAGCACTTATCCCCTTTTTTAGAGGTACAGCTGTCAAACAATTAAGTTCTCTTTGTAAATTTGACCCTATTCTAGAGGTTCATACATGTTCGAGGGAAACCTTGAACTATAGACATTAGACATGCTTTCATCAGTCATTAAGATCTCTTTCAGTTTTGTGAATTCACTTATCCATTATCTTTAAATAGTGCCAATTTACAAGTTAAAAAAGTGTTACGCATGTTGAAGGCAAGCATCACAAAATCAATAAAAACCCATTGTATGCACATTTTTGAATTGGGTTTTTTTCCAGTAATTTCTCCATGTATAAGTAACAAATACACGGGCAAGTTTATCTGCACAAATAATGCATTCTAATAGAATAAATGTAGATATTACGGAATAAAAGAAATTCGAATATTCCAAAATTGCAACACTAGTCACCTCTTCACCAAAGGACCATGGTTCATGGTCAAGACTGCCTTTCTCACTATGGGCTCGGCAGAAAGGAAACATCGCTCCTATACCGACCCATCTTGCGAAAAGCTTAGGTGTTGCATTCCCAATGAAGCCACCAATATCTGGTCCTGAAAAGGGCTGGCCGCTAAGCCCCTGGGAAGGAAGGTATGAAGATGTTACTGCAGAGACTTTAAGTCTAGGGATAATAGCTATTACTTCCTTCAGTCCAAAGTAGTTCAGTGGAGGTGTAAATATTATCCCAAATTCAATTACTACCACTCTGCATTTTTGCATTTACAGCAGGGTACAGTAAATCTCAATAAACTGTAAAAGAATATATGGAAAGCAGTGACAAATATCGACAAATATCATCAGCTTACAAAATCCCCAACTCAAAATTTGTGTGGTTGTATTAATGCCAAGGCAAGATGAGTAGGGTTCTGAGAAAAGTAGATTTTAAATGATGGCAGTGGTGGCGGCGGTGTGATGCAACGGTGGGGCGATCACTAGGCTTGTTATGATGCAATTTTAATCTAAACAAGTAACTCAGAAGAGGAAGTTGAAAACATCGATGATTGCCAATAACACCATGATGATGCTTATCACTGCATTTGCAATAAAATTAAAGTAAGATATCTTTCAAGAGGACAAAACATGTGTAATGATGTAGCTAGACTTCCCAGAAAAAATAAGTACCTCTGGATCATATGATGCAAATTCAATAAAAAAACATCATTCCAATTTTAGGATATTATGTAGAGACTGCAATCTTGGGAGATACTGATGATATAGCTAGCATAAATGAAAAAAATCTTCAAAACCCCCGCATTAAAACTGATTTTCAAGACAGCTTACCAATTGAAGAACCATGGATACGCTCATGCGTAGATGTTCCCAGGTAGATTGGTTATCCCCAGTCCAAGTAGCAGCGTGTCTTTGACTACCTATAAAGCCAGCCCTCGTAAGAACAAAGGGACGCAATTTTTCTTTGGCCTTTCTCATTCCTTCATAAGTTGACCTTGCCATGAGCATACCATATACCTATATATTGTGTCCATGAGTTCAAAGTAGATATTTGAAAACTCAGAATGATTAAAATACATGCTGATCACTGTAAGATATGAATTTTAACATCACAAAGATGTGTGGGGATGGGGTCCAGGGAATGACAGATAAAGAAAGTACGTTATGGTAATAAGAGTGATCTTGATAGCCCCCGAGCTCAGCATCTCCTCTGTGGATGTTGGTCTCTGGCATTGTCTTTGTCACAGTCTGCAAATCACACAACGTAGGTAAAGCTCATTATAACCAAAAGATGTAACAGTTAAAAAAAATCTTATGGAGGGTAACCTCAAAAACAGAAGGTTCATTCATGTCATTCCAGATGCCATCAACACCATTGCAACTGAAACTTTCTACTAACTTGGCCCACCAAATGCGAACTTTTTCCTGGGTGAAATCAGGGAAGACACAAGGTCCGGGCCATACGCTACCTAAATGCAACCAGAAGCAAACTTTTTGCAGCTGAAGAAGATAAGATGCATAAAGATGCATAAAGAAAAGTATCATACCAATGAAAGGTTTTCCATCTTCCTTTTGGACCCAAACATCATGTTTGGAGCCATTATCATAGACAGCATAGCCAGCTTCTTGTTTTATTCCAGGGTCAAGCATCCAAATTGCTTTCAGGCCAATTTCATGTAGTTCCTTCGCCAACGAATTTGGGTCTGGGAAGTGTTTCTGAAATTTACCAAATATCAGACAAATGTACTTGTACTGCTGTGTGTGAAAGATGGGTAATTATGAAGTGTGGTTTAGTGCCTTGTAGTTAAAGCAGAGGGCGAACCATAGGCCATACTCATTGTTAGAGCCAGTTTACTTTTTATATTATTGAATTATAACCATTCAGGGCTGTTTTATGTGACTTTCTTTTTTATGAGATCTGTAGGATTTCACACAATATAAGAACACCCTAGATCTCTTGAATAAAACATCTCATTGCATTTTCTGATATTTCTCCACAGGGTATCAAAACAGTGATCATAGACACGTGTTCTGACCTAGATCCCATCGCCACCACAAGCCTCTCGTCTCCTTTTCCGAAACCCTTGAGTGGGTCCTTCTTATTCGACTAGGTCCCCGTGCAAGCCTCCAGGCCTTCCACACAGCCTGCAGCGGCATTGGGGATCTCCTGCATGGTGCCAATCTCATCTGGGTGTCGTCGCCACCACCTCTGCGCAACGCCAGGACCTCTGGCTGCCACCGCCTGCACCTCTGGGTGTTGTTGCCAGCACCTTCGTGTGCCTCCAGCACCTCTGGGGGCTACCCCTAGCACCTTTCGTGCACCTCCAGTACCTCTGGGTGCCACCACAACACCCCAACAGCATCTTTGTGTGCCTCAAGCACCATCGTGCACCTCATGTGCACATCCACAACACCCCAGCAGCATTACTTGTGGGTTTTCTACTATGGCAAACCATTGTTTGTGGCATCACAGCAATTGTTTGCCACCCAAGAGGCCCAAGGGGCTCAGAAACGGCGACCTAGGTCGCCCATATGCTTGATTAAACATCATCATCTTCTAGATTACTTATTGACGACGATGACATCTACTCCTGAGACCAAGCCCATGCACCATACTTCTTCGATGATGGTATAGGGCACATCTATTAAACTCAAGGACACGGAAAACTATATGTTCTGGTCTCGTTCTTTCAAGGTGTTCATCAGTGGTCAGCAAAAGAATCATATTCTACTAAAGATCCGTTGATAGAGATGGACAAGGATTACGACATGTGGTATGTGGACAATTTCCAGGTTATCACTTGGATGACCAATAATGTTGAACTGGACATTGCTACGAATCTTCTCTACAAACACTTAGCCAAAGAGATGTGGGCAGATCTGGAACAAGATTACTCTCAGAATACGATCAAGTCTCGCCTTGCATACATTTACACTTGGATCTGGTCTGCAACTCAGGGGGATTCCAGTTTTGTTGAGTACTACCGGCATCTAAACGCTTCACTACTCTCCCTCTCTCTCTCTCTCTCTTCTAACCTTTTTCTAGCCCGAACTATCTTAGTTAGACTCGATCTCAGAAAAGGAAAGAGTGGCAGGTGAGGCTTTTTGAAAGGGCCAAACCAAAGAGCGCGGAAGGATTGTCTTTGAGTTTCAGAGTTCGTTGACCTCTCGAGCTTGGAGTCTCTTCTTCAGCTGACGTAGCATATTAAGTAGCATTTATTAACCAATATATTAAGACTGACCTCATGCATGCCTATAACCAATATGTTTGATGAGCTTCTAATGTTTCAGCTAGCATGTTGTACTAAACAGTTGCAAGAGCGATCTGAATGACAAGTCTATCATTTTCTTTTTGGACTACATCTACGATACCAAATAGTGAAGCAACAATTTCTGATGGTTGATACCATGTCACCGATCCATACTACCTTCGGTCATCATTAGGAACTAGAGACCTCTGCTAGACGTACCTCTACTATGCCTCCTGCGGAGAATTCTGATCACTTTGTACCATTTGGGAAGAGAGGACGACAGAGCTTTGGAGAACGTGGAGGTCGTGACTTTGGTCGTGCTCGTGGACGTGACTCAGGACGTGGACGAGATTTTGGCCGTAGTCATGCTTGTGAGTTTACTTCTCCTCAGTACACATAATGCATCCATTGTGGGCATTGGAACCATCTGTCAGAGCGATGTTGGGCAAAGTTTGACATACAATCTAATGTCAGCAGTACCTATGAGATCACTTATGACACTGCAAAGGACTCGTCTGATCAGCATTCCGGTGGACTGTCAACACAGTTCTTTGCCTCAGATTATTGATGCAACTCCTACAGAATTCCAGCCTCTCCAATGGTGAAAGTACTATTATTGTTGATTTTTAAGCGTTTCACTACTCTCTCTCCCTCTTCTGACTTTTTTCTAACTCGAACTATCTTAGTTAGACTCAATTTCAGAAAAGGAAAGACTAGCAGAGGAGGCTTTTTGAAAGGGCCAAACCAAAGAGGGTGGAAGGATTGTCTTTGAGTTTTAGAGTTCGTCAACCCCTCGAGCTTGGAGTCTCTTCTTCAACTGACGTAGCTTATTGAGTAGCATTTATTAACCTATATATTAAGACTGACCTCATGCATGCCTATTTTTTTTACATGCAAAAGAGGGTAAGGTGAGCTCCCGAGTCGGGAGTCACCACATATTGTATTAATACTTGGAAATAAAGGTTACATTAAAGAGATGTCCAAAAATTATATAAGGCCCTGTAGTGGGAAACAACATTCTCCCAATAAAATCTCTGATTTTTGAAAATCACAACATTCCGCCCCAACCAAATGGCCCACAACACCGCAAAGGCTTAGAGCAATCATCCGACAAACCCCTGCCTATAGAGCGGATCGATCTCCAGAAAACATCGGTTGCAGTGGTCTCAACCCAAGCGAGCTTTGTGCCCCTCCAAACTTGTGTCGATGTAGCGCACCCAAAGAAGAGGTGATTCGCCCCTCATGCATGCCTATAACCAATATGTTCGATGAGCTTCTAATCTTTCAGCTAGCATGTTGTACCAAACAGGTGCAACAGCAATCTGAATGGCAGGTTTATCGTTTCCGTTTTAGACTACATCTATGATACCAAATAGTGAAGCAGTAGTTTCTGGTTGTTGATACCCAGCCATCGATCCATATTACCTTCGGTCATCATCAAGAACTAGAGACCTCCGCTAGACATACATCTACTATGCCTCCTGCGGAGAATTCTGGTCACTTTGCACCATCTGGGAATAGAAGACAACGGAGCTTTGGAGAAGGTGGAGGTCATGACTTTGTCGTGCTCATGGACATGACTTAGGACGTGGACGAGATTTTGGTCGTAGTCGTGGTTGTGAGTTTACTTCTTAGTACATACAATGCATTCATTGTCGGCATTGGAACCATCTGTCAGAGCGACACTGGGCAAAGTTTGACATACAATCTAATGTCAGTAGTACCTATGAGACGACTTATGATAATGCAAAGGCTCTCGTCTGATCAGCATCCCGGTGGACTGTCAACACAGCTCAATGCCTCATATTACTTATGCAACTCCTACACAATTCCAGCCTCTCCACTGTTGAAAGTACTATTATTGTAGATTTTTTTAGAAGACGGTGGGATGGGCCTCCCTTAGAGAACCATCCAAAAATATGTATATATAATATAATAAAGATCTTTACATCTGCCAAGATTCATAAAGCGCCTTGGCATGACCAAGTACATTTTCAAAGTAAAACCTCCCTCCCTAGAAAATGACGTCATTTCTTGACAATCACAGAGCTCAAATGACCGCACAAGCCTTCGCTCTCCCTTCCTCTGAGTCTGAGCAAGATCTGTCGATTGAATTCCAGAACGATCCCTTATCAGTCCAAAGCAAACCCGAAAGGTATGCATTTTACTAAACCTCTATAAAACCAGGACAAATGAAAAACAGATGGTTTATGTCCTCTGCAGCTGAGCCACATCATCGACATGTTGTGTCAACTCCCGTAAACAATTCGGCTCTCCTAGTCGTCGTTAGGATTCTCTCACGCCTAAGTAGCCAAAAAATCTTCACCCTTACGGAACCCTCCCATTTCAAATTCTCGCACAGTCCCCGATTAGTTCAATATCAGAAACAGGGTGCTGCTCCACCAATACCCTATAAGCCTTTTTGACCGAGAAGAAGCCATCACTCCAGCACTACTCTTCGTTGCTACCTCAACGCTACCCAATCTGGTAGTGAGGCACACTAACTACTCCACCCTTTGCTCAGACAAAATTGCACAAAAAATCGACGTCCACGAACAATCTGACCACATCTCCTCCACAGAAACCTCCTTGTTCGAAGCCACAACAAAAATCCTTGGATATAGATCGCACATCGCTCCAAACTTCGACCAGTCATCCGTCCAGAACCGAAATACCCGATCATCTCCCAAAATCGACCGAAGAGAGCCCACCAAATCAGGCATTACTAAGCAAATACCTCTCCAAAAAGTCGTAAGAAAGGAGACACAATCCGCACGAACCATCAGGCTGGACGAAACACCATAAATAGATCGAACCAAGTTGGACATATGGTCATTCCCGAGGCCCCAAATCTTCATTTCCCATTTCACCAACAAGGCCTTGTCCATATCTGCAAGTCGCAACACTTCAAGCCCACCCTCGTTGATCGGGGTGGTCATCGTAGCCCAATCAACCAAAGCAAGGCCTTTCTCTTACGCAGATGACAACCAAAAGAAACGACGCATCAAGGCCTCAAGCCTCTCTCTCACTCCAACCGGCAAGACCTAAGTTGATATGAAAAAAACATGAATGGCCGATAGAACAGCCATGATAAAAACCAACTCCAACACCACCCCCCCCCCCCCTCAAATACTATTATTGTTGATACTACCTACAATTTTAGGTACAGTAGCCCACTCTGCCACTACTTCTGGTCCTGCATGGATTATTGACCCTGAGGCATCTACATATTTGATATGAGAATGTAGACTTTTAACCTTTTCCCAACCCTTTTCCTTTGTGAAGTCGGTTCGAGATGCAAATGGGGAACACTGTCTTATCGCTGCTATCAGAATTGTGGAGTTCTCCTCCAAGCTCCAACTCACTGGAGTCCATTATACCATTGCTTTTACTCTTAGCTTATTATAAGTCCAGAAGCTTTGTACTAAGCTTCACTGTCGTGTGATTTTTGCTGAGTATTTCTTTTATTTTAAGGACATATGGATAAGGTTGATTTTTGGTGGGTGCATGAGAAGAATGTCCTCTACTATCTTGATGTTCCTGATGGTTCGAGCTTTGTTTGCACTGTGTTTATCTTTGACGATCCGTTTGCCTGACATCTTCATCATGAACATCCTTCTGCTAAGGTTATCTCCATGATGTTCCCTAAACGTTCTACGTTGAATCCCTTTGAGTGAGAGACGTGTCAGTTCAGAAAAAATCGAGCATCTTTCTATGCACGTATCAAACCTCGTCGTTATGTTCCTTTTGCTCTTATCCATTGTGATATATTAGAACCATGTCCACTCTGAACTGAGTGGACATGAATATTTTGTTATTTTGGTTGATGATTATAGTCGATCCTCTTGGGTCCATCTCATAAAGGAACGTTCAGAGAACAATAAAATTATCAAAAAAAATAGTACATCAAAACTTTCTTTTCTACCTGTGTTCAGATTTTTCTACTAATAATGCTCTAGAGTTCACCCAACAGGACTTGATGTCTTTCTTTTCTTCTTAGGGGATTGTTCATCCGACTTCCTATCCATATACCATCTAGCAAAATGGGGTAGAGGAAAGGAAACTTAGAAAATTTCTTGACATTTCTCAGTCCCTTCTCACTCAGATGAAGGTTCCGAAGACCTACTGGGGTGATGCAATTCTTACTATCATCCATCTCATCAATAAGATCTCATCCTCGATGCTTAAGGGGAATACCCCATTCGCTTTACTTTACCCCACATGAGTCACCTTTCCTGTTATCTTTGAGGATTTTGGGGCGTATTGCTTTTGTCCATAATTTTCATATAGTTGATAAGTTGTCAACTAGTGTGGTCAAGTGTGTTTTTCTTAGACATCATGCACTCAAAAGGGCTATAGGTGCTATGATCCTATTAGACTCCGAGACTATATTTTTGTCGATGTTACTTTCATGGAACAGGCTAGTTTATTTACCCAATCTATTATCCATATCCCCTTGGATTTACCTCCACCATCAATTGTTTGTAAGCGCACGAATATGACTTTACATGCTTTTGTGTTGTTTCATGTCCCTCTGATGTAGGATGATATGCCATCATCGAGTGCTCCCACTATTGTTGCCCCAGATGTGCCTTAGGAGCTTCTTATAGCTACCCTAGGGCAAAAAGTTAATGTATACGAACCCCTAGACCTCTTGAATAAGACATCTCATTGCATTCTCTCATATTTCTCCACACTCATAATCAACATGGAAGTTAAAGGATAAGGAAGATAAGTTTTTGAGGGTCATACAGGTTGTTTATTGGGATAAACCTGTAAGTTATCTCATGATTGAATGCATGCATTTTAAAAGCAACTCCGCATGCAAACTCATCCTTCCTCGTGAAGGTGATAACCCAAGATTGCAGCCCCATTTGAAATAGAAAACTTGATCTCGAGTCCTGACTGCTTAAGATGTACACAAAATAAATATTAGTTCCGGATACTCATAAATGATGAATGCAATATCCAACAAGGAAGCTGACACACCATACTAAGTCATACTAATAGAACACTGTCTGTGTAACAATGAACAAGTGAGAATTTTCTTGTCAAATATGCCATTCAAAATAAAGGTAGTGGTTCGTCCCAGGTCTCTAACTTTTTTTTGAATGGAAATAGGGTGAAATTCCGAGCCAGGTCTCTAACTTTCAACTAATATTCGTTAAGAAAAGGTTAATCTTCCCCAGCACATGAGTAAAAGACCCCCCCCCCCCCACATACACACACACTTACATTTCAGTGGTTTTTCAATAGGTATGAAATTATCCACTGATAGATTTTCTCACCAAACACTTCCTGAGGTATTCGTATACTCAAACTTCTGCTAGGTCAACATGACTGGTGTATTATGCTTAGGGGGTAATGGAAATGGTCCAAATTTTTTGTATAATTCTTCTTTCCTGATACATCTTGGTATATCAAGGCTCAATATTTCTCTGCAACTTTCATAGAGCATCGTTAAATCATCATTAAGATCTGAGACCGGACAGTTACTGAAATGGGACAACCCAATACATCATACCTGATCAAATGTGAAGCAGCGATAACCATCCATGTAATCAATATCCATCCATATGACATCGCAAGGTATACCCTTGTTTCGAAATGTTCTACCTATCTGCATAAGCACACCGAAATCAGAAAGAAATCATAAATGATTATCCCACTAAGTCCACGTGCACTACATTTTTCGTTAGCATGCCGAACTGCGAGCTATTCGATAATTCATGTGCTCGTGATAAAAAAAAGTCAAGATCAAGTTAAAAGCACGCAGCTCCAACAAAAGAATTACAAAAAACCCGAAGATTATTAAATGAAGGGGGACAATTAATAGTTTAAGCGGTGTACCTGCAGAACTTTGGCATCTGAGTCATAACTAAAGCGGCATTGATGGTGTCCAAGGGACCATTTTGGAGGCATGAATACAGTTCCTTGAAAGGTTTTGACACAAAGGTATTAGAAAATTCTACCTTTTAAGATTCCAAAAACAGAAAGGTTTCCTACACCAATCAAAATGTTAATGAAATGCTAGTAAAACAATGGCAGTCCATAACAGTCCACATGTTAACAAGGAGTTAGTAACCGAAGATTTCACTTAATTCAAACAAATCTTCAACTGAAAATATGACAAGGATTATACATTAAAAGCAGAGGATCGTAGAGAGGGCATCTTCGCAAGCCTTCCCAAAGTTTTAATTACATGTCACCACTAGGTTCATTTTTCAAGTTTATATCATACACATACATATGGACTTACGTACTTGTGTGAATGTCAATATACCCTGGGACCTTTTCTGTAATGTGCACTGATCATGTGGCATCATAAGATTACATGAGATACTGGAAAAACTTCTGTAAAGATTGTTGTTATCACACTCAACATTACACACAAGAAAGTATCATAAAAATAGCATGTCTGTGTAAACATTACCTAAATCGGGTATATGTTCAACATCCTTCTAAGAAATAGAACATAGATATGTATTGGGAACCAAAAAAAAAGCTGCCTAAAATGTAATGACAACGTACCAATGTAGGTGTATGCAAAATCAGTGTCTACATGAGAATTTCTGGCACTAATCAAACAATGGTGCTATAGTGGTCATCCGACAACTCACAAGGGCAAGCATGCAAAATGGATCGAGGAAGAACAGAAAATAAAATAGGTCTGAACTCTGAAGAAAATACAGGACATCAACCTCCCATATTCTCACAAGAATGTTTTTTAGAAAAGGTGAAATGGACCTCTATGAAAGGCTCGTCAACAAAATAAATCAAAATAAAGTGAAATTACAACTGTAAGGCTTCATAAAGGGTTATGGCATGTCCTAGGACATTTTTGAAAAAGAATCTCCCCCTCTCAAAGACAACCACGTTTTTGACCAGCCACACCGCCCAGAGCGCAAACCTTTGTCTGCCTCTCCTCCGAACCTAGCCAGTCTCTTCCAAGTGAAGCTCAAAATGAATTCCTATCACTTCACAAGATGCCTGAGATGTTCACATTTCGCCACAAGTCCACAGAACCAGGACACTAAAAAAATGATCAATAACTTTTATCGCTCCTCCACACCTTCTGCGACTCTCCTCCACTCCTGAAAAAAACTTGGCTTGCCGAGCATTTGTCAGGACTCACTCTCTTCTCAATAACCACAAGAATACCTTGACCCTTGTAGTTATCTTCCATCTCCATATCCTAGCATAGTCTCGAGAGGCCTCTCTATCCATCCTAGTAGGTGGAGCAAATATCACCTTGTACGCCTTCTTTATAGTGAAATTCACATCTCTCCAGCACCATGAATCTCTTCCTTCCAACAGCACATCAAGTCTCGCCAACCTGCCAGACAGACAAAGTAACTCCTCCAATCTCAAATCCGACAACTCCACCACAAAATCAGGAGTCCAAGAGCCAACTGACCAGACATCTGCTACACATGCCTCCTTTTCCACCGCTAAAGCAAAAGTTTGGGGTGTAAGTCACAAAGAGGACTCTCCTCGAATCAGTCATCTGTCCAGAACCGGAAGCCATGTCCATTACCCAAAAGCGGTCACATCAAGTCTGCCAAAATTGGCACCACTGAACAAACGCCTCTCCAGAAGGTTATACAAAAACTCCCATGACAACAATCAAAGTTAAATATCAAGCAAAGCACTCACTTTTCTACTACAGTGCACAGGAATAAAATGTAACTTATGTTTAACTCAAGTAGTTTTTCAGCAAAAATTGAAAATTAAATACCACCATCAATGGAAATAGATCAGTTTTAGGTCATACCTTAGTCAAAACTCAAATAGATAAGTGAAAAACTAAATGTTTTTTCCCTCGAAATGAACTTATATAAGACCAAAACAATAGAAATTTTCAAATGGACAAGCATACTAGACCACAACCTGTACTAGCAGATATAAACAAAAGAGAGTCTTGGACTGGCCTAAGAGGAAAAATTGAGTAATTATCTTGTGTCATTCCATTTATACATGGGATATAGGCCAAAAAATAGGTACATGGCAACTAACCAGATAAGAAGTGTAGATGAACATATAAGACTTAACCTTAATAAAAATCCGCAGTAAATAACTATGCAATAAGAGAAACATATTGGGCAAGAAAAGAAGGTCGATGCAGTACCAATTGCATGAGATAGTGACATCAAGACTTCCTCAGGAGAGTTATAAGCCCCAAATGTAATCACTGGATAACAAGCAGATGCTGCACACCTGATCATGTGTTCCTCTCGCAAGTCTATCTGCAAAAGCATTTGTTGACAAGATAGATAGAGCTAGGTCAACAGAGAATGCGGATAAATGACAAAAGAAGACAAAAGTTGCAAAAATCAAGTCGACCTCACAGCGCCCAGTTGTATCTGCGAGAATCCCAATTGCTTTTCCATCTGGAAGAACCACAAGAATCCAAGGATGTGACTGATACAAAGATATAGTTCCCGAACCATAACCCCAAGCATCTGTATTCCATGTAAATATCTGAAAAAGACAAAACCAAGAGTTTTATTTTTGATTGACCATAAACAGCTCAACGAGTATGGTGAAAATTTCTGTTGACCTACACGCTTTCCAGACCGCTCCAACTTCCCGCTTACTTCTCCGGTTCCATACATAGATGAGCCAGCAGGAACCTTCAAAGAATAACAGAGTTCCAATTTGAATATAACATCGAAGTGTCTAATCACTAACATAAGATTAATGGCATTATTAGACACTAGCACAAGACAGATGTCTCCAGATCTAATGATCTGCTACCTGCTTGGGCTGTGATTTTTTTAGGATGTGTAGAATGATGGTTTCAAAAAGACAGTACAAAAATTATTCACCTGAAATTTGACAATTTGCTGCCCCTCAATGCACTCAAAAGATGGAACAAGTTGTGGCTGTATGTGAGTCAATATTGGTATGTCCCTTGAGTGTTTGTCGACAAAAGAAAAGCTTGGAAATGCTGCCCTTCTGTCATCTTCAGAGCAATCAAATCGAAACACTCCCTCTTCAAGTATCGGTTGGAAAATCATACTTCCAGATGTTGGAGCCATTGCAGCTGCTTTATCTTCGAAATCAATCGCTATAGTTGTGACCTTTCAGTGATGAGCTTTGCATTACAATATTCTCCAAAGGGCTCTCCTACCTAAAAATATAATCAGGATTTACAAGGATTTTCAACAAAAACACAATTTTGAACTCAATAGCAATTTTCGAAACTTAAATGTACAAACTCATTCACCATAGGTATGATGGAAATGCTTGCACATGCATCTAAGTGTGTGTGTTCTACAATATAGAACAGAAATGTTAAGTAGTCTAAGGATCTTCATGTTAGAAAACGAGAATGTGGAAGCGTAATATCAGAGAAAAAGAATAAGAACAATGAAGAACACCGGGATTTTTTACGTGGAACCCTACTCCATAAGGAGCGGGATGAAACTACAGGACAATGCCTCAAAGGGTTGATTTTTCTATTGAAGTTTCTCATTTGATACAGGTGGTGTGGGGATTCTTATATAGCCCCCACTGACTCTCCAAGTCCCACAAATGGTAGATGTGGAACTAAACCACTGGATGTGGTAATTGGACCCTGGAGGGATCTAATTACCATCTCTACATATGACGTCTACGCTCCAACACTCCCCCTCAAGTTGAAGCATATAATGCCCAGCTTGGACAAATAGAAAGAAATCTCAAACTCACAATACAAGGCACTGCAAACAACATCAAATCAACGCATACTCTATTGTCGGTTGCTATCAAAGACGTTGCTTCTCATGTCGTGTAGATGAGGAGGAACAAAAGGGCTAAAGTATGAGTCGAATTGGGTCTCCTTGTCGGAGAACATGTGCTATGTAATGTGTCTGTTTGAGTCACTGAAACTAAAATGAGCATCCTTTTTGGAGTACTCTAGCGTACCACATATAGAAGATTGTGCATCATGTGGACAATTGATCCATCTCTGAAGGGCCAAACTGAAAAAGTCATGGAAACATCTTCATCAGAGTCCACGATCGCTGGAGAATAGAGTCAGAAAGCCTCCTCATTTGAGAACTGGGTCTCTCAGATACTGGCTCAGAGAATGGGATCTCTACCCTGGAATCTCTATGAAACCACATGAAAACCTTAACCCGCAATGGCATAGAGAATGGGATCTCTACTCTGGAATCCCTATAGATCACATGAAAACTTTGAAACCAAACAAAAAAAGATGGAGAGCACACAACTGATGATCGCATACATGTACGCATCATACTAAAGAATGAAAATCAATTTGAACGTCGAGTCTGAACATGAACTGTATAGTCTAAAATTTGGTTGGTCTGGAATATGGAGAATCTGAAAATCTAGCATGTATACCTCTACATAATATTCCCCCATTCTTCCATACCGGTCAGAAAATAATGACGTCGATCAAGTTGGGAGAAGACAAGAAGATGGGAAGAAACAAAAAACAAATAAGCCATCACAACTTTTTCCTTCATCTTTTTTCTTCCTCCTTTTTTAAATCATTTTTCGTAAAGATTCTTTTTGTACGGTCTCATTTTTTCTCGGCTATATTTTTTTAATCATCTCCATTTTTCCATGCGTACTTTTTTTTGTATATATCTTTTTTTAAAACAAAAACTCGTGGTCCAATTAGACCCACAATCTTGGCCTTAGATATTAGCCCCCCCCCTCTCTTCCTCCTTTTTTTTACAAAACAAGCCCGTTGGGCAAGAAATAAGCAGTAGAGTTTTTTGGCATTGGCCCACTTAAGCCAAAGCACCTCCCCTCCCCCTTTTTTTAAATGGAGCATAATCGGGGCCCCCTTTCTTTTCATATGTCGTTATTGTTCCTAATTTGGTAACCCATCTCATCTATGCAGCCTGGAGACTGGTGGTGGGGACTCCTTCACATGATGTTGATGGTGGGGGCTTGGATAGGAGCCACCTGGATGATGCGGGTGCCACAACGTGGGTTGTAGGTGGTGTGGAAAGACGTGAAGAGAAAAGTTGTATTCCTCATAGACCTAGAGCTCTTTTATATAGGAGAAAAGCTCTAAGGGAAAATTACATAAAATAGACTGGATAAATAAAAAACCATAAATAAAGTCATAGAGATATAAGTATCTCAACACTCCCCCTCAAGCTGGAGCATATATATCAATCATGCTCAGCTTCGAACAGCAACGATGAAAAGGACCCCTCACAAGAGCTTTGGTAAACATGTCTGCAATATGATCTCCTGATGCAACATGAAAAGTGGAAATAAGCCACTTTTGGATCAAAACATGGGTATAGTGATAATCTACTTCAATGTGCTTAGTTCTCTCATGAAAGTTTGGATTTTAGAAATGAACAGAGCCGCTTAATTATCATATTTTAGATGAATAGGAAGAGGAACCTTAATAGCTAGGTCGGCCAGAACTGTCTTAACCCATATCATTTTCGTGCTCCCTTGAGCCATGGCTCTATATTCTGATTCAACGCCGGGTCAAGCAACAATTGTTTGTTTCTTACTTTCCATGAAACCAGTGAGCTATTAACAAACACAGTAAAGCTTGAAGAGGATTTTCTGTCCTTCGGACACCCAACATAATCTGCATATGCACATTTACTGATTGTAAGAGACGTATCTCTTCTGAAAAGATGGCCTGCACCTAGAGAAGACTTCAGATCTTAGGATCATGCAAATTGTATCAATGTGGGTATGTCTGGGTTGCTCCTAACTCTGTTCACAGTAAATGATATATCAGGCATGGTAATAGACATATAACTTCCCACTAGTCCTCTGTACAGTCTCTTATCCACTTCCTCCGAGTCATCATCATAGAGCCTAGCATTAGGATCCATTAGTGGAATGGCATGTCAACATCCTACCATGCATGTCCCAGATAGAAGGTCAGTAACATACTTCCTTAACGTCATAACCATACCCTGTTGGTTTCATGCAAACTCCAAGCCAAGGAAGTAACGTACCTTGCCAAGGCCCTTGGTCACAAATTGTCGTCCAAGGAAATCCTTAGTTGCCTGAATGCCTTGTTCATCGCTTCCAGTAACAACTATGCCATCAACATATATAAGAACAACAACCGTACCTTGTTGAGTTCTCTTAACAAAAAGAGAATGATCTGCAGTAGATCTGACAAACCTGTTCTACTCAATCAACTCTGAGAGCTTCTGAAACCAAGCCCTCGGACTCTACTTAAGGCCATATACGTCCTTGTGGAGATGGTATACCATACTAAACTCCCCCTCAGTTGCAAACCCTAGAGGTTGCTGCATGTAGACTTCCACCTGCATCTCGTCATACAAAAAGACATTCTTAATATCTAATTGGAAAAGTAGTCAATCACGTACCATAGAAACTGTAATAAGAATCTGTAAAGTAGAGTGACGCGCTACAGAGAAAAAGTATCCTGATAATCCACCCCATAGATTTGGGTGAACCTACGAGCAACTAATCTGGCCTTATATCTATCAACAGTACCATCAGCACGTTGTTTCACAGTAAACATCCACTTGTTGTCATCAACAGACACACTTGGAGGAGCCTACACAACACTCCACATATCTCGAGACTGTAAAGATGACATCTCCTCCATCATCAGACGTCACTGACTACTCTGCAGTGCCTCTTGTTAGGATCGTGGTATCTCCACGACTGACAGTCCCAAAACAAACCTCAGGAAATCCTCTGATATACAGTCCAGTGAAACATGGGAAGCAAGAGGATGCATAGTGCATACATGCCTCTGCTTCCGTAGAGCAATAGGTACCTCCAAATCCTCAGTACTCGTAGAAGGTGTATCATCCTGAACATCCTGAACCTCAAGTTGTACATGCAAATCACTAGTGCCATTAGAACTCAAATGCTCAGAACATACCTTGGGCGTGCTGGATAATGGAGGAGGCACATGAGCACAAGATCGGCGTTGGTAAACCTAGAGAAAGAAGGTAGGTGTGGTAAGTGGTGGTGGAGGAGGTGGTGGTGGTGGTGGCGATGATGGTGTAGTGGAGATCGGAGGTAGAGGCATATAGACCTCTTCCCCGTCCTCTGAAGAAATGAGCTTGTCACCTGTAGGAGAAAATTACATAATAGACTCAAAAAGGTGACATCTGCACTAACGTAATACCTTCGTCGAACAGGGTCGAAGCAACGATATCCCTTTTGGGTCTTGACTACCCAACAAACACACATTTGATAGCTCTAGGAGAGAGCTTGTCAAGATCAGGAGACATCTGATGAATAAAAGTCATTGAACCGAAGACATGGGACGTGAGTGAGAAAAGATCCATCTCGGGAAACGCAATCAAGAACGGGATCTTTTCCCCCAAAATCAAAGAAGGCATACGATTTACCAGGTATCAAGCAGTTAGAACCGCATCCCCCCAGTACAAATGAGGAGCACGACTTTAAATCAAAAGAGTCCTAGTAACATCCAGAAGATGGTGGTGTTTTCGTTCAGCCACCCCATTCTGTTAGGAAGTATATGCACAAGATGTTTGATGCACAATATCATGAGACGCAAGAAACTGGGCAATTTGAGTACTACAAAAATTCCAGGACATTGTAAGAACGTATAAACTTGATTTTTGCAGAAAAAATGTTCCTTATTTCATTAATAAATGATAGAATAACAGGACTTGCATCGGACTTATTTTTACGAAGAAAGACCCACAACAATCTTGAAAACTCGTCAACTGCAATGAGATAAAATATATGCCCATGATGATCTGGGACACGACTGGGACCTCAAATATCAAAATGAATTAACTCAAATAAATTATGACTATTCTGACCCTGACGACTGTGAAAAATGGACCGATGATGCTTCCTAAGCTGGCAGACATCACACCAAAAGGTAGAGCAAGGAGAAATCTATGGAAGAACGTAACGCAGCTTTTGTAAGGGAAGATGACCAAAACGAAGATGACACATATAGGGAGACGCAGACCCAGTGCAAAGAGAAGAAGCACCAGCATAAGGAGATTGCACCAGTCTGTAGAGACCTCCTTCCTCATGGCAAGAACCAATTACCCCGTCCATAAGAATGTCCTGAAATACAAGAGCAAACAGATTAAAAATGGTACGATAATGTAAATCCTTGGTAATTTGACTAATTGATAATAAATTCATAGAAAACTCAAGAACATAAAAAACATTATGAAGTCTCATTGCAGGAGTTAACTGCACCTCCCCCTGACCAGTAATGGGGGAGTGTGTCCATCTGCTATCACAACAATTCGGGATGGGTTGGAATGAAAACACTAAACTAACCTCTGTTACCACAAAGATGATGAGATGCTTCTGAATCCATGATCCATTCTGACAAATCTGCCATATAACAACTAGTAAAGGCATATGTTATACCTGATGTAGATGTTGATGCAGAGGCGGCTACCTCTGAAGATCCTGAAGGGCAGCTAGTTGACCCAGGAGTAGGCATAATCTCTCTAAGCCTCGCTACAAGTTCGTCAAATCTCTGATCAAATGCAGGTGAGGAACTGCCAGCCTGTTGGATCTGCTCTGCCCCACGTGTTGAAGCTAGGAACACATGCTTGAAATAGCATGTTTCCTCGGAGTGACATGGCCTGTGATAATAAGTACAAGGCTGACGAGAGGGCCGACTACCCCCTTCCCTGTCATGGCCACCTCGATCATGAAACTGTGTAAGATCCCCTCTACCACGAGATGTTGCCACGGCTGAGGATGTCTGAGACAACTGAGTGCCACCAGAAGATATGGAGAGCCTACTTAACATGTGATATGCCTCCTCCATTGGTGGTATTGTGGCATCAGTAAGAATCTATGCTCTGGCTGCATCATACTCAGGGTCGAGAACCATTACGAAAACCCCTGTCATCACCGAATCCCTATATGCCTTGAGCTGTCCTGTTGTGGCAGTCAAGAGAATGTAACCATGCAACTTCTCAAACATACCCCTTAGAGAAGTGTAAAGGGTATGAAGAGGACGACCATTCTGCTTCGACGTGAAGATGTCGTGCTGAAGTTGCATAATCTTCGACTCGTTCTTCACCGGAGAGTATGTAGCGACGAGAATGTCCCACATAGCATTTGTCGTGGGCTAACTCAATTTTTTTTCCGGATAGCCATACACGTGTATAAGCATCGTCTGCCTCCCATGAGGTGTTAACCCCAGTCTTATCAATAGGCTCCTCCTATGTGAGGATATGCTTCTTACCATTACATTGCATTAGACTCATGAACTGCATGGTCCACAGTTCATAATTCGTTCCATCCATCTTCACAATGGGAGTTGGACCTTTGAAGGGACCCAGTTATGGAATATCTGCTTTGTTGTCTGACATTATTACAACAATCTCTAAGACTGGGGTTGCAGACTGTAAGAATAATATCTACACGGACATATGGGAAGACGATTCTGGGTGTAGACTCATACCACAACCACTTCCATTCTTTGACGACTCCTTTGGGTGATTAGGATATTTTAGATAGTTACGCTATACCCTAGAAACCCAAGAGAAAGGAGCCCCAAGAAACAGGGAGCAACCCAAGGTGGTTGCGACGAGGTGACGAGCTGCAACGATGGCACAGAGGTGTGCAGGCGGTGTGGGAGGCCCGAGGCAGCCACAGGTGCGCAGGCGGCGCACCGACAGCTGCGTAGACGGCACGGGAGGCTCGAGGCAGTCGAGAGGCGTGGGTGATGCTGGAGGCGTGGGCGGCGCGCAAGCGGTGGGCACGATGCGCTAGGATTTTTTTGTGGGAAGGGGTTTCTTAGGGCAAAGGCTCTAGTCTAGGACTGTCGCTCTGATACCATGTGGAAAGACGTGAAGAGAAAAGTTGTATTCCTCGTAACCCTAGAGCTTACTCATATAGGAGAAAAGCTCTAAAGGAAAAATACATAAAATAGACTGGATAAACAGAAAAAAATAAATAAAGTCATAGAGATATAAGTATCTCAACATGTAGCATGCACAAGAAAGACAGAGGGGAGAGAGAGAGGCATGGTGTGCAACGCCGATAGGAGATGTCGATCGAGAGGTGGGACCAGAGGATGGATAAACTCGTAAATTGGAGTTGCATCTCGCATCGCCCCCCTCACCTCCACAAGAGCTGCTAGGGTTTCCGAAGGGGGAACCCATGCCTCACTGGAGGAGGAGACCTCCTAGAGTGTTGAAGCATCGTTGGCGGAGGGTCGGGGCCTTCTCAAGCCTCCTGGCAGAGGGCTAGACCTCCTCAAACCTCCTCTTCTTCTTTGCACAGGGCGAAGATTGTCACTTCTTCAGAATTAGGGTTTCAAAAATCCTAGAAATTGATGGAATTGGAGAAGAACTTCGACAAGATCTTGGACAAGAAAATCAGAACAAATCTTCATGAATCAACCAAGAACAGAACATGTTCTGGAAATCGAATCTAGAGCAGAACATGAACATAAAAATTAATCTTCAAGAATAAATGCTCAAGAATCAAACCCGCACTGATACCATTTTAGAAAATGATAATGTGGAAGCATAATATTAGAGAAAAAGAATAAGAACAATGAAGAATACAAGGATTCTTTACGTGGAACCCTACTCCGTGAGGAGCAGGATGAAACCACGGGAGAATGCCTCAAAGGGTGGATTCTTTGATTAAAGTTTCTCATATGATACATGTGGTGTGGGGCTTCTTATATAGCCTACGTTGACTCTCCAAGTCCCATAGATAGTAAATGTGGAACTAAACCACTGGATGTGGTAATTGGACCCTGGAGAGATCCAATTACACATCTCTAAATATGTTGTCTATGCTCCAACACGTCCAATAGGCTCACTAAGAAACTGCCCGTAGGAGCCAAAATCTTGTGGATGTTTCCCCTTAAAGGTTTTGAATTATTTTAATCACTTTCTTATTGCAAAAGCTTAAAATAAATATATGGACTATAATGGATATAGCAGTCATCAAAATCTAACAATAAATACTACCAAGTTCATAATCATCAATTGTCTCAATTGTCACCATGATTTCCGAATACAAGTTATGCATGGCCAACAGTGGATCCGAGATAGAATTGAATTACAAATAGACTAAAGAGCGAATCGACAGAACTATATGTTACCACCAAAGTTCTCTAGCAGCTGACAATATATTACTTGATATGTATTCCTAGAAAAAAGAAGAAACATAAAGGTATTTATAAAACTGATAGATTCTTCAACTTGAAATTTAAAAAGTATCAGATACTACTAACAACTTCACTTCAGGGAGAATTTGTTTTTTTTACTGAAGATCGGGTGAACCTCCATCGCGGGGGTCCCAATTTGTTATATATTAAATTAGATCAGGGAGAATTTATTAATAATGAATTGGTTAAAATTTGTTCCACGAAATAAAGAAGAAACGAGTATCAGATATCACTGCCCGTCATTGGGTGAGAATTTATCTTCTGGACCTATATAAGAAGTTTTTTTTGGTGTTATTTCATTATAACGAGGAAATGGGCTGTTGATCCATTTATTTATGTCTAGCTAACTCACCCTCCTTTTATTTGATTAAGAAAGTGAAGATGGCCCTAGACACATGTGAGAGCTAAGGCATTGATTTTCACTTGCAATTATTGTTGTCACTGATGAGCTCCAGATGATGGTTGTCCCCCGATGTGATCGCCGGTTTTTCACTTCTTGAGGTGATCATTGCCGTCGATGTGGTGTCATTAAACAATCATTGATCGAACAGTGTTGCTTCAAGGATCTTGACGAATTCGATTATGTGATCAATCACTCGATTAGATTATAGATGATTGATCACTGGAGATGTCGGTAAAAATCAGGATTGATAATGATCCACCAATCAATCTCCCAGATGTTGTCAATCACTATTCCAATGTGAATGATCAGGTTCTTAAACGTGATCAATCAACTGCGGGATATGTTGAAAAGTCAGCAAGCATTGTTTCGTGTGTTCAATCAACTTGACAAAATCAAATCTAATCAATCACCAAGTGTTATTGTGTTGATGCTGATCAATCAGTCTTTAAACTTATCGACCATTCTGCTCTTATTTGATTGCCTTTGAAAAGAAAGTTCACAAGATTGATACCGGGGTTAAGATGAAGATAGAGAGTTATTCGATTCTGATCACAACCTGGAAGCTGATGAAGAACAACTACCTAGTTTGGCATGCTTCCATTGAAGTGGTCACTACTGGTGCATGGGAGATTTAACTACATCAAGGGAAGCGAATCCCAAACCTGATGAGAAGAATCCCTCTTTAGAATTACAGTTCCTTGAGGACATTCAAGTTGATACCTGATGTTGTCTAAAGTGGCATCCAACCTCTTATTCTTCTAAAGAAGACCGAAAAAGACATGTGAACACGTACAACCGCAGAAAGAGACGCACACTTATCAGCCGACCCAAGGAGACCTACATCCTAATTAGGGGAGCATTCAATTATATGCTACACAATGGTACTCATGCCCAAATGTGAAGTACTAGACTACCACTCCAAAAAAATCCCTGGAAGTAAAGCAATGATAAGAATATATTCTCGAACATATCAGTTGAAGAGAAATAAAGGACTATAGTGTATTATACATTGATGTAATCATGAATGGAGAGTGATCTATGCTCGTAACTCGATCCATTGCAAAAAGACCATGCACTTGGTTGGGGATATATATCAATACCTTGGTCCTTCATGATTTTAAAGATGACACGCACACAATATTATATCATAATCTCTCGCATATTCTTTGTGATTGTAGGACAGCAAGTGTGGATCTCAGCTCGACACGACCGTGATAAGTCGTTGCTCTAAAGCAGAAGCAAAAGCTCAGCTTTGTTGTTTCCTGTTCAAAAGACTTGTAATAGTTTATTTGCATTAGGTTTGCAAAAGTTGTAACTACAGCAAGCTACACCCAAAAGTTTTATTTTCAGGAATATCAAGTTTCGATGAACTTATCAATCAAGTTTTCACATTGATTGATCGCATACCTTATCGATCATATGTTTTCATTGATCAATCACTCATTGTCGATCATGCATCTTGAACTTATCGATCATTATTTGAATATCATTCAAACGGCCATCAATTGATCAATCATTGCTATTTAGTTGGCCGATCATTTACAGTTGATTGATCATACTTGTTAACGTGATCAATCATGTCATGAAATCATCTTTGATTTCATACCATTTTTATTTCTTACGACCACTTTTCTTGAGCTCAAATATAAAGGATAACATATCCATTGTTGGAACACACACCATTCGAGTAATCATTCTTACTTTCTCTAGAAAAGCAAGAAGTTTTGTCTGATTGATTTCCTCGATATTCTTTCTCATGTTCTTTGATTCATTCGATATTTTAAGAAGAATGTTCTTGGTTGAAATGTTGTTAAGTAAGTTGTTCAGTTCAGCGGTGTTTGATTCGCTAGGCTCTCTACAAATTATTCTGATAGCAATCAGAGTACTTTTGACAGCATCTTCTCAGCTCGGTGATATTTACTATTTTGTTTGATATTACTTGTGTATATGTATCATATGTGTTATAATTGCATGTGTTATTCTCTGTGAATTATCTATACAATTATATTGTTGTTGCTTATCTCAAGATAGCATCTGCTATTAATTTGGAGATAATTCGTTACATGGATATTATTATTGTTATATCTTGTATTTCCAGTTAACCTCTTTCTGTAGAATCTTAGGTGTCTGATCTAAGTGTGCAGAGAAGCTCTTGGATGTGAGACCTCCAAGGAAGCATGAAAAAAATCGAAAGCATGCACGTTCTTCTGCTTGGGCTATAGTAATGCAACCTATGTGCGACACGACGGAGACTCTATGTTTACATTTAACATCAAGTTCGAGGCAATCGTGTAGGGCAAATGATTAAATGCTGCAGGAAAATTACTATAATAGAAAAATAAATAAAAAATAAATGGATCGAATTCGATAGATTCTGGAAATTAAATAAAAGACTTGTCCGTTGTTAATAACAGAAAGCAGAAAAAAGGAAATGGCTGCTTATCCACGAGAGTGTCCGAACCGAAACAATTAACATCTTTGGTGATTTATTTTAATGCGTACAGCAGGTAAACTCCACCAAATCGAGATCATCGAGATCTGGTCGACCCTGCCATAATGAAAGGATGGCAAAAAATAGAGGTGATTTGGAATCGGTCGTACCACAGCCGACGAAGGAGCACAGGTGCAGCCCCTAAGACCCTATCGCAAGCAGCCCGAAGTAGTGGGGAAAGCGAAGTGGGAAGGCAGGCAGAGGTCGGCAGCGTTGGCGGCAAGGAAGGGGTTAGGAATGGGCTTGGTGGCGGCGCAGGGGAGAAGAGATTGAAAAACTGTGAAGCAAGTTGTTCAGTTCAACAGTGTTTGATTCGTTAGCCTCTCTACAAGTTATCCTGATAGCAGTTAGAGAACTTTTGGCAACATCTTCCCAGTCCGCTTGTGATATCTGTGTGATAATTTCTTGTGCTATTCTCTGTGAATTATCTATGCAATTATATTGTTGTTGTTTATCTCAAGATACCATCTACTACTTTTTTTGAAGAAAAAAATAGGTGAACCCCCCTTTTTGGGGGTCACTGCCAAGAGAGTTTCATTAAAAAATTAATTATAGAACAGTGCCAAACATTATAGTAAGAGCCAGAAATTTTTTTTTAACAACACACGGGTGAACCCCCTTAAAGGGGTCACTGCCTTAGAGTTTCATTTATATTAAAAAAATGTACAGTACATTATCGTGAACTCTAGAAACAGTGAAGCGCAATACAGTAAGAAGCTACATTTTCGGGATAAAACCTCTGATTGTTGAAAATCATATCATTCCTTGCCATCCATATTACCCACAGTGCCGCAAATACCCTTAAGCAGTCATCCATCGAATTGCCTCCGATCGTACGGACAAATCTCCAGAATTTCATGGCTCCCTCACTTCGGATCCAGTAGACGTCTAGTGTCCTCCAAACCCCTTCTGATTTCGAGCATCTGAAAAAGATACGTTCCGAATCCTCCTCCAGCCCAAGACATCTGTCGCACCTAGTGTCCTCGATGTCCAACCAACCTTCCCCGTCGTGCCTTATCCCAAAGACACCCCTTTCTTAAGCACCACAGAAAGATTTTAACTTTGTTCGGAATCTTAGAGGCCCAAATAATTTTGACGTCCAAGCATAAGTCGTCATCTCGTTCCTCCGTCTCTCTCTTCAGTTCTTCGTATGCTTTTCTGACTGTGAATCGTGAATCCGTCCATACAAAGTGATCAACATCTGACCCCGACGAGAGGGTACGGGTGGAGGGTAACAGAGAATTGGGCAAAGTTATTGCTGACCATTTTCGGGTGTTCTCGGCAAGAGGGGCTGACAGACGCTGGAGATGGACTGGCTCGGGGGCGGTCCGGTTGTCGGACGCCCATGCGTCCAGCTTGACTCAGGCGGTAACTTTTGAGGAGCTGAAGGCGGCGGTGTGGAATCTCAACGGTGATGGCGCGTTGGGCCCTGATGGTTTCCCCGTCTCTTTCTACATGGATTTTTGGGATCTGGTTGGCAGGGAGGTGCTCGAGGTTGTGCAGGAGTGTTGCCGTTGCAATGCAGGGTTTGAGCGGGTGAACAAGGCTCCAGTAGTACTGCTACTAAAGAGTGGCGGGGGTGACAGGATAGAGAACTACCGGCCCATTGCTATTTCCAAAGCCCTCTATCTGATAGTTGCCGAGGTTTTCGCGACAAGGCTTAGCAGAGTGCTGGAGCACTTTATTTCCCCTTTTCAATCGGCTTTCGTCCCAAGGAGGCAAATTGCGGATTTTGTGGTTATGGCGGCTGAGATTGTGGCTGACTGGAAGAGATGCGGAACAAAATCCTTGCTTTGGAAGGTAGCCTTCTCCAAGGAGTTTGACACTTTGGACTGGTGCTTCCTTTGGGCGGCTCTGCACAGAAGAGGGTTCCATGATGTCTAGATTACATGGATGAGGAGATGCGTGACGACGACATCTATAGCCGTCCTCGTGAATGGGCGCCCGGAGGGCGGATTTTTCCAGCCGTAGAGAGGGTGAGGCAGGATTGTCCTCTTGCCCACTTGCTCTTCATCATCGCTGCAGACGTTCTGGCTTGTATGGTAGATAGGGTGCAGGACAGGGGGCTCACGCACGGCTATTCAAAGGAGGAGTTGCGGATCCCGCTGCTCCAGTACGTTGATGACACAATTTTCTTCATTAAAGGGGGGATTAAGTAAGCTATGGGGATGGCTGCGGCACTCGAGCTTTTCAGCGAGATGTCCGGATTGATGCAAAATACTAGTAAATCCAAGATTGTGTTGTTTTCTCTAGACGACAATGAGGCGGAGCTTTGTAGTTCGTCGTTGGGTACCGATTGCGCTAGTTTGCCAATTCTTTATCTGGGGCTACCGTTGGCCACAGAAAGAACGAGGTTGTCTGATTGGTTGCCCTTGGTGAAGAAGGTTGAGGGGAGGCTGGCGGGTTGGAAGACGGCGATCCTTTCTAAGGGTGGTTGTCTGGTGCTCCTGAAGTCTGTGCTTTCCGCTATCCATGTTTATTACTCCTCTACGAGGCTCTTGCCAGCTGGCATTCGGAAGAGGCTTGAGGGGTTGATGCAAAGTTTTTTTGTGGTGCAAGAGCGGTCAGGAATCATCTGGTATGCACCTGGTCAACTGCGATGATAATACGCTGCAGAAGTGTGACGGCGGGCTGGGGGTACGCCGGTTGGGCACGTTGAACGAGGCGTTGTTGTTGAAGTGGGCGGCTAGGATTTAGGGCAATGGCAACAATCTATGCTCTATTCTAGTTCGACGGATCTACTCGGTCAACAATGCTGCGCCGACAGCCGCCTATGAGGGGGGGGCATGGCCCTCGATTTTTTGGAAAGGTGTCCTCTCGGTCACGCATAACTTTCAGAAGTTGTTTCGGCCAATGCTGGGGAATGGTGAAAGCTTTGCTTTTTGGCAGGACAATTGGACGGACGGGGGGTCTCTATCTTCACGCTTCCCTCATCTTTTTGCTCTGGCGGTGGATCCGGACGCGCGGGTTGTTGTGTGCTGGTCTGATGGCAACTGGATGTTATTTCATTCGAACTTCTCGAATCAGCGAATGGAAGAGTTCCTCCGACTGCTTGATGTTCTCAGGGGGTGAGGGGGCCTTCAGCGGAGCGTGATCACTGGGTCCAGCGCGATAATGCTTTTTCCATTTGGAAGACGTACTTGGCGATCTCCAGGCCCCCTCCCTCCCTCTCGCCGGAGATGGTGTGTGATTGTGCTTTCCTTTGGAGGCTGGATCTTCCAGAGAGGATCGGTTTCTTTTTTTGGCTTTTCAGGAGGAAGAGGCTGATGACTCATGACAGATGCGCTAGGTTGTTGGAGTGGTCTCTGACAGATGCCTTATATGCAATGTGGAGATTGAACAGTGGAACATCTCTTCTTCTCCTATCAGGGGGTGACGCCTCTTTGGGATGTCCCCGCACTGGGGTGGGTCAACAGATCAGACGTTGGGGCTTTCTGTGGTGGCTTAGTTGCAGCCAAGCAGCATGCGAGAAGGAAGTTGTTGCGGCCACTCACGACGATTTGGGCCATTTGACTGCCTAGGAACGCGGTGCTATTCTCGGGGTGGAGATTTTATTTGGAAAATGTTGGTTTGCAGGCGTTGAGCTTGCTAAGCTCTTGGGTCACTTAACGCGTCTCTTTGTATTTTCTTTTCGCTTTCCTTCTGTGGAGAAGAGAGACAAATGGATATCTATTCCATAGGCTAGGATCTCTTATATAGAGAGAAAACCCTAGAGAGTACTAGAGGAAAAATACATAAATACCCCTGAGGGGTTACGGAACCCGAAGGGTTAAAGGTTACGGAACCCGAAGGGTTAAAGGTTACGGAACCTAAAAGGTTACAAATATAATTGTATATAATATTCTAACACTCCCCCTCAAGTTGGAGCATATCTGTCGATCATGCCCAACTTGGATACTAAGTACATTAGGCGCCTCCTTGGACGAGCCTTTATGAGGATGTCTACAAGTTGAAGTTCAGTGGAGATGCGTGGAGTGCTGATTCGTCCTTCTCGTACTGCATCACGAATAAAATGGCAATCAACTTCAATGTGTTTTGTCTGCTCATGGAAAACTGGATTGGTGGCAATGTATGTGGCAGATTTGTTGTCGCAGTATAAGGGTACAGGAATGGCGACTGACATGCCAACTTTTGTTAGGAAAGAAATAAGCCATGTGATCTCACATGTGGCCTGAGCCATTGCCCTGTATTCTGCTTCCGCAGTGGATCTGGATACCACTGTCTGTTTCTTGCTTCGCCAAGTGACAAGGTTATCCCCAACAAACATGGCGTATCCTGTAGTGGATCGGCTGTCAGAATATGTATGACAGAGATATTAGTGTGTCCATTCACCCCATAGAAAAGTCCATGTCCGGGAGATTCCTTCAAATATCGAAGGATCAAAAGAACATCCTGCCAGTGACTGTAAAGAGGCTTCTCCATATATTGACTGGCTCTGCTCACAGCATATGATATATCTGGTCTAGTAACAGTGAGATAGAGTAATTTTCCCATTCTGTATCGTGTTGCACCCTCAAAAGCTGGATCAGTAGATCCTGAATATTTTCTCACTTCTGCAGGGATGCCAGATGGCTTGCATCCAAGAAGTCCTGCCTCAGTCAGAATATCGAGGCAATACTTTCTCTGTGAAAGATGGAGCCACTCTGTAGTGCGTATTACTTCGATGCGAAGAAAATAACGAAGTTGGCCGAGATCTTTCGTGACAAAGACCTTCTGGAGGAAGGCCTTGGTCTCTTGAATACCATCTACATCATCTCCTGTGATAACCATATCATCAACATAGACAGGAAGGATAATCGTGCCAGTAGACCATCGTCTAACAAAGACAGAGTAGTCAGATGTTGTTCTCTAAAAACCAAATGTGTTAATCTCTGTAGTGAGCCTGTCAAACCATGCCCTTGGACTCTGCTTTAGGCCATAAATGGCCTTGCGTAATCGACATATGTGCTCCCCCTCGACTACATACCCCGACGGTTGCATCATATAGACATCCTCCTCAAGATCACCATAAAGAAAGGCGTTCTTCACATCAAGTTGATAAATGGGCCAAGCCTTGTTGGCAGCAACAGAGAGAATGGTACGTATCGACCCCATTCTAGCAACAAGCGAGAAGGTCTCAAAATAATCAACTCCAAAGGTTTGTGTGAAACCTTTGGCAACAAGTCTGCCTTTCAACCTGTCAATAGAACCATCAGACGACTGTTTGGTCGTGAAGACCCATCGACAAGCCACAGGGCGAACTCCCGGGGGGCACAACACAAGATCCCACGTACCTCGGGAGGTAAGTGCATCCATCTCCTCATCCATGGCATGTCGCTAACCTTGATCTTGCATTGCACTGAAATGGTCTCTTGGAACGGTAATAGCATTAAGAGCATCTACAAATCTCTTGTCACAGCTAGATAAACCATCTGTAGAAGTAAAATGTGATATGGGGTGATACATACATTTCCCTTTTTGCTTGCATAGAGCTATAGAAAGCTCTCCAGGTACATCCGGGACAACAGTGGTGAGAGCACTCGAAGTGGTTATATCATCCTGCATAAAAGGGACATGCAAAGGTACAGACACTGGTATAGAAGATATAGAGGTACGCTGGTGAGTATAGACGATTGGAGGAGGAGGGAGGTCCAGAGGAATGTCACACACAATCTGTGTGAAATAACTTGTTTGCTCAAAGAAGGTGACATCAGCAGATATATAGTATTGACGTCCAACAGGATCATAGCAGCGATAGCCTTTCTGGGTACGAGAGTACCCAAGAAAGACGCATTTGATGGCACGAGAGGATAATTTATCAGTTGCATGAAAGTTATGAACAAAGGTAATACAACCAAAAATTCGCAGAAGTATAGGAAAATGAGACTCGGTAGGATAAAGTAACGAAAATGGAGTTGTCCTTTTGAGAACTGATGAAGGAACACGATTGATGAGATGCACAGCAGTAAGGATAGCATCTCCCCAATATTGTTTAGGAATACTCATTTGACTAAGAGATCTGGCAACATTTAGCAAGTGTCGGGGTTTCCTCTCAGCTATACCATTCTGTCGTGAGGTATATGGACATGATGTTTGGTGAACAGTTCCCTGAGATGCAAAGAAAGAGGTCAAGTCATGTTGGGTTAACTCAAGAGCATTGTCGATACGGATGATCTTAACAATGCTAGAAAAGTAAGTTTTAACATATTGAAAGAAATTTCTGACAATTTGATTAATCTCCGAACGCTCCTTTATTAGATAGACCTAAGAAGATCGACTATAATCATCAACGAAAACTATAAAGTAGCGATGACCACTTAATGTGCGGATCGGACAAGGTCCCCAAACATCACAATGAACAAGATGAAAAGCAGCAGTATTACGAGACTCAGTACGAACAGGAAACGAAGTTCGATGGTATTTCCCGAACTCACATGCCTCGCACTGAAAGGGCTTCAGAGCAGAGAGTTCAGAAAACATCATGGATATGGACTTGGCAGAGGGATGTCCAAGGTGCAGATGCCATAGGAGCGGATCTTCGGAGATAGATGCAGCACCAACTAAATTCGAGTCCGAGGGTATGTCAAGTTAATATAGGCCGTTCTTCTCATGACCCCCACCAAAAATCTGCCTCGTCCAAATGTCCGGAAAATAACAACAAGACTCACCAAATATCACACGACAATGAAACTCAACACAAAGCTTGTGAATTGACAACAAGCTAAGAGGAAAATCAGGGGCACAGTGAACCCCCGAAAGTCGGAGCTTAGAAGAGAATTCCATAGTTCTGACAGTAGTAATCTGTGATTAAGTCCCATTAGCGACTCGAACTGACTTCACAGAGGTGGATGGTATGGAAGAGGTGAGCAGACTACCTTCTCCAATGAGATGAGTAGAGGCGCCGGAATCAATAATCCAAGCTGGAGTAGGAGTGATAGCAGAGTTGGCTATTGTACCTGAAGGAGTGGCCAGAGCAGCCGTTGTAGTGTTACTAGTGGTGGTAGGCCCTGGAGTCTGAAGGATCTGCATTAGGCGGGAGTAATCTGCATCATTAAGATGAACAGTCTTGCCACTGGAGGTAGGCGATGCTTCTTCCACATCATAGGCATCCTCACAAACATTATTGGCGTGGTAAGAAGGCACGTCAAACTTCTGCCAGCATCGTTCAGTCGGGTGGTTCCACCTACCACAGTGAGTGCATGAGGAAGTAGAGTCTCGCCCACGACCACGACCAAAGTCACGGCCTCGTCCAGATTCCTGTCCACGGCCATGACTTGGATCGCGACCGCATCCTCCTCGCAAGCCGTATCTGCCTCCTCGCCCAGATGAGACGATGTGTGCAAATTCTATTGAAGGTAAGACAGGAGGTCGGGCAGCGGATGTCTAGAGCTCCTCAAGTCGACCAAAGATGGCCTTCATTGTTGGCAGTGTGTCTGATATAAGAAATTGCTCCTTCGCTACATGGTACCTAGAATGCAGGCCATCAAGGAAGCGATATACCTGCCAGTCAGAACGCTCTTGTATCAGTTTGGTGCAACATGAGGGCTGGAATATTGCAAGCTCCTCATACAGACTGAATAGATGCCTGTAGTACTCGATGAAGGTGGAATCACCCTGAGATGCCGACCAGATTCGCCTGTAAATATCTGCAAGGCGTGACTTCGTCTTTTTCTGGGAGTATGTTTGCTCGATATCCTCCCGCATTTCCTTGACCGTATTTTTGTAAAGAAGATTCGAGGCAATATGAGCCTCAAAACTGTTGGTCATCCAGTTGATAACAAAATAGTTGTCAGTCTGCCAGTTGTCGTACTCTTTGTCCTTTTCATCTAAAGGATCTTTAGTCAAAATGTAGAGTTTCATCTGACCACCAATGAACATCATAAAAGATCGAGACCAGAGCACGTAATTTTCTGTACCCTTGAGTTTGATAGTAGTGCATTGTGCCATAATATTCGTGGTTAAGGGCTTTGTCTCGGTAGAAGAAGCGTCATGGTGGTCTTAAAGTAGAAAGACGATCTTGTGATCAACTAAGGATGCATATAAGAGCTAAAAAATACCCTAAAACTCACGTTTGTCCTTAAAAAAGGGCTGAAAACCCTCAATGGACAGCAGATCTGGATTCTTGGAAGCAATCCGTGATGAGTTTTGGATCTCCAAAGAGTCCAAAGGAACCCGTGGAGAGAAGCTGTGGGGCTGACAACCTTCGTAGGAGGTCCTGAAAGCGCAAGGTAGCGCTAGCGGGAGGGCTGCTTGGAGGGCCTTGCGCGGGGCCCTAATTAAGGGAAGAGGGTCCGCGCAGGCTTTTGCGAGGCTTGAAGGTGGCGGTGGGGATTTTAGATCAGAACTCCGGCCTAGGACCGTCGTTCTGATACCATGTGGAGAAGAGAGACAAATGGATATCTATTCCATAGGGCTAGGGTCTCTTATATAGTGAAAAAACCCCAGAGAATACAAGAGGAAAATTACATAAATACCTCTGAGGGGTTACGGAACCCGAAGGGTTAAAGGTTACGGAACCCGAAGGGTTAAAGGTTACGGAAGAAATGTTACAAATATAATTGTAATATAATAATTCTAACACCTTCTTTTTAATAAAATCTAGGGGCGAACACCTTTGAGTGTCTCCCCCTTTCTTGGCTTCAAAAAAAATCTGACCCCGACTCTCTTGGTTCTGGTTATTCTTCCTGCAACCTTAGAAATTCCTCATTGCGCTGGTCTGATAGTGCTGATCGGAACTGCAGTGCCCACGTACCGTCCACCGTCGAATGGTATACCGTGCTCTCCTTATCCACAGCTATAGCGTAAAGGTGTGGATATCTCCCCTCCAATGGGCCATCTCTCATCCAGTCGCCCCTCCAAAATCTGAATCGACGTCCATCCCCCACCACCGGCCTAAGCTTGCATGACAAAAGCGATAGCACCTGACGAATCCCAGCCCAGAGCGGAGATTCGAACCGACATCTCATAGCCACCAGCTCACCTTCCACCCCGTATATTGCCCTCAACAATCTGTCCGCCAGCGTATTTGATGGTCCCCAAATACGGGTTACCCATTTTGCAATTAGTGCCTTGTTCATGGATTCAACATCGCACACTCCCAGGCCTCCCTCGTTGCGCCTTTCAGTAACGTCTTCCCACCTTACCAGGTGCATACCGGCCCCCGCTGCTTCTCATCTGACCAGAAAACCTCCTCATCAAGATCTCTATACGCCTTCTAACTCCCACTAGCAATAACCTAGTGGAATAGAAGAAGGTCGGTATAGCTGAAAGCACGTGTTTTAACTTTTAACAGGACCAACTTCCCCCTGGAGAGAGTGATAGCATTCCACCCGGTTAATCTCTGTTCCATCTTCTGTATCAATCCGTCCCAATCCGCCTTCCTTAGTTTTCCCGCTACCAACGGCAAACCCAGATAAGTGATAAGGAGATCCCCCAAGAGACATTCAGTCAGCTCAGCAATAGTACGGCTCTCCATCTCAGAAATCCCAACCAAGTGCACCGCATTCGCGTTTTGGGCCTCCATCCTTCCAAGAGCAGGATCGTGTCGCCAGCATACTACAACAGGGGGACTGGGATGTCCCCCCTCCTGTAGCCCTCGGTCTACCCTAATTTGACCGCCTGTTGCATCCGCAATCAAAACAAACAGCATTAGTGCCAACGGGCAACCTTGCGTTACTCCTCTTTGTGGCTGAAAAAATCCCCCTCCAGGCCTGCCATTCACTAAAACAGAGTAGGAAGAGGTGGTTACTCATCGTTTCATCCAGCCAATCCAAGTCTATGGGAACCTTCTCTTTCTTAAAGACATCCAAAAGAACCTCCAGTCCACGCAGTCGTAGGCCTTAACAAAGTCAATCTTCCACATCACCCCTCTCGCCTTCATCCGTTTCCAGTCCAGGCAAATCTCCATAGCCATGAACAAACCATCCGCCATCTGTCTCCTCGGGATAAATATCGACCGCCATTGTAGTATCACCGATCCCATCACCACCCTCAGATTGTTCGCCGTGACTATGAGATATATGGCGTTGGAGAGCGCAATGGGCTTGTAGTCATCGATCCTCCCCGATGTTTCCCTTTTCGGGAGAAGGAAAAGCAATGCCCTGTTGATCTTCTCGAAGTCGTTGTTTCCCTCTCTGAACTAGTTCATCATCTCTAAAATTTCACCTTTTATCAGCTCCCAGAACTCACGATAGAAGCACACTAAAAAACCATCTGGGTCGGGGGCTCCATCCGAGTTCAAATCCCAGACCGCTCTTTTTACCTACTCCTCCGAAAAAGGCATTAGCAAGCCATCCGCCTGTTTTGCCGACAAAGACGAGATGCCCGTCCCCATCCATCCCCAACCTCCACGTCTCCTTCTCTTTGAAGCCTGGACGAAATGACCCCTTAACGCGCCCCCAAGAGCGGCCTCATGCGACACCTGGACTACATTAATGTCCAAATCGTGAATATAGTTTCTTCTCCGCCGCCCTAAGGCAACACGATGAAAAAATGCTATGTTAGCGTCTCCATCTCTGAGCCACTTCTGTTTGGATCTGTCGCCATTCAATTTTGTCTTTTTTATCTTCCATCAAAAGCAGTTCAGTAGCTCTTGTCTTTTTCCAAGAGCCAACTCTTCTCGAAGCGGAAGAAATATCTGGATCTCCCCTCTTCCCCAGAAGACCACAGGATTGGTGTGTGGTTCGACTGCAACCGCGGAAGCGCCCACACTCTCGAGAGCGGAAACCTTTCACCCCCCTCCACGGACAAGAGGAACCAGTCCAACCTCGAGCGCGATCTGACATTCCGCCACGTGTATGCACAGCTTGTCGTGTTAATATAATCATGCCCAGCGAGTGTAGGATCCCCCGAAGGTCCTCCGAGCTCGGGTCCCCTTCTCCACCCCCTGTGGGTGGTCATCAGGGAGCAAAGTCACATTCAGGTCACCTCCCACTAACCAAACCGAACTTGCAAAGTCTTCGCCCAACGGTTCCAGATCTGCCGCCAGGGTCCTCCTCTCAATGTCATTCGGGTCGTAGACGTTCATGACCCAAAACTGAAGGTCATCTGCCTTCCGTCTCAGTAAAATCGACAGACAAAAGAGCGACCGCTTTTCCTCGAGGATGTCGAAGGCGTCCTTGTTCCAGGCGGACAACAGACCTCTCGCCGCTCCTTGAGAATCCAACGTCGCCATCGCGAACTTCCCGCCTCCATCCAGCTTCATGCCCACTTCCCCCAACCCCCTAGAGAGCTTTGTCTCCTGGAAGAGGAAAATATCTGAAGTCAACTCCACGATAAGATTACTTACTCTCTGCCTCTTCTCTCCCCGTCCTAATCCCCTGACGTTCCACGAAAGAATCTTCAAAGACATGAGACACTGCACATCTTCTTGGGCAGGATGAGGCCAAGGCGGTCAGCCACGGAGCGATCCAACACATGGAAGCGATTTGAGCCGGAAATTTTAAAGCGCATTACAGTGAGCCACAGCATTTTCAAAGTAAAATCTTTTACTGTTGAAAATCAAATCGTTCCGTCCCGACCAAATGGTCCAGAGAGTCGCAAATGCCTTTCAACAGTTGTCCGTAGAATTTGCGTCGATCGACCGGATGGATGTCCAAAAAACCGATGACCGCTCGCTTTCCACAAGAGCTATTCCCATTTCTCTCCAAACCCGTTGAGACTTTGGGCACTTGAAGAATAGATGGTTTGAATCCTCTTTCGTTTCTCCACATCTACCGCACTGTGTGTCGTTTAATCCGAGCAGTCGCCCCCTCCGCACTTTGTCACATAGGCTCCCCCGCCTCATGCACCATAGGAAGATCTTCTCTCTATTCGGGATCTTCGCCACCCACACAATTTTCATGTCCTGACACAGTTCCCCATCTTGAGCCTCAACCCGTGACCTCAGCTCTCCATAAACCTTCTTTATAGAGAATTTGCTACCCACCCATTGGAAGTGATCTCGGCCTTGCGCGAGATCTCCCGGTGAGGGTAGCTCTGCCAACATGCTCAAGAAATCTTCCCAATGCTGATCGGAGAGGTCGGCCATAAATTGTGGCACCCATGTTCCCGCCTCCGCTATCTGTGAGAGAGTGGCCTCCTTCAAAACTGCTAAAGGGTAAAGGTGTGGATATCTACCCTCCAAAGTGCCCTCTCCGGTCCAGTCGTCGTGCCAGAATCTAAAAAGGTGACCATCTGCTAATTTCAGTCTGAGACTTGACGTCAATAAAGGCAAAATCTCCCGGATCCCAGCCCAAAGCAGGGACTCATAGCGCATTCTCTTTGCAAGCATTTCTCCTTTGACTACATATATCCTCTTTAACAATCTAGCAGTTAGTCACGAAGAGGGACCCCAGATGCGGACCACCCATTTGGTGATGAGTGTCCTATTTATACACTCCACATCCTGTATGCCAAGACCACCATCATTGCAGTCCCTCGTGATCTCCTCCCAGTTTACGAGGTGCATACCCGGTCCCTGGTGCTTCCCATCAAACCAGAAGAATCTCCTCATCAAAGACTCCACCTTTCTTCTAACCACTAACCACCGCTATTGTCTTCAGTCTCGGCGATACCTATCATTTGCTACTAATTGGAGTATTTATCTTCTTGATATCTGTGGAGATAATTTTTTACCTGAGTATTATTACAGTTATATCTCTTGTTTCCAGTTAACCTCTTTCTGCAAGATCATACGTGTTTGATCCTAAGTATGCATAGAAGTTCTTGGATGTGAGACATCCAAGGAAGCAAGAAGAAATTCGAAAGTTTGCATGTTCTTCTACTTGGGCTACACTGTCTGATCTGTAGTGGTGATTTTGATGTTTAATCCAAAATTGTGAAGCGAAAGCTTTGTAAATGGTTGAGATATCTGTATAAATATCTTAGCATTTAGTGGAGCAGTTGATTAGCTCGGCTAATCAGGAAATCCCGACTCATGAAGACTCAGGTCGTAGTTTTTACCTAGGTGGATTTCCACGTAAACCTATTGTGCATGTGTGTTATGGTTTGTTCGATCATTATATGCGTATATATGCTTGTTGATTATTCTGCAAAGATTTTTAGAACTCTCTCGAACCACTATTCACCCCCCCCCCACCCTTTAATGGTGTCGCAATTCCATAACTCACAATATACCCTCTGACTTCCAAGGGAGAGGATAATCATAAAGCCAAGAAAATATTGCAAGAAGATTGTTACAAGTATAATAGAACAATTCAAAATATATGAGAAAAATTATTCCTAACAAACTCAATAACTCAATGCATATCTCACTAAGATAAGCAATCAGATGAAAACATCGTACTTTCGACCCATAAGAAAAAATTACAAAAACAATGTAAAAATGAACAAAAGTGGGCAAAAGCCTACTTCCGTTAAGATTTGGAACCTTGGACCACCTTATGAAAAGAGTACACTAACAAGGATATTCTCCACCTCTTTCATTGACAACAACTTTTGGACTTCGATCTCCATGGCTTCTCTAAACCCCATGACATTGATGTTGCAAGAACCATGTCAACCATTCGCTATTAATCTAATGGAGATTGACAATATTTACATGAGAAATAGTAAGGCGACAAAGATTACACTTTATGCACGACACTTATTGTAATCATGGGTTTGGACGCACCAAGGCCAAGCATTCATGTACAGAATCTAAATATCAACCAACTCATTAAAAGGAGTTTTTCGAAGTGGTGGATTACTAAGTTCCATGAAATTGAGAATTAAGCCAAATTTAGGTTTGTCGTCCATTTATTTTCGACCAAGTAGGGTCTCTAATTAAAAATAGGATTTGTCATCCAATATGAGTCCTTACAATTTAATTTTATTTAAATAATGAGATCGCATGTTATCTCTAATTAGTTATTATGTTGAGTACTTTTAGGAGTTTAATTAGGGTTTTTAGGGCTTTATTTTATTTAGTTTATTTCGTAATCCCATCCTCTCTCCTATATAAAGGTGTTAATGGGTGAATGTAAGGATAGATTAGGTTGTATACAAAATTGGAGTTTCTTCATTTTCTTCTCCTCTCTTCTTTTTCTCTTCCACACATCTCCATGCTTTTTCCTCACAAACCCCAGACAATAGATGTGTCTTCTTCTTCCTCCTCCCACCCCAAGATTTCTTCCCCTCAAGCATTTTTGTATTTGCACAATGTCAGGATGGTCCAAGTACTTCCAGCAATCAATCCAATATTCTCTTCCCTAGTAACAATGTCGAGGATGACCACCATGATATTAATAGTATTCACTATGATAAGAAGGTCATTCTTTATATAAATAATTGTATTGCCGATGTAAGCATTATTGTTATGGTTTGAGTTCCTACCCATTCAAGGGTTAAACCTAACTCTAACCTCTCTCTGCAGAAAGAAACTTAGATAGGGATACATATGGTCGAATACACATACAAATGTTTGTTACCATATTCTTATCCCCTTTTAAGTACAAATGCGGATACAAATATCGACAAATATGAATACTATGTTATCATATCCTTAATACAGATATGGTTGTATCGGTACAGATCAACTACATATAATATTAGAAATGCTCTGTAAATTAACTTAAATTTACATGTATTGGATGTATGCACATGATATAATATCATAAATATATTTGTTTCATAACAATTACATCAAATATGTTGAAATAAGATATAAATTTATGTTATATATGGATAAAAATAAGTCTACAACTATGTTTATATATGAAAATAGACATACAAATATCGAGGCAATGTCCATATCTGTAACCATTTTACAAATAAAGATGTCAAGATAAATATGGATACAAAGGCGAATCGGATATAGGTATATACATATTTGTTTGCATCCATAGGCTTAGGGCATACTAACCAATATATCGAATCCATCTTTCAGATAGTATCAAGCAACAATCATAGAATGGTGTCAAGACTCATCTCTCTACTCTTAGTCATTTTGATGTCGTTGGGACAAGTCTCCTCTCTCGAGTCTTCACAACTGACATACAAAATCATGTCACTCTAATCTCCACTGCCATTAACATCGCCCATGTATGGCAACCGCTAGCCTCTTCACGACAATGTCACACTCTCACGGGTTCCACTCCATGGGATGCTCTTTCACGGGATTGCTACCTCTTCATGATATCGCCTCTCAGGGTTGGCGCCTCCCTGCGAGGTCGTCACTCTTGAGGGAGTGTTCCCCCCTTACAACACCGTCTTTCTCTCGTGGGAATACCGCTTCTACACAAGGTTGTCACATTACCCCACATCCAAGAACATAAACTAGATGATTACCTATCGATCTTTTTCTTACAGGTATATCATTGGTAAGATGTCTAGAGATACGGATTTTGGGTTGACATCATCGTAGACCAACATGAGTAGCAAGAGAAATAACCTACAGTCATATCATTAAGTTAATCGAATCGAAACCAATTATGTCAAATAGTCATGGATCTTCCTCATGTAAGTCAATAGATAAGGAAGCTACATCTTCCCATGTAACTTGAATTGAAGAATTAATAATGCAACTATGCCATGCGAAATAAGGACAATGGTGTAGTTTATGTATGGATATTGAGTGGAGGTCATTCCTCGGATTCCAGAGGAGATGATCCATTATGAGGCAAACAACATATGCATTCGGGTACAACTTAAAGGATTCATATTAGAAGGAGAAAAACAGGGTTTATTTATACCAAACCTACTATGACGAAATGTAGCTCCAGTAGAAAGTCAATACTCTTGCCATACAAGTCCTTTTTATTAAAGAAGTACAACTCCTCATATGTATGTATCTGATTCAGAAGGCGGCTAGGAAGGTGTTAGCCGTGATGATTTTCCTTCATTTGTTGGATCTGTCTACCATGCAGCTCAAGATTATATGATGACATGCACTACATTGCCTAAATTGGAGGAGGCAAATAACAGACCGAGTCAACTCAATGTCTCCCAACAACTGGAGATACCATAATCTCAAGCTTCTGCCTTGGAAATGTCACCTAATTGTGGAGGATGTTATTCATCTAAAGGAGGCCATAGTAGAGGCCACATCAGAGCTACTACTTAACATAGTGGTAAGATTGATTAGACCGACTTGTTGGATCTACTAGCAAAGGTAAGGTCCAGTGCACCTATTGTAGCAGGATATGTAACATTGTCACATCAAAGAGACATACTAGATCAGGCATGAGAGGCCTCCCAGTGCTCACATGGGTTGGTGATAGGGTGACCTTATCTCACATCAATCTAGATGAAATAGTCATGCATTCTGCCCGAGCAACTTCCCGATTCACCTGCATGCCTTCGAGGATGCAACAATCACTATTACATTTGTAGTTTCTTTCACAGTCATGTCAATATAAAACCTCGCTACATTATTCTCGTGAATGCGATTGGTTAGTAGATTCTAGCACTGTATGTCATCTCTATGAGACGAGGTAGTTTGGCAACATCAGGTAGATCCCCTCATGGAGAATGGTTTAGGTGGCAGATGTAATAGTGGGAAACAGATATGTTGCTACCTCCACTCTCAGCTTATCAAATGTGCTATTGGGTTCAGAGTTTCTACTTAGTTGGCTGTCTGTTAACCAGGTTTGCAAGTTCTAGAGTTTCCGAAACTTATCTTTGCAAGTTCCAAAATGACCATTTTTTTGAGGTCTTAATCAGATCTTGTTGTCATTAAGCACTAATTGATTCTTTAAAAGTTACATAGAAATTGATGGGAGACGGGCAACAAGCTGCGCCGCCAATCCCTTTTGAATAGCAAATCCAATTCTTCGAAATACAACATTCATAGACTTGGGAACCATAACATTGCTATGCATGATTTTTTAAACCCTCTTAAGGAGCTCCACTGCTTCACTTGCCAAGAACCCAAATGTATCAAAACCAAATGGGATGAATACGTGTTGATTGTCAATGCAGGCCTTCTCATGCTTAGCCACTTTAGCTAATGCAGCTTTTTGTGCAGCGCATCCCGCAACAAAATCATTCTTTATCGGACCCACCAATGGAGACACTCCAGTCAAATCAACACATGCATGCTTTCCTCCAACCCATCCAAATATTAAAACATCTGCCGGTCTAAGTGTCGATCTCCCCTCTTGTGGATCAGTTAAGAAATTCACCGGTGCTTCTTTTTTTGAAGCAACACCTGCAAGTCTGAGTATATCAAATAGAACATCTCTGACAAGATCATGTCTGTATTTAAAACCTGGAAGCTCGCGACAATGAACGGCATGGTCCCCAAAAGCATCCAAGCAAGATTTGTGGCATACTGGACAAGCCTCATCTGGTGGAAAAAGGGGAATCATGAGGCGGTACTTGAGAATACTACGATATTCAATGGGTGACATATGCAATCCAAGCCCCTCAATGGGAATGGCAAGTAGGAAATCTTGGGCATGTTCAGCTTGTAAACAATGGAAAATTGCTTTTTCCATTCCAAGTTCCTACTACCATTCCACTCCCGAAGTCCAATATCTACTTCGCCATGCAAGAAGCTGAGCTTGTTTGGCCTTTAGCCTATATCTATTTGAAGTAAGGAATCCAATGAGAAGGAGAGGATATGAATATGGGCCACAGAATTGGTTGTTTCAATAGAACGAGATCATTAATATAACTCGTTTTCTTTGGACGGTTAAATATTAGCCGTCAGAATTTGGCCATCAAATCTAATTATTTGTTTGAGCATATTGATGGACCAATCCCTTGCAGATGTTCTAGTCAGACGTAAATAGAGAAACCGAGTAACATCGCAACAATAACTAGCGGCCAATGCAAACTTCGGCACAAATAGATCAGTAGTATTCGGTGTCTGAGAATTTACTTAAAAGGTAATTAACGAAAGAAGTTTATAAACAATCCTGCTATTGATAAGTGATTATATCCTTTCCCTATTTGCATCCAAACATAATCTTATCAGTCCTACCATCGAGTTTCCGAATAATCTAACGCTCAAAAACAAAAATAAACAATGAAGAAATCTGGAGCAGATCAATGGGAATCAAACACGAGGTATTGCCGAAAAAATCGAGACCTGGTATCGCGATGACTGACCGGATCGATCCTTCCTGCCGTGGGGATGTTGCCGGGAAGACCTCGCGGGAAACCCTAGAGAGGGATCGGTGGTAGTGATGGTGGGAGAGCGGAGGAGAGGCCCTGTGCGTGTCCCTCGTGGGGAAGTGGAGATATATTTATAAGCTCCGAAGCACAAGTGGAGCAGTTGTTTTCCTGTCCTTTTTTACCCATCTTTTTTTATGCTTTTTGTTTCGCCAATTAGATGTGAAGTTTGGGACATCCCGCGGCCAGTTGTAATTGGGTTGAGTCTGCGCCCTATTTTGGGACGATCCACGATTTATATTAAAAATTGATTTTTACACTTTAGCCATTGAAGTCTCGTCCAGTTACAACATAAATGTTATAATCGTTTTAATTGCACTACGACCCTTGTATTCTTACTCTATTTAAGACACGTGCCTTGTGTTAAGGGTTGTGGTGAAGGAATTAGCAAGAGTGCGAGGATCATGATGTAATGACATATATTATACGATTACAATGTAATAATTGACAATATCTAAGGGGGTCATGGTTTAAAACTCCATATTTAAAATCCTATAATATCGATGTCAACAGCATTCCCGCAACATGTATTTGGAACAGCATATCCACTCGTTTAGGGAGATTCGTCTCTTGTGGGGTACTTTGTAAGCTCATTTAGGGTTATGGCTTTCAATATATTTTGTTCTAGCATTCTATCATGGTATTATATAGAGATCCACCACAATCATCGAGGACATAGCCCAGTTAATGATGAACATTGTTAATCCTGTGTTGTGACTATCTTATGCTTACTTATTCATTTTTTGATATGCATTCTAGTTTCACTATGTGTAACAAATTAGCTGATAGCTGAATTTGGAAGAGATGATTTTTTTACGTGACGATAAAAATTACCATTAATCCATAAGGATGTGCCTTTAAGATTTCTAGTTCGATTCCCATATTTGGTAAGATGCACACATATAACTATGATGTGAATACTTTATCTTGAGATAATTTAATATTGAGAGAAACGTTATCCCATGATAAGCGGAGATGGATTTGAGGTATAAGAACAAAGAAGTAGTGTAAACAAAAAAATATAATGAATGATATAATCATAGTGAGTCCACTTCGTTGCAAGATTTCTTACTTTAAAGAAATCCTTTTAATAAAAAACAGAGGAGTAAACGAATCGAACCTGAGCGAACCTACCATTTTCAGGTTCCGTTCGTTTATTATAATCAAGCATAAACTTATGTTTATGTATGGTTTGTTTATTTTTGAATCGGATTTTAATCATATTTTTATTTAGTCAAATCTTACCTAAACCTAAACAAATAGTAAACTTCAAAAATTTCTAATGAGAGAGAGTGAAAGCAATTGAAATGGGGATATATAAATACATATATAGAGAAAATGGAATATGTGGTTGAGTTGCATGAAATTGCATGATCAACACTTCATCGACCATTGATCTATCATAGGTCAAGCGAGTACATGTGCATGGCCATGAAAACATGTGCATGTTGATTTTATCGAGGCAAATGAATTGTTGAGAGCAAGGTTTTAAAAATTGAACCGGACATCAAAGCGAGCAGGCATTGGTTTTTAAGTTGTATGGTCGGACCAATGAGATCGATCGATCGAACCGATGAGCAGTTCATAAAAATCAGAAAAAGATTGAACCGTTGTATTGTTAGTTTGGTTCATATGGTTCAACTGGGTCAAACCAAGTCAGATCAGTATATCATATAAATAAGTATGAACATTAAAATTTTAGAGGGTTTGTACACTCATGTTTTTTTCTAAGTATTTCTAATAACACTTTATAATCCTATTGTTTTTTTCAATTACATGTGTCCCTTTATGTTTTTACAAAATTCATAGTAGTGGCTTTTCATTTATATGTATGTGCTCCTATATTTTACCAACATAAGGATAATATTGTGATTTTTTAAAATATAGGAGTACAGGTGAAACTGATAAAAAGCTAGGGGTATAAATGTTATCAGAAAAAACTCAAAAAAATCATAATAAACTTGTTTTGTTAAAAACATATAAATACATATATGTGATGCATAAAATTAACAATTTAAAAACTATGTAAATCCTATCTAATGACATATGTTGTTAATTTAGTACTTCTCATGGTATGCTTATGACAATGTCTTCTTCATTTATTGGTATTGGAAGTAGATAACTTCATGCACAATGTGGGGAGAGAGAGAGAGAGAGAGAGGCAATGCTCATATAGCAGGAATGGAGAGACGAAAATGGGTCACTGGCACATGTGGAAAGAAAAGAGATAAAGGAGTACTAAATTATGGTTAGAATGAGACGAAATTATGGATAGTTTTTAAAAGTTTACATTTATTAAATTACTAAAAAGTATTTTTTTGTGAAAAGTAGATAGTTGAACCAGTGATTCGATTCAATTGGTTCAATCATGTTTAAGTGATTCAACTGGGTTCTGACTGGTTTTTATTTTCTGAATAAAAATAAGGTGGCAGGGACCATTTTTCATTTGGTTCTTGGTTTAACTGGTTGAACCGGTTGATCGGTTTGGTTTTAAAACCTTGGCTGAGAGATAGTGAACATGGGAGTTGCATGCAAATGAGTTGCAAGCTCCCTACCCATGTAAGTTTGATTGTGTGTGTGTATAATTAGAATTCAAAATTTTTTCTTTATCTCATTTTTCTTCGTCTTTGAAAAAACAAGATTCTTATCTTTAAAAAAATAATTATAATATATTTCTATATCATTGTCTATCCGAATAAGGAATACATAATAATGTGGAATAAGGAATAAATGATGTCCATCACTGTTTCTTTTTCGAGTTATTTGAATGATAAGGGATAAGTATTATAAATAACTACATAATGGATCTTGTAATTATAATGTGACCATTTATCATAAGATAGCTTATCTCGAGATAAAGTTTCCTTAACTTGGGATGACACAAAAAATTTAGGATTTGTAAATTTGTGTGTACATGTTTGTCACGTTCCATTTGTATATATAAACAAGCTTAAACCTATGTTTAGGCTCGTTTTATTTATTTTCAAATGAATTTGAATGGGACTATGAGCGAATCGAATCTGAACAAATATCAAACTTGAGAATTTATTAACGATTCTAACCAGAAATAAACAATAACTTAGCTCATCTCAAGATTCCTTAAGATTTGTCTTTTGCATCTCGGTTACATATAGGGTAAACTTTAGGGATTTTATCACTTGTGCCCCTCCGAGATATCGTAATATCAGTTATGCCCCTATCTTTTTGATAATATCAGTTGTGCCCCTCACTTCTTGCTCCGTCATCAGTTGTGCCCTTCCGTCAGATTGACCGTCAAAAAATTAAAATAACCATGGTTTATTCAAACCATGGTGTGGTTAAGAAGGGTATTATGGTCATAATTCCATAGCAGAGCTGTAGGCTGCACCGTAGCTAGAGGTCGAACTCAGGCGAGAGCTTCTCCTCGTCCGAGTGGTCGGAGTCGCTCTCCCATCTCGGGGCGGAGCTCGAGGCTGCACCGTAGCGGGGAGAAGGTGGGACCTGGGCGCGGGGGACGGCGCGGGGACGGGGGAGGGGTAGGCTGGGGCAGAGAAGTCGCAGGGGGAGGTGCGGGCTGGGGGAGGAGGTGGGGCCTGAGCGCAGGGGACAGTGCGGGGACATGGGAGACGTAGGTTGGGGTGAAGGGGCCGCAGGGGGAGGTGCGGACTGGGGGAGGAGGCACGGCCTGGGCGCGTGGGGCGGCGGGGGCAGGAGGAGGCGCAGGGGAGGAGGAGGCATGGGGAGGGGGAGGCGAGGGGACAGCAGGCCAGGGGAGGGGCCGCAGGGGGAGGTGCGGGCTGGGGGAGGAGGCGCGGCCTGGGCGCGTGGGGCGGCGGGGGAAGGAGGAGGCGCAGGGGAGGAGGAGGCGTGGGGAGGGGGAGGCGAGGGGACATCAGGCCGGGGGAGGGGCCGCAGGGGGAGGTGCGGGCTGGGGGAGGAGGCGCGGCCTGGGCGCGTGGGGCGGCGGGGGCAGGAGGAGGCGCAGGGGAGGAGGAGGCGTGGGGAGGGGGAGGCGAGGGGACAAGGAGCCGGGGGAGGGGCCGCAGGGGGAGGTGCGGCCTGTGTGCGGAGGGGCGGAGGGGGCGGGAGGAGGTGCGGGGGAAGACGAGGAGAGGGGACGGCGTGGGCCGGGGGAGGAGTAGGCTGGGGCGGAGGGGCCGCAGGGGGAGGTGCGGGCTGAGGGAGGAGGTGCAGGCTGGGTGTGGAGGTGCGGCCCGGGCGCGAGGGGCGGTGGGGGTGGGGGGTGGTTGGGCCGGCAGGGAGGTCGGGGCGGAGGGGCGGCAGAGGATGGGGCGGAGGGGCGGCAGCAGGTGGGAGAGGAAGAAGATGGGAGAGGAGGAGGAGAAGGGAGGAAGAAAACGGAGGAGGAGGAAAAGGGAGGAAGAAGACATTCCAATCCTTTTTTTAATTTAATTCCATCTGTGTCCTTAAGTTAACGTCCGTTTGCACTGTGGATGGACGGTCACTAACCCGAGGGGCACAAGTGATATATTAGCAAGAAGTGAGGGGCACAACTGATATTATCAAAAAGGTAGTGGCATAACTGATATTGCGATATCTCGGAGGGGCACAAGTGATAAAATCCCTAAACTTTAACACCTTGTTTACATATCAGCAGCTCCCTTGTCCTTTCTAATCCACGTTTTCACATCTCCTGAAATTTTAGTATAAACTTTGGCATACTGTTTGCAACATCTCTTTTCAAGTTACTGAAGGATTTCATCACATTTTATAACAAGTATTTACATCGTGTTTGCATTTTATATAATCTCAGTCAAGTCCAGTTTCTGAAATCTCGTACTTCTTTTCTCTGTGTTGACCATAGATGGAATAAACTATAGAACAAACAAACAAACTAATGATCACCCCAACTAAAACCAGTCCTTTTAAGCAACAAATCCTGCATTAATATACCAACCTCACTAATAACATAAAGCAGTCCGCTTAAATTGGTATGACAGTTCAGAGTCATTCTATTAACATGCTTATATCTTAAAGCAAGGACCTCAACAAGCATATACTCGAGCACAACACTTAATTCAAATCTCCTCTCTCCAGATGTTTCCCTTCACACGCAGAGCCCTTTCCTCCATGCAATCTTTCTCAGCGAATCCTAACGCTGCTCTGCCGTGTATGGTTAATCCATCCAGGCTGTCGCGGATGTGTTCAACTCCTTCTCTAATGCTCCTTGGCATTCCCTGCCACACAACCTTCCCCTCCTCGTTACCAATCTCCAAGCTGTAGCGAAAGTTCGCGGCATCAACTTCACCTCCCAAGAGTGTCAAGAATGCCATGTAGATCAAGTCCGACGGTGAGTGTAGGGCCTCGAAGTGAAGGCAGAAATGCTGCCCTAAGCAGCTATAAACCTGTGTTGGAAGCATGGCAAAGGAAGAAGACAGATAAGAGTTAAAAAGGACAACAATCTAAAATTAAAATTTTAATCAGTTATAGTTATAGGAGTGTACAAGTGTGTATAAATGATACTCTGTTATACAGAGATTTTTCTAATTTCATTAAATTTCTAAAGTTCAATTAATATGTGTTTCTCTTGAACTGGACACCCCAAAACGAAGATGACAATATCATCTTTTTCCTTGGGAAGATCAAGAAATCCAAATGTGGGGTTTCTCCTGTGGAGACCAATTGGTACTGTACATGAGGAATTTTTTTGTAAACAAGGGATATATTGGTAATTTCATGTGACCTTTAACACTAACCTTGCGGTATTTAAGGTGCTCTTTGGGACCACCCCTCATTGGAATGCAATCTGTTTTAGCAAAGGAGAAGGGAGAGTGTAAGGGCCTGTTGTGAGCAGTCGAGTAGGCACATTGCCAAACCATTGTATACCATTATGTATTGTGAGTGCGTGTTTTTTTCTTCTTTATCGCTTTTCTTCTTGTGTTTGTTTATCATGTCCATTCCCCTCCAACAACGCTATCACTTGAGTGGCATATGTTCGAAAAAACTGAACAATAACAAGTGGAGCTGGAACAAGGAGACTGTAAGTGGGATTTGTGCAGTGGATCTTAATGTATAGAGCAAAGCCATGATCCCACCTAGGAATTGTAGCTGGTCAGGCGTCCAGCATTATCTGTCTGGAAGAGTAAGAGTTTTCGTAGGTAAACTGAGATGGTTCAAATCTGGATTACATGCTTTCGTGAGTTTTCAATGTAGGACTATTTTTGGGTTCGGTATCTTACAACCTCCACCACTTATATTCGCAACATCCTCGTTATGACATGACCTATTACGTATTTCCAGTGACAGTGGCGGTTGTACGTTCAGGGTAGCCTTTTCCTCCTATCTCTTTGTGGCGGTGGCTTCTCGGCTAGCCCTTTCTACTATACGAGGAAACCTGCTCTGATGCCATTTTATTGCTCACATGTAGAATAATTTAGTTATTTAGGTAGTAAACCAATTACCTTTAAGATTTAATTGCTAACCCATACACTAGGTATGATGCATAATCATACTCAGACCAAGAATAAAATTGTTTATTATGATGATGTAACTGAATAGGTTCTTTGACTAAATATCTATCCAGTGACTCCGAGTATCTGATAATTTAAGGGTTCTCACCATAAACTTCACGGTGAGATGGGTTTTGATTATACTTTAGCACTGAATACCTAGCATTATTATAGGTTCACGAGTGTACTATCATGCACGAGTACATCACACAAGGTTAACATCAAATAATTTGTAGAGAGTGGCACGTGTATAACATTGCATGAGTGCGTCATTGATAATGTTATTCTCGGGATTACATAAAATATCATACTTCATAGCATATGTTCTTGGAAATTATTATATATCCATTACTTAGATTAAGTTGCAGACAAAAGTGACTCGGTATTATCATTAAGATTGTATTGACATCCTATAAGTTGCGAAACACGGTTTACATATATCACAGAAAACTGTGTCAAAAAATAGTTAAGGGTTGATGTCGGCATGTCGCATACAAACTTCAGATCAGATTGGCATCCGTGTAATTTGATTTATCATTCATTTAGTTATTTAGAGTCTTCTATCATATGCAAATTGAAACAAGAAAATAGCACTCTCATCAAGGAGTAACGACTGCGCTTCAAGGCCGATGAACAAGTATGACCCATTCCGAATTATCACCATTAAGTGGACTAGTATAAAAAGAAGGTATCATTGTACACAAGAATGAAATGTTCCAAGGGAAGATTGATACAAGAAACTAATTTATATGTATGATAGGAATATGTAATGAAATCCAGATCTAAACGATTTGCAAATATGTATGATCATTGGTGTTTTCTAAGAAATTAATCCGTGTAAATAGATAGGAGTGGATTATAAGTTGCGGGGATTATTACTTGACAACTTGAGCTTAAACACTTTGGGTAGTTGTCAACGGGTCTAATTGGGTACAAGCCCAACAAATTGTCAGGGTTAGTTTTCTCCATCAATGGACCGAAAACCTATGCCCGGGATGTTGCAGTTCACATTCAACTAAATCCTATTTCCTAGAAATGTGATGCAAAACATGTCCTTAAGTGACATAATGCATTTTAAGCTACCTAGGAAAAAACTATACGAACTGGTGTTGTTAATTCCGTAAAACAACATAAGTGCACATTAACTTATCGTGTACACAAATACTATGACCGCAAGATCAAATATGAGTTAGTTAGAACTTAGAACTAAAGTAACTTACTTCAGGTAAAAATTAAGGTTGTATCTGGTTCCTTGTAATTTTTAAAGAAAAAGAGCAGACAAACAGGCAGGTATTGACTTACAGTGATTTTGGAAGAGGCATTTTCATCATTGTAAGGGTAGCGATGTAGAAAAACTTCATCGATTTCACAATTGTCATACGACGACGATTCGTGATCACACTGCAGATGACTCGCAAGTGTCGAAGCATCCCCCGTGATGGGGCAGGTATTACACGAATAAGGACAGTTCATGGGCCTGAACTTGCAATCCTGTTCATGGTGTTGTTTACGGTCATACCGATACACTTCGTTGCAGCCATTTGCATGATATCTGCAGGGAAGCTGGAGAGAAGCAGCCATCTTCTCGAGAGCTAGGGACCTTATATCGCCCATTTCAAGCCGGCAAGTTGGACAGATATTCCTCACACTTGGCTTGCAGTTTGAACAGAGGGTATGACCATTTCTGCACTGTAAAAGTTCACCCGAAGATTAAATATTGCATTATGGCAAACGTCATTTGTTACAAATTTGTTACATGTACACCAGCACTAACATATTCTTTTGGTTTATACTTCGATGTTCATAGATTCACAAAGCCAAAAGGGATTGCGGTAACAGCCATTGGACAACGTATCTAATGCGTGTTCTTTTCTTGTCTCTCTAACTTGTAACCAAACACCATTGATTGCATTATTTCACGTAGATTACAAGCCAGGATTTGGGGGAAATTCAATATATTTTTTGGTACAGAAAATGCAAGATCTAAATATGGATTGACTAATTTCCATTGGATATATATTCTTGACCTAGTAAAGGCGACTGAAAGCTTTGTTGCCGACACGCCACTGCTCCGATCGAGGTAAATCACAAGTTCAGCTTTAAGGATGGAAACCCCTTTGAAGATTCTTGAGGGGTTTATCAGGATTTTGTATGTAAATTTACCTCATCCTCACCAAGCTAGACATCTCGTATGCCGTGAACAAAAAAATCAAATTCATGTATGCTCCCGCTGATACACATCTTGGTGCTATGTACAAGATCGTGTACTTCCTCAAAAAATCCCAGAGAGATAAGTTTTTTGCAGAGGGGACAGAAATGAGCATTGAAGCCTATCATGATGTTGATTGGACTGGATCTAGTCATGATTATCACTCAACTTCGGAGTATTTGATTTATTTATGGAGAAGCAAGAAGCAAAAGGCATGTGCCAGATCCAATCATCTCGAGGACATGGGTATTGCCATAGGCCTCCAATAAAGTTGTCCTACTGCGACAATTAATCTGATATCGACCTTGCGAATAACTCGTTTCAATGTGATCACATAAATTATGTCAAGGTGGATCAACATTTCATCCAAGAAGTTTGTTGATGAGCAACTATGTCCTTACTTTCTCTGATCAGAAGATCAGTTAACATGTAACCGACATATTTGTCAAAGGCCTTCCCACAATGCACTATGAGATGAATGCGAGTAAGTTATGAATGGTTGACATCCATTTCCAGCTTACGGGGGAGGGTTGGATGTCGGTAAGCTGTGCACATCCCTCCTTTGGTTATCTAAGTAGAGAGATAGAAACCTAGCTGTTTTAAGAGAGGTGGTTGAGAGATCCTTCCATGGTTTTCTCACTCTCGCAAAAGAGGATTTCTAGGTAAATCTCGTGTTTTCAGTGTCCTCTCCATATGGTAGGAATGACACCTTATGATTATCGTATGCATTTTCCCAACAATAAGTACCATACTAGTAAGGCGTGCTAATTACTAGAGATGAAAACGGGCATCTAACTTAGCATTCTGACAAAGAGATGACACTTGCATTCTTCCAATCAGTCGACCACCAACCTTTGTAAATGAGTTGCATGCCATGAAATTTCTACATCTAGTAAAACTTGGTCCAAACAATAAGCAGAGTTAATCATACCCTTTACAATATGATGATTTATGACTCGAACATCAAATCCAAGACCAACATTCAAAAATAAAACATGAAGGGTGACCATGTGAAGTAGAAGGGCCATGAGAAAGTCGCAGAGAATGCATAATTGGAGGTGATACAAATATGTTGCACAACAGAACATCCTACGAAAAGGAGGAATATCCTGGTTTTGTTATTCCAGTCGTGTGCATGATATCCTCATAATAGTGATTATAGATTTGAGTAGGGATAAGGGATCTCCTTCGTCGAAGTCCCTTACCTTTCCCTCATCTTGTAGAAGGAAATACTTTTTTGTTTATTCATAGAGTCCAAGGGTTCTTTTATATAGAAGAGATAACTCTAATGGATAAATTACATAATGAGAACAGAGAAATAAATAGACTGGAAAAGAGTAGCGTAACATAAAACTCTCAACATTCCCCCTCAAGCTAGAGCATAGATGTCTATCAAGCTCAACTAAGAACATCATATCTAAAAGGGTCCTCGGGCAAGAACCTTGGTAGATACATCTGCAGTATGATCTCTGAACTAACATGAGAATTGATGATAAACCCCTTTTGAAACATAACACGGGTGTAGTGACGATCCACTTCATCTTGTTAAGTTCTTTCGTGAAAGGTTAGATTATTTGCAATGAACATAACAACTGCATTGGAAGAGGTATATCGACCCCCAGACCAGAAAGAACAGACCTGACCCACATCATTTCAGTGTACTGCATCATGGCTCTATACTTTGACTCGGCACTGGATATTGCTACCACTATTTGTTTCTTACTTTTCCATGATGCTATAGACTTTTCCACGAACACAGCAAATCTTGGGGTAGATTTCTTATCTTGGAGAAACTAGCATAATCCGCATTTGCACAAGATGTGACAGATAATGAAGTTCCTCTGCCAAATAATAGGTCTGGCACTAGAGAAGACTTCAAGTATCCCAAGGTTACGTACAATGCATCCATGTGCACACGTCTTGGTTGCTCCATAAACTGGATAACCTTGCTTTCTGCAAAAGAAATATCAACTCTGATAATAGTAATATAGAGAAGCTTCCCAACCAGTTCTCTATACCTTCTTTTATCTACTCCTCCGTAGTATCATCATGCAATTTTATGTTTGGATCCATAGGTGTAGATGTCGGTCTGCAACCTGTCATTCCTGCTTCTGAAAGTATATCAGTTACATCTTTTGATTCAATAAAGGGTGAGCTCCCAAGGTGGGAGTCACTGCCAATAGGATGCCATTATATATAAATTAGAATACATTACCGTGAGGCCCAAAAGTTGTGAAGCGTATTACAATGTGAGACAACATTTTCATAATAAAATCTATGGTTGTTAAAGATCCGATCGTTTCTACCGATCCAAATGGTCCAAAGAGCCGCAAACGATTTTGAACAGTCGTCCGTATAGTTAGTCCCTACCACGTGAATCGACCTCTACAAATATGCTACTCTCCCAGTCCCACCCAAAGAATACCAATCTCCCTCCACACATGCGCCAATGTCGTGCACCCGAAAAACAGGTGATCCAAGTCTTCATTCTCAACCAAAAAAGCTTACGAGAAACCAACATGAACAACAAAGGTTCATGATGAGGAGCTTCGTCAGGACATGAAAATGGTGTGGGCGGTAAAGATTCCATGTAAAGTCAAGATCTTCCTCTGGTGTATGAGAAGGGAACGATTGTGTGATAAGGCAAGGAGGGGCGGTTATTCGGTTACATACTTTCTTTAGGTTATGACAAGGCCCAGCTTATTTCTAGCGAATCCCAGACCTAAAAAGTAATGTAGTTCATCCAAGTCTTTAGTGATAAACGGTTGTCCCAAAAAGTTCTTGACCGCACTAATGCCCTGAATATCATCTATAGTAACAATAATATCATCAACATATACCAATATGACAATTGTACCTTGTTGGGTCTTATGAATAAAAAGAGAATGATCAGCAGATCGTGTGAACCCCTTTTGTTCAATTAGATCTGACAACTTCTGAAACTAGGCCATGCAACGTTGCTTAAGGTCATAGATAGCCTTATGGAGATGACATACATACTCTCCCTCAGCAGCAAACACATGTAGTTGTTGCATATGCACTTCTTTTAGAACACTGTAGAGATATATTTTATGTTTATGTATCTTTTATCTATTTTTTCCCTCTGTCTGCTTTATGTAATTTGCCCACAGGTCTCTCCTTATATAAGAGACTCTAGGGCTCAAGGAAATTGGAATAAACAACTCTTTCTCTTTTCCCAACATGGTATCAGAGCGATGGTCCTAGACCGGAGCTCCTATACCGAAACCCTAACCCTAATCCCCGCCTCAAGCCTCTCACGCACACCGCCACCTCGGGCCCACCCCCTCTCCCATCGCCTAGGCCTCCCCCGCGGCCACGCCACCTGGCCCTTGCGGCCCAGCTGCTCCTACGACAATGACGCCCGCCCCCTACAACTCTACTGCCCTGCCCCTGCAAGTCCCGCAGTCCCGCCAAGGGCCCACGCCTCCTCGCTACCCTGCAGCCCCGCTACCCTGGGCCCCGCCAATGCACCTCTTATCTTTAGAGGTGTCGCAGTTCCCTTCCTCGAGGGCCTTTCTTCTGTGGCTCTGTCATCCTTCGGCTACCAACACAGCATCTTCATGTTGATGGGTTTGGTTGCTTGAGTCTACACATGCAACCAAATCTCTATATGTCCGTGTAGACGAAAGTTTATCTAGTCTACAACCCTAGTCTTCTCGATTCATCATGTCAGAAAGCAAGGTAGATATCCCCACCATGACCGCCTTCAGAGGTCCTGTGCCCATTGTGAAGATGGATAGGTCGACCTACGAATCACGAGACAGGGGGAGATTACCTTGACGCCATCATGCAGTTGCAGAATGTGATGCATGCCCCTAATTTCTCAATGAATTTACCGTTTATCAGTCAGATTACTAAGGATTTACATTGTCGAGCCATATTTGACCCATCATCTCTTGCGTTTTAGGACATTTTTACGAGCAAAGTGAATGGTTGTGGTTGTGAGCAGGGCAGACTTTGTCGCATGGTCCATACACCATATACAGGAGCATCCTCTCGTTATACTAGACATGTCTCTCCTTACTTAAGGCATCTGCACTTCGGTCGTCTTCCACTTCAGAAACTACGTCAAGTCCTTCCCCAAATCCTATCTCGCTTGCCGTTTAATTGTGAAGTATGTCAGCACCATCGGTCTATCTTCCCTAGTCATCAGAGACGGAGCAGTAGCTCCCCTTTTGAGTTTTTCTATGTTTGCATTTGGGGTCCAAGTCGTGTTCCAGATCATCAGGGACATAGGTTTTATCTAGTTGTTGTGGATGATTTCAGTCGTCTGTCTTGGGTTTTCTTGCTAAAGAATAGATTGGAAGCAGGACATGCTATTATGAATTTTATTAAAGAAGTGCAGAATCTTTTTTCCACCTCTGTCAAAATTGTATGAATTGATAATGCTCTTGAATTTTGTACCTACATACTATCTCAATTCTTTTCATCTCACGGCATTCTTCATGAAACATCTTGTTGTTACATGTTTTTGTTGGGAGAAAACAATAACTTATCTTATTCCTGAGAACCCTGGCTCTCTTATATAGAGGAGAGTCCTATGGGTAAATTACATAAAACATGTACAGAGAAATAAAATGATAAAACGGGTACATAAAGATATATAAATATTCCTACACTCCCCCTCAAGTTGGAGCATAGATGTTAATCATGCTCAGCTTGGATGAACATTTCAAGAATGACCCTCTGAGTAATGCTTTTGTAAATATATATGCAGTTTGCTCTCCTGAACTGACATGTGATGTAGATATCAACCCTTTCTGAATCATATCTCTTGTATAATGGCAGTCTACCTCAATATGTTTAGTCCTCTCATGGAATGCATGGTTGTTTGCAATAAATAGAGCACCTAGATTATCACATTGTAGTTGCATAGGTAGAGGAACTTCTATGTGCAGATCTACTAACACCGCTTGACCCCACATCATTTCGGTACTCGCTTGTGCCATGGTCCTATATTCAGATTCGGCACTTGATCTAGCCACAACGGTTTCTTTCTTGCTTTTCCAAGAAACAAGAGAACTACCAACAAATACTGCAAAGCTTGACGTGGACTTCCTGTCCTTAGGACACCCTGCATAGTCAGTGTCAGCACATGCGGATACGGTGAGCATTGTTCCTTTCTTGAAGAGCAATCCTGTCCCTGGAGACGATTTTAGATATCTCAATATCATGTGTATAGCATCCATGTGTAGCTGTCGAGACTGCTCTATAAATTGGCTTCCTCGACTCACAACAAAGGCAACATCCTGTCTGATAATTGTAACATAGAGGAGTTTTCCACCATCTCTATGCATCTCCTCTTATCGACTTAATATGTATCCCCATCGTACAGCTTCATGCTAGGGTCCATAGGAGTAGTAGATGGTCTGCACCCAATCATGCCCGTCTCAACAAGCATATCTGTAACATATTTCCTTTGGGTCATCACAAGCCCCCGTGCATTCCTTGTAAATTCCAACCCTAGGAAATACCTTAAGGTGCCCAGATCCTTAGTAACAAACTGACTGCCCAAAAAATCTTTTGTCATCTTTATTCCTTGCGCATCATCTCCTGTAACAATTATATCATCCACATAAACCATGATGACGACTATCCCTCTAGATGTTCTCTGCACAAATAAGGAATGATCTGCATTTGACCTTTTGAACCCCGTCGTTCAATTAGATCTGAGAGCTTCTGAAACCAATCTCTTGGACTTCGTTTAAGGCCATATATCGTCTTATGGAGTTTACAAACATGTTGACACCCCCCTCAACAGCAAACCCCGGAGGCCGCTGCATGTAAACCTCCTCCTGTAGATCTCCATACAAAAATGCATTTTTAACATCTAATAGAAATAAGAGTCAATCACGTACCACAGTAACTGAGAGCAGAACACGTAAAGTGGAGTGACGAGCAACAAGAGAGAATGTATCCAAATAATCAATACCATAGGTTTGAGTAAAACCCCATGCCACTAATCTTGCCTTTTATCTATCAAGACTCCCATCGGTATGATATTTAATGGTACATACCCATTTGCATATGACAATAGAAGCACCTGAAGGAGATGACACCAAGGTCCAGGTACCACGTGATTGTAGGACTGCCATCTCTTCTTCCATAGCTAAACGCCAATGGCTATCTCTCAGTGCCTCCTTGTAAGTCCGTGGCGCTTCTTCAGGGGATAGAGAAACAAAAAAGTTGTGAAACTCCCCTGTCAGGCGATGAAAGGACACATGTGAAGCAATTGTATACGAGGCACATGTACGCCTTTGTTTCCTGATAGCAATGGGTTTGTCCATATCCTCAGGAACCTCCTCCTGCACTGATCCCTATACAGAATTATCGCAATTCCCATCATTAGAAACCATGTTATCATGACATACCTGGGGCACGTTGGATGATTGGCCATGACCATGAGCAGAAGTTGGCCGACGAGTATAGTACTTGGGTAATGGTGGGACAGGGTGCATCGACGACTGTGTAGAGGGAATTGGTGGTAGTGGTGGTGGAGGTGTCGGTAGTAACGGTGGTGGTGGTGGAACAGTAGGAGAAGACAACGAAGTAGAAGGTGGAGGTGGCATGTAGATCTCAGTATCATATTCTGAAGAAGCCAACCTACCACCTGTAGGACAGAAATACATTACAGACTCAAAAAATGTGACATCAACACTAATATAATATTTCCTCCATAATGGATCATAGCATCGATACCCCTTCTGTGTCCTGGAATATCCAACAAAAACACATTTGACAACTCTAGGAGAGAGCTTGTAAAGACCAAGAGTTGATTGGTGAACAAATGCAACCGAACCAAAGACACGAGGGGTAAGAGAGAAAACTCCTTCTCAGGGAAAGCCATAGAGAAAGGAATTTTCTCACCTAAAACAGACGAAGGCATACGATTCAAAAGATAACATGCGGCAAGAACTGCATCTCCCCAAAACAAATGTGGTGCACAGCTTTGAATAAGGAGGGTCCGAGTGACATCTAGTAAATGCCGATGCTTCCTCTCAGCAACAACATTTTGCAGAGATGTATAAGGACGAAGTTTAATGAATTTTACCACGAGAAGAAAAAAATGTAAGATAGACCGAGTGCAGAATTCCAACGCATTATCAGTCCTGACAAACTTCACAGATGCCGAGAAAACATTTCGTACTTCATTAATAAAATTTTTGATTACATCCCCCGCTTCAGATTTATTCTTTAATATAAAGACTCGCGACAAATGAGAAAAATCATCTACTGCAACCAGATAAAAGTGATGTCCCTGATGATCAAGAACTCAACTTGGACCCCAGATATCGACATGAAACAACTCAAATAGGGAGCTGCTGCTCCGACTCTGACAACTGGAAAAAGCTGAAAGATGATGCTTTCCCAACTGACACTCTTCGCATTGAAATGAGAAAGTAGGAGAAATTTGCGACAAGATGTGACACATCTTCTGAAGAGGTAAATGACCAAAATGTAGATGCCACGTATAAGGAGAGACAGATCCGATTGATTGATAGGATGCTCCAGCAAAAGGTGTGCGAACCAATCTATAAAGTCCGCCCTACTCATGGCCACACCCAATCACGCGACCCGTAAGGATGTCTGAAAAACAAGAGAAGATGGGTCAAATATCGCATGACAATGTAAATCCTTTGTAAGCTGGCTAATAGACAACATGTTCATAGAGAAATCCGGAGCATGCAACGCATTCTGTGGACACATGGAAGGCGTCAAGGTAATCTCTCCCTGTCCTGTAATAAGGGAGTGAGTCTCGTTAGCTATCACTACAGTCCGTCCTGGAGGTACATGTCTGTATGTTGTTAGCTGCTCTCTGTCGCTACAGAAATGGTGTGTCGCTCCGGAGTCCATAATCCAATCTTTAATCTCATATCCATGAAAGTAGGTAAAGGCATAGGGGCTACCTGATATACTAGCAGAGGAGGATGTACTCGCAGAAGCTGATGCCGATACGTCTGATTGGCCCCTTGGAGATGAGGCAAGAGGCATGATATCTCGAAGCCGGGCAACGAGATCATCAAATCTCTGATCAGAAGTTGTCAGTGGAGGTGACTCGACTTGCTCCGATACTCATGTTGACGCTGGGAAACCATGCTTAGAATAGCATGTATCCTCTGAGTTGACCAGGACGATGACAAAAAGTACATGGCTGGTGGGTGCGACCCCCTCTACCACGGGGTCCATGTCCACAAAAAGATGAAGAGCCACCTTTGCCTCTGGACGTTGTCGTTGTCGAAGATGTCTGACCAATAGTAGCAGTCGGAACAGTGATCACTAAGTCGACAGAAAGCTTCCTCCATTGGAGGAATAGTGACATCTGCAAGGATCTGAGAGCGGGTAGCATCATACTCTGGATCAACTGTAGCAAGGCATACACCAACTATGAGCATTCCTGTAAGTCTTTTGTTGTTCAGGAGTCGCCGTCAGAGGCATGAAGCTGTGAAGCTTCTCAAACATTCCGCGTAAGGATGTGTATAGTGAGTGTAAGGATCTTCCATTCTGTTTGATCGTGAAAATATCATGCTGCAACTAGTGTATCTTGGTCTCATTCCGTACCTGCGAGTAGGTGGCAGCTAGAATATACCACTTGGCCTTGGCCGTGGGCTGATGTAACACGTCATTGGCAATCTTGATCGTTAATGTTCCTGACAGCCATACTTTGGCATATGCGTCGTCTGCCTCTCAAGAGGTGTGAATCCCTATTTTCTCCACCGGTTCATCATCGGTAAGAATATAATTCTTGCTATTTGACCTCATGATACTCATGAACTGCATGGCCCAGAATTCATAGTTGGTCCCGTCCATCTTGACAATTGGTGTCGGACCTCTGAAGTCACCTGTGGCAGGTACATCTACTTTGTTGTCTGACATATTTTCAATCGGAGATCACAGGGATATCGTAGACCAAAGATTGATGTCTATAAAAACATGCGAGGATTCGATTGCATATGTAGACTTATGCAATCAAATCCATCATCCGATGAAGACCCGAGATGCAAGCGCCTAGAGGTGGTAGTGCATGCGCGCCTAGAGATTGTGGCTCACGCGTGCAACCAGTAGCCAGGAGAGGGGCAGGCAGCGTGCAACCGAGATGGGTGCGGCGCTGAGAGGGAGGATGATGCCGAGAGAGGGGTTGCGCGCAACCGGGAAGGGGAGGAGGCGACACTGGTAGGAGGTAGCGTCGGGAAGGGGTGACATCGGGAGGGGACAGTCGACGCCGGGAGGTGGCAGGTGGCGCTGTTGGCTGCACCGGAGGAGGAGGACGGCTGGTGGGGTTAGGGTTAGAGTTAAGGTATACGAATTCCGGTCAAGGACCGCTGCTCTGATAACATGTTGGAAGAAAACAATAGCTTAACTTATGTTTGAAAACCCTAGGCTCTCTTATATAGAGGAGAGTGCTATGGGTAAATTACATAAAACAGGTACAGGAAATAAAATGATAAAATGGGTACATACAGAATGGTACGCAGAAAGAAAGCACCGTCATCTCCTTGATGTCACTCGTACCCTCCTTGTCCAGAGTTGTGCACCACATTCATTCTGGGGTGATGCGGTTCTCACAGCATATTACCTCATTAACCGTATGCCCTCATTGATTCTGGGGGAGAAGATACCTTTCTCCCTTGTTTTCCCAAACAAGGAGTTGTTCTCCCTTACCCCTCGTGTTTTTGGATCAATTGCGTTCGTTCATCAGTTGTCTCCAGAGATTGACAAGCTCTCTCCTAGGGCTGTCAAATGTGTTTTTATTGGGTATTCCAGGACTCAAAAGGGTTATTGTTGCTATAATCAGTTACGCAGGAGCTATTATGTCAGTGTTGATGTCACATTTTTTGAGTCTGTCATGTACTTCTCTCCAACAGGCGACAAGTTAACACCATCAACTTCAAATGATGAGATCTATATTCCACCTCCATACATGTTCCCAATAGTGATGCCACCACCACCACTACCACCAGCACCACCTCCTCCCGTTGTTCCGGTTTCTCCTCTACCACATCATATAGTCGACGGCCAGCACTTGCTCATGATCATGGTCAATCATTCAACATGCCCCAGGTTTGTTCTAACAACATTACTTCTAATGATGGCTCTAATGGTATTTTTCAGCTAGGGTTATTTCAGGAAGGGGATGATCATGCAGGTGGTAAAGATGATGCAGAACTTGATTTGCCTATAGCTCTGAGGAAGCGGAAGCGTTCGTGTGCCTCATACCCGATTGCTTCTCATGTCACCTTTGAGCATCTGACGGGTGACTTCAGAAGATTTGTAGTTGCTTTGTCCGCGATGAACATACCACGGACATACGAGGAGGCTCTAGTTGATAGCAGATGGCATCTGGCTATGAACGAAAAGATGGCCACCCTTCAGTTGTGAGGTACTTGGAGTCTTGTGCAAGCCCCCACAGAGGCATCTATAGTAAGTTGCAAGTGGGTTTTTACAGTGAAAAAAAATGCAGATGGTAGCATTGACAGGTATAAGGCTCGCCTGGTCGCCCGCGGGTTTACTCAGACATACGGGGTGGATTATCTTGACACATTTTCTCCAATTGCTCGTCATTCTACCTTACAAATTCTTTATCTGTTGTTGTGATTCGAGATTGTCTCTTATTTCAGTTGGATGTCAAGAATGCCTTTTGTATAGTGATCTTCAAGAAGAAGTTTACATGCAGCAACCACCCGGGTTTGTCACCGAGGGAGAGTGTTCATAGGTATGTAGACTTCATAAGGTAATATATGGCCTTAAGCAGAACCTGAGAGCTTGGTTCTAGAAGCTCTTAGATTTGTTTGAGAAGCAAGGGTTCAAACGGTCGAATGCAGATCATTCTCTTTTCGTGCAGAGGACCTCTAGAGATACGACTGCTATTATGGTGTATGTTGATGATATACTTATTACAGGAAATGATATGTAGGGAATAAAAGAGCAAAGGCATTTCTGGGCCATGAATTTGTTACCAAGGATCTAGGAGCCCTTAGATACTTTCTGGGATTGGAGTTTGCCAGAAATCAACAAGGGCTTGTGATGACTCAAAGAAAATATGTTACTGACTTACTAAATGACACGAGTATGCTTGGATGTTGACCAACTACTATACCCATGGATCCAAGCATGAAGCTGTATGATGATGAGACTGATGAGGTTGACAGGAGGAGATACAGGGAATTGGTGGGGAAGCTTCTTTACGTTATCACTACCAGACCTGATATTTCATTTGCAGTCAGTCGAGTGAGCCAGTTCATGGAACAACCTCGTCGGGTACATATGGACACTATACAGATGATACTAAGGTATCTTAAATCATCTCCAGGTGCAGGGCTACTATTTAAAAAGGGTGGCACTATTACTATTTCAATATGTGCAGATGCAGACTATGCAGGGTGCCTCAAGGACAGCAAGTTTACATCAGGATTTGCTATATTTGTTAGAGATTCCCTTATCTCATGGAAAAGTAAGAAGCAAACCGCTATTGCTAGATCTAGTGTCGAATCTGAGTATAAAGCTATGGCACAAGCATATACAGAAGTGATGTGGGTTCGAGCCGTCCTGAGTGACAGATCTATATATAGATGTTCCTCTTCCATATCGTTGAAATGCAACAATCAGGTTGCCTTATTAATTCCTAATAATCCTGCTTTCCACGAGATGATAAAGCACATTGAGGTTGATTGCTATTATATACGTGATATGATCTAGAAGGGCTTTATTTCTACATCCCATGTCAGCTAAGGGGATCAGACAGTGGACATTTTCACCAAAGCCCTACTTAGAGGAACCTTTCAGAAGTGGTCATTTAAGTTGAGCATGATATATATCTATGCTCCAAGGGATAGTGTAGAGATATATTTTATGTTTACGTATCTTTTATCTATTTTTCTTTTTCTCTGTTTGCTTTACGTAATTTACCCATAAGTCTCTCTCTATATAAGAGACCCTAGGGCTCAAGGAATAAACAACTCTTTGGTGGCGTTTGGTTGGTGGGTTATCCAGGGGTGGATAACCCGATTTTGTGTTTGTGTGTTTGGTTGGTGGGTTAAGGGTTGGGAGGGTTTGTGTGATGTGATTGTATTGGAATTTGAAAAAGTTGATAGTTATTATGGTATGATTGTATTGAAATTTGAAAAAGTGGGTGATTGTTGTGATGTAATTGTATTGAAGTTTGGAATAGTGAGTAGAAGTTGAGTATTTTATGATTTTTAGATGATATGATGGTATAATATATATATATTTTTTGATGAGAATGGAGTGGGCCCCACTAGTGGGTTAAAAGGGAGGGTTTTGGGGGATTACCCACCCAAAGTGGGGAGTAACCCCCCAACCGAACATGGCCTTTCTCTTTTCCCAATAATCACCCTATAGAAAAGCATTCTTGACAACAAGTTGGAACAGAGAGTAGTCATGTACCACAATAACTGATAGCAGAATCCATAGTGTGGAATGTCATGCAACTATAGAGAAGGTATCGAGGTAATCCACCTCGTAGGTCTGTGTAAACCCCCTGGCCACCAAACGCACCTTGTAACGATCTACAGAACCATCTGCCATATGTTTAACAGTGAATACACATTTGCAGCATACAATAGATTCCCCAGTTGGAGTAGAAACACGAGTCCATGATCCACTCTAAATGGTATGGTTGAGAGCAACTAGTAAAAGCAAGAGTAATACCTAACGTGCTCATGGAGGCAGAAGCTGCAATATTCGATGGGTTGGTAGAAGTACCAGAAGATCCAACAGTCGAGGGCATGATCTCTCGCAATCGTGCAACAAAGTCATCATAACGATGATCCATAGGATCATGAGTAATTTGGACCTGCTCATCAACACGTACGAATTGTGTGAAACCATGCATGGAATAGTACGTGTATTCTGAATGGCCTAATTGGTAACAATACATATAAAGTGGACGCGGGCATATACCTCCTAACATATGTGCCCATTCCTTTGAACATAGGAAAGTCACCTCTACCACGGGAAGCTATCACAGTTGACGACGTTTAAGAAGATGTAGGAGAGGAGATGCGCAGTTTGTTCACTTTGCAATAAGCCTCCCCCATAGGCAGTACGGTAGCATCTATGAGAAATTGAGAGCGAACCGAGTCTTACTCCGAGTTGAGGGCAACCAAAAACACCCTTGTCATGACAGAATCTCTATAAACCTTATACTAATTTGGTGAGGCCATTAGAGGTATGTAGCTATGGAGTCGCTCAAAGCCTGAAACATACCCCACATAGATGTGTACATGGTATGAAGAAAATGATCGCCCTATTTGATTGTGAAGATATATGTGGGAGTTGTAATATATTCGACTTATTCCTCACTTAAGAGTATGTACTTGCGAGGATGTCCCACATTGCCTTTGTTGTGGGTTGACTTAAGATACCATTTGTCATCTCAACGGAGACAATACCAGATAGCCATACCTTCACATATGCATCATCTATATCTCATGAAGCATTGGTCCCAATCTTGTTCATCGACTCATCTTCAATCATAATATGCTTCTTCCAAGGCTTTGCAGTATATTCATGAACTACATCGTTCACAACTCGTAGTGTGTGCCATCCATCTAAACAATAGGTGACGGATCATTGAAGGCACCTATGGATGGGGTATCAACTCTACTCTTCGATGTCATGGACAGATAACTAGGACCGTAGACAAATATTAGAGTTCTACACAAACAAGAAGAGGACGATTGTAGGTGTAGACTCATACCACAACCAACCCAAGACAAAAATTGGTGAAAAGTGGTCTGATTTGGATTTGCGAAAGGGTGAAATCAGACCAAAACCTCTGAAATCAGAACAAAAATTGTGAACTCGGGGTAGTAAAAGGGCCACCAAGCGAAACTGGATGGCTATTGGGGCCACCAGGCGACGCTTGGGGGCCATCGGGGCAATTGGGTGATGCATGCAATGTCGTTGTGGGCTGCTGGAGGCAGCAACGAGACGGAGCACCCATCAAGTGGCAGCACCATTGTTAGGACTGGGAGAACCGGTTGGCCTCTACGACAGTAATGGCTGGGCGGGGGGCACTGCTAGGGAAGCGGAGGCGCTATCGAATCGATGTGCGGTGGATGAGGCTGGAGGTGGGGCTGGAAGGTGTGGCGCAGGGATCCGGTCTAGGACCGCCGCTCTGATACAATGTAAAAGGAAATATTTTTGTGTTTATTTATAGAGAGCAAGGATTCTCTTATATAGAATAGATAAACCTTAATGGGTAAATTACATAATAAGTACAGAGAAATAAATAGATTATGTAAAACTATCAACATATCTTACCTACCCACCAACCAAAAAAACATGATCACCCAACTTGAGCAAAACTGATCAAGTTTGTTATTTGTACTACCAAATCAAGACTAAAACTTGTCGGAAGGCCTACATCCCAAATACATAGAATAAATAGCAGCACTACATCCCCCACAACCACAAGCAAGGACGGATTAAAGGGGAGCATGGAGGGGCACATCCCCCCCCCCTTAAATTTTTGGAGAAAATATATCTCATGTACGCCCCTTGGGTTTTTAAAAACCCCATCGTAGTCCATGTATATATATCCTATGAGATTTTTGGATTAAAAATTCCCATGCATGCCTCTTCTTGGATTATTTACCTAAATAACTTATCTTTTAACATTAAGTTATCACCTTCATCCTCATATATTTTATCTTGGATCAGACTTTATTAGTAATTTCCTATACAAATAAAAATGTAATAGATATTATATGATGATTATCTTATTTGATATTCATATTATTAAACCATGCAAAATTTACCAAGTATTTGTCACACTACAACAGATTGCGTCTGTAGTGGTGTTTTTTCTAAAAAAAATTGTCATTGTATTATCTATTGTTAAATATACAATTAAGATATTATTCGTTCTGAAATTATTTTTATAATTGAAAGTAGCGACGAATGTCATATTTGTTGTTAATATAATAATGCTTATCTATTGTCACTTTTAAAAACTTTTCCTAACGTCGCTAAATTCTTAACTAAAAAAATAGGGATGGTTAGCTAGAATTTAGAATAATAACAACAAATAAATATTATTAAGCACCAGTTTAATGATATAACAATGGATATAACACTCATCATAAATTTCAAATATAAAAAATAATTCTGAAATGAATAATATGACCATTATATATTTAACAATGAATGATATAACAAGGAATATTAAGGAAAATGTCACTCTAGGCCCATTATGTTGTAATATCAAATCCCATTACCACGAAAGGAAATATTACCTTGATCTTTAGCTTATTAATTTTCTTTAAGAATAATAATTTGTGATTCAAACTATAGAGTTTATCATTAGTTTTATTTGTTATAATCTAGTTTGGCCAAATATATATTTAGATATACCTGATTAGTGAAATTTTATGCATATACATTAAATTAGTATTTCCAATTTTTCCAATTTTTCGTAATAAAAAATATTAAATTATGTACATTGCATTTAAACTTCAATACAGACTGAATAAGCATAGTTTATGTTATGAGAAGATGATCCATCAGATTAGATTTAAAAAATTTTGAAAATACTAGAACACAAATTATTTATGAAAAAATAAATGATGCAAAATATCACTCACAAAAAAACCTAGACACCATTGTACATATATGATATTAATTTTTGTATAAATTTACTAATCCATAAGTTCAGAATTTCAATATATGAGTTTGAAATGGTTAGTAATACTTAAATGAGAAATGAAGATGCATAATCTACCCTTCTTACTGTCATCGTTATATAGTTATCATGGTAGCATTAAGACTGATAAGCATAGCGCTCTAGCTTGTGCCCCCTCCTTGAAATTGTTTTAGCTCGATCCCTGACCACAAGGGAGTAAATCCACCCCCATCAGTCCTGCTACTACAATCAAACTCCTTCAGCTCATGTACTCATCTTAGAAGCAGACTAGATTTGCAGTACCACATATTCCATCTAATTCAAATAAACCAATCTCCATCATTTTTAACAACATGAACAATCAAGACTTTTCCCACTTTAGGGGGATGACTACATTGATACATTCCCATCTAACATATCTATATTTAATTTGGGTCAACTCCCAGCCCTAGAGCTCAATCATCCCGCTACTATTTTCACCAACATTGCCATAAATGTAACATCCGAAATCAACACAAACCCGAACTCGACCCGATTAGGGTCCGTTTAACCCAATAAAGTTGTCGGTCAGCATCGGATGACTTATATCGACTAATTGGTCGTGAATCAAAAGTCGTTCGGGCGAAATCGACCAAAAATCGTTCGCTTCGTAATGCGCGCCGCAAAAAAGCCGCGACCCAAATTCGGAAACCGCGAAACAAATCGAGACCGTCATTAGATCAAATTCGACAAAACAAGACCATCGGAATCGACCGTTCATCAATCGGAGATCATTGATATTTTTAATTCACAAAATTTAAGTCCAAACCAAAACGTATCTCGAAAATTTCGGGTGTTCAAAACCGATCGGAAGTATATCAATATTATACTCATATTGATCGTCGTTCCGAGACGGGCAAAACGAGATGTCGCGTGTCGAAATCCGACACCCGCTGCGCGAATGCGGTCAACAATAGTATCTCAAATAAAGAGAGCTTTTGGGTTTTTTTAAAAAATAAATAAAATAAATTTTTATTTAAGAAACAGTAGTAGCAGACTGCTGGAAAATCCAGCAGCCTCCACTTGGATTTTCTTTCTCCTTACACTTGGGTTAAAATTCCCGTCCACTTGTCCAATAACAAGGAATACCCTTGCTATATAAACCGCAGCCCTCCTCCCCTTATATAATAAATTCCAACGTAAGCTCTCCCCTCTTTCCCCCAAAGTTCCAGCCGATACCTCCTTGCTCCTCTCCAAATTCTGAAATCTGCTGCAGTCCTCCCTTTGCATACAAGAGACTTCTCAAATCTTGGAAAAATAGGTACCATCCTCTTCTCTCCATTTGCTGCCATTGCATGCTACAGCTGCTGTTGTTGCATGTTGCACTGCAAGCTGCTGAAGGATGTTTCTATTAATTCCAGCCTTAGGTTGCTGCCTTCTTGCTCAAATTCCAGCAACTCTTATAGCTGCTGCATAGTGCATCCCCTGTGCTACACAAGGAGACCAATTGGCTGCAGCCCTCTCTTACAATTAGAAGCTTTTGAAGCCTTCAAAAACCTTTTGCTGTAGCTGCAGTCCCAGATTTCCAGCACTGCATGCAAGATCTTTGGTATACAAATTGAGAAGATAAAAGGTACCATCCCCAGCCCACTCTCTTTACTGCCACGCATGTATCTTAGATTTTAGTATATGTACATTTCCTCTCCATTCCTCCTTGCTGCCGAGCATGTCTAATTACATTCTCTTTTATTGATTATTGTGTAAGTTGCACACAAAGTGATTTCTACCTTCAAAATCCAGAATTTCAATCCCTGATTTCTCTGATTGATGGATATTAAGGGATTTGCATGAGTTTTAAATTTTGGGTACCAAATTTTGTAAGCTGTATATAAATACAGATATATACACCAGACTGCTTCTTGTTCAACAAATTTGGGAAATTGTTTGATTTCAAAATTTGATTCCAAATTTAGTTTAGAGATTCTGGATATTCTGAAATTTTGTTACTATTTAATAAATTATAAGTATAACCTGTGTAGAATTAAGATAATATAATTCAGTCATATTCACATCTATGTTACTCATCATATTTTGGCTTGGGAACTGGTTGTCTCAATATTTAAGTCAATATAGGTCAGCTAATATATATATATATATATATTTATATTTATATATTTATATATATATATCCATTTGGCCTATAAATGTATACAAATAGGAGTTTTCATAATCCATGTGTTTTAATAAATAATGGAAATATGCATTATGTGCATAAAGTTGCTGGAACATCTATTGTTAGTATAATCGGAGTGTACGTATGGTCCAGCTCTAACTGAATGATAATTGAATTCAGGCATATGAATAATTGTTACTGGAATAGGGAATACATAGGTAAAAGCCATTGAATTCGTTACATTACTCTTTTAGATTCAAAAAGAAAATCATAGCAGTTGATTACCAAAACATCATAAATACTAGTCTCAGGCCTTGGATGGATTATTCAGTTCATACCTAAGAATACCTTTATAGTCCATTAGGTCCAAAATATCCTGCCACTAATTGAGGTCACTATCATCTCACCTGTTTCTAAAGTTGCCGCAATTAACCAGCACTATCTTCTATAATTTTAAATATATATACATATATGTGTTTAGATATATATAGAACTCTTATAGGATACACCCACAGAATTGCTATGCAATCATCTTATAGAAAAAACATGTTGAACCAAGATCAATCAACATAATAGTAATGAATTAGGTAATCAACTTGTAGAGGACTATATATATATATATATATATATATACACACACACTAAACAATGAGCATGCCTTTATTAGCCGAGGGGAACATATAGAAGAAATTTGGAAGGTCGAGTATTTAAAAGATAGAAGATCTATCAAGTATAAACATAACAAACAGAAGTATGTATAGACTATAGAATGATTGTGTGGCATGAGAAGTTGGGTTTGATAAATGAGTGACGCATCAAATTACAAGTAAATAAAATGGTGAAATCTATGAGATTCTTGATTGTCATGAATCAGTAATACTAATAATTATTAGTGCCGGTCATGGCGATCCTTACACCTAACCGTGCGAGGGCGCGGTGACCCTCAACTTGGCGGAAGATAAGAAGTCCAGTTCGGGCAGCGGCTGCCAAGTGCGCGGGTCTAGGATCCCAGTCCCTGTTCGGTTTTTACGCGAGCTCGCAGTGCTTTTACGCCTCATTGGGATCCTGACTTAGACCAATCCGCTGACCCTTTGTTTTAGGATACCCAGGCGGGATATCCTCGATTTTAGTTTTTCGTACGAGCTCGGTTGCCCATTACCGGTCGGGTTATTTCTAGAGCGACTTTTCCGGAGAGTCTCTCTCACCCGTCTCAGTGGCGTAGTTTGGGAGTAGATCTATCCCTCTATTGGACCGCACTTCCAACTAGAGGGCGAGACGGAAGAGCCCTTTTGTTGGCTACTTCACCGCTTGAGTTTTTACTTTCGCCAACAGACTTGGCGATTCTACATCCATATCATCCATATCTATATCTACATCATCTAGAGTTACATATGAGACAGTTGCACTTGAGGTTTGAAGGGATTACAATTAAATTGAGTAAATGGAAGTGACTATAATCTGATTCGAAATCCCATTAAGTTAGTAGACGTAATGGGAACTTAGTTAGGATGCATTACACAACACCGCATGCCTACGGAGGCACCCCAACCCTAAGGCATTTTTAATACCTTAGAGTCATAGTGTGAGGTTATACACTAACCAAGACCACAGACTATCCATTAAGAATTATATAAATCGTTATACCTTTTCATCTCATCTTTTCCATCATCAAAATTCACAAATATGATCTCTGAGTAATATGAGAATAAAATATACATGCTTATGATCAAACAGTTACACTAGAAATATGCTTATGTGGAAAATGTTGGGATAATGGTTGATCATGAGAGGTACTTACTAGAAATTTGGAAACCTTTTTCACTTGCAAGTAGAAATAAATTTTAATTTGAGTTATTCCTGCCTCTCTACTTGTTTGCTTTTGATCATAATAAATGCTTGTTATATTTTATAAATTTTTGGGAGGTACCAGCGCCCGCTGACGCCTCTTCTTTCCTAACATGTTTTGGCAGGCAAACAGCCTGTTGTTCAGTAGCTGTTGATGACTTCAGGAGACAGGGTATATACCAGACGGTATATTGTTTCTTTTGTCTCAGTTTTTGTTCGGTTGATAATGTAATATGTTTCTTTTCTCTTCAGTCAGATTTTTGGGAATATTGTATGTATTGTCAGTCACTATACATGTTGTAAGTTAAATGGAAGTTAATGAAATGAAAAATTTGGTGGCATTTGTCTCTATCAGCTTTGTGGTTATGAATGTGAATGTCATATGTAGCTTCACCGTGAAAAATTTTCCCGAACTTTCACGTACTTAATGCGATATTAATGAATGTCGTAATGCGAATGTGTCGTAAACGGACACCCGGATCCTCGGGGGTTCACAATAAAATCTAAAATTAAGATAAAAAAATTCAAACTACAAACCGGTGGAATTACTATGATTTTTTAGCATTGTTTGTAAGGATGTCTTTTTTTAAGTTTGACAAGTAAATACTATCAAAATAAGAACAAAGAATTATTAGTTTGAAAGATCCAGCTTGGGAAATGGAGGCACGTTGAAAGACGTTGTCGTGAAGACAGATTCCACCGCTCCTATGCATAAGCTTAATGGCAGCATGGCTTCCAGAGTCAATCACCTCCCAACTAGATGTTGTCTCCCGGTGCTAGAAAGAGAGCAGCGTCGAACGTCTGTTGGCCCTCGTCGTCGTAGAAACAAAGCACAAAATCCGTCAACGTGAATTTGCAATGAGCACACAAGTAGTGGAGAGCAGATGGAGGTGGAGAACAAAAAGAGTGTTGATGCTTCTTGTTGTGTGTTTGAAAGGTTTAGAGTATAGTCCTTTATATAGACGGTCTGCCTGTCAACAAAGAGCCAAAAGAGAGCCGTTTTCTTCCACCAAGAAATTAATGATAACGAGTTCCTATGGTCTCGTTGGTTGCACCTAACATTACTGAGGAGACTCGTTTAATACCAAAATGGCTATATGAACCTCGATGCAAAAGAGGGAAGGTGTTTGTTCAACTAGATTTAATGAGTCATTTCCGAGATCATTATTGAGTTAGGTACTTGCACAAATTGGAAACTGCGTATACTTAAAGGAAACTTAAAAAATAATATTTGTTTAAAATTAAACTTGTGTGCACGCTCATGCGTATTAAAAAGGTAGAGAGGTTTTGAAATACAAAGAAAATCCAACACAAATTTCCAACCCAACAAACAGTTTGCAAAACCAATAACCATATACCATTCTTCTCTTCTATTTAGTAAAGAGTCATTGCTTTTCCAGGAAAGATGACATAAAAAGTTCTATCACAGATCTGAAAAACCCAATCTACCATCATCTAGCGATCAACTCAACTGATCTAAAAACCCACAAAAAACCAGAAGCATAATTACTTCCCTTAGTTACCCAACAGATAAAACAGTAATTGTAAGAAGCAGGAAGCTCCATCAGCATAACAAGATGGATAATATCAATCTAACATCACAATGGATAACACAATAAGAAGAAAAACCTGGTAAATAGGAGGGTACATGGGCTCCATGCACACGGGGCATTCTAGGAGATCCAGCAGATCGTGGGTGGCAAAAGAGGCCATCTTGCAGAGATCTTACAGGGGGGTTTGATGGGTTTAGCCCCAATCAAAGATCAAAGTATGTTCTTGTTGGGTGAGGAACGCGGGTCAGGTCTTCGCGTTGGCCGCCAAGCGGAGGCCAAGCATGAGGAAAAGGGGGATGGAATTGGGGAGGATGTTGTGTGATTCAGCAGAGATTACGAGACCTCACCGGTCAAAGATTCCAAAAGCAAATGGTCCTTTCTCATCAATGTACAATTTTACTCTAATGTAAAAGCAATCTTTTGGATAGTACAGATTAGAACAGAACGTCACTTCATTCATCAAGATATCACAAGTACTTGTGGGCATAAGTCCGCCAATATTTCATGCCAACAATTTGATCTAAAAATCGCATATGCGTGTTTAATAAAAAAACATCAAATTTAAAGTTTAGAGGAACCAAAGTCCGCAACTAAAAAGCTTAGATGATGGTAGATTTAATCTGAAAATGTACATGTCCTTCGATCCACAGGTGCTACGGTCTTCCCATGTATGATTTTTCCCTTTGTAATAGAAGGATTTTCCATGTAAATTGCTATATTTTTCCGACATTTTGATTACTTTAGTTTTTACATGGCGGGATAGCATATCTAATGGAAGAACTAGTGTTCCCATGGATGCTCTCCATGTGTTTCATACATGTTGACAATACTAGAAAAATGACCTTTGGGACAGGTAAGAAATATTAGGGAAAGGTGTTCATGAAGGGGGGACAGATAAGGTCTCGTGCATCACGAAAACGTGTGTATCGGATTAAATCCGAGAAAAAACTAACTTCCCGTACAAGTCCCAATAGCAGCAGAATTTAAAAAACCCGTGGAACCAAATGGATTGGGAACAATTCTCAATCTGTCCCATCAATATCACACGAGACTAGAATTATCTCTTGAAGCGTGAATGTGAACTCCTAAAGTCTCTAAAGCAAGAGACCTCGTGTTTGAAGTTCGATCCGACGAGTACAGCTCTTGCGAGTGCAGGGATAAACCATGTACTTCCTGCAATTCAATGAGACCATCGAGGACTCCTTGCTCTTAATTTTGTCGTACGAAATCATCCTTCTTCATCATGATCCCGAAGAACCAAAGATGAAGAAACTCTACATGAGTTCGATCAAATCGATCCAACAATGTAACAGCGTGGTTATCCACCATTAGGGTATTATCCCTACAACGGGATAACCCTGTGAGACAAGGAGGAACATCCAACATTAAGGATATAATCACGGTAAATGGACGTTCTTGAGAGAGAGAGAGAGAGAGAAACTTGTTGCTCTTGAAATGTATGAGGAAGGTTGGGTCTACCTCTTCCTATATATTGTTTCGTACCGTTAGGATTGAAATCCTAATTGTTAAAGCAATGACCAGGTTAAAAGATCTCATAACCACTTTTAGGATTAGAGTTGATAACAATTATCAATTAAAAATCTATTTAGTCCTCACAATAAATTAACCAATAAAATAATTAATAAAAAGGAAAAATAAAAGGAGAATCCTATTATGATGGGTTCGTCCACCCTGGTTGTAACCACATTCGACGTCCACCATTTATTAGGAGGCTCCATTTTTTCCTTTTATTATCGTAGTAATATTTCAGTAACCATACAAATTATTTATTTAATTTATTTTGAAATTAAATCGTCAAGAAATAATTCAATTCACCTGTGATAATTATAAATAGGTCATTTCTAAAATGTGAATCAAATTCATGGATCCAAATTAAATATAAATTATATTTATATTTTACTGTATAATGTGATTCCAATTTACATTAAGATTAATTCGCGAATCATATTCACAAGTAAGTCTCAATTAGATATTGTGGATCTTATCTACACTATCCATGATTATTGTGGATAGCGCTATCCATATTAATCTTATCCAAGATAATTAAATCCAAATTAATTATTCAAAATCTTATTTGGACATATCTAAAAATAATGCGAATCTTATCCACATTATTCGTGGATAGCTGTGGTTAACACTATCCAAGATACTGTTATCTAGGATAATCCAATTTATTCATCCTCGATTCTCTGCTTTCTCAAGTGATTCAGACATCACTAAACAATCTCAATCCTCAGATTTATCTCTATATGAACATTTCTCAAATCCCTTGAATGATACTATGGCTTCTTCGCGGAAACTTGGAAATAAGGTTAGGGCGACTATATATCCATGTATAGTGATTTGGATAATGAGATCTAATCTCATATCAAGATCTAGAATAACTCTCGGAGATGTCTGATCATGTCAAACAAAGTATCAATCTTCTTATTGTCTCTCAATCCAATTCAGATCAATATCCTATATTTAGACTAAGATTGAATAAATAGTTCATTAAACGGAGTCACTAAAATCAAACATAGTTCATCACTCCCTCAAAATGGAAGTGTCATAGTAAACAATCATTTAAGATCACATTACACTCGAGTATTCTAATACCCACACATCTTGCATACTGGAAAGATTTGTGTCTAAACCTCGAAGTTCTGATCCCATTTTGGATTGCCTCCTCCATGGTTTAATAGATAAGTTTCTCATTCGATCATTGGGAGTTGGTAACGATTATATGCTTTCCAAAAGCATATATCATACCTACAAATCATGTCTTATTTTAAAACAAGATGATCAATGTTAGAATTTGGATTATTCCTATCTCTCATATATGAGCTCATTTCATATCTTTTGGTTCAGTAATGAACTTGTATGATCCCTTTGAGAGATCGTATTACTCATATACCGTTGTATGCACACTAGCGTGCCGGCGTATAGACCTTGATTAGGTAATCAACTTAGTGGCCTACCAAATTTACATACTCAGATGCACAATAACACATAGTCTCTGGTGAGAGGATATGTGCACGTATCGTGAGAACATACAATAAAGTATTGGTTATCTAGATCTCACTAAGTCAACTCTTTAGCCTAGATTATCCAACACCTCTGATCTCTATTCCTGTACAGAGGACGTGCATCAAGAGATCGGTCACATGCCAGTCTTTAGAGTAAAGATTACCATCTCTTTCTCAGGTTGAAGACCCTTTATTGATAGTCACTTGGCGGTGCAGTTGAGTCCTCAATCTAATCTTTTAGATATTCAACCACGCGCCAGCCTCAATGATCCAACATTTGATCAATTGTGATGCACTGCTCCTCTGGCTACCAAAATCGATGGGACGAGAGCATTGGTCATACGGTCCATTTACGCTCATGATCTCTGATACTCAACAAACCGAATTATGCACATTAGAATAACATTGAATATATATATATATATATATATAACAATATGAGAATAATATATAATGAAATGTAACTTCAACATTCAATCTTATTAACAAATATCCATAAAGTTCATGTATGCAAAATGAGATATTAGATATGACTATTGGACTCAAATATTCTCAATGCATTGTCTCTCAAAGAAATAAAAACATAATGTAGAAGCAAATAAACTACACTAAGTAGAACACACCCTGTCTAATGCAAGTATGATGTACAAAGTCTGATTTCTTCAAAAGCCACTACGGATGCGGTTGCTGCTCAGCTACACCTGTTAGGTTCACATGAGGGTAACGTTATGAGCAATAACCCAGTAACGCGACAAATACTATAATAGCTAATGGATGAGGTAAGCAAGCATGTGTACTCAACTTTATCTATCGACATATACATACATTGTAGAAACTGAAATATATAAGTTGTCCAAATTTGTATTGATCTAATATTTCACGGATTTCATTTATTAGTTTAATAATCATTTATACTACTACATAGATATGAGATTTTCGCATGTTGGTTAGTGTCTACAACTGTATAAAAATACATATATTGATATTCGATCATGAATCATTTCTCATTTTAATTTAGCAGACGTAATTCTGTGACTCGCAAGCATCTTTTATGTGAGAACTTGGTAGTTATCTTGGTTTGAATCCCAAGGTTCTTTATTCAACTAGAACAAGAAAAGATCATAACCATGATTTCTCCAACTTCAAACCACTTTCTGGACATCTCTAACAATATTATTACTCAAAATAGAATTTGATGCTACCACACTGAATTCTATTTTGAGTACTAATATCATGTATCAAAACCAAGAATGCCAACCATTGCCACATGCTTACTCTGTCGAACAACTCCGGATACAATCGGGTGGCTAAGTAAAACGTCACCCAAATTGTTTGTTGAGGTCACGATCTTCATGGCATCTACTCAAGACTAAAGAGTGCATTCATAATCCCTTGTGGTGCCTAACTCCATATAACCAAACATTCCACTATTTATGCCACAGACTATTATATATAGTTTTGTTGATTACAACAAACTATAAACCGTGCCACGAAAAGTTGATTGCATGGATGGATAAGAAAAAATTAATATTTATCCCTATCGTTGCATGATCTTGGATTATAAGTTGAATAATAACGTGATTTATATCATGTCTAATAAAATGATGCTACCACGAACAAAGATAATATGAATATTCCAGTAACTAAATCATAGCGAGATAATAACAATTCTTGATTAGTTAATATTTTGCTGGTCTTGTTTGGCAGTCGAATGGTTTAATGTTCGAAAAAGTTGCCCAACAATCATCATGATTATTGGGGGTAAGAAACATAACTGTGAGTCGATATTCAGAAAGGCGTCCCAGGCGGCCGCACATGCGTAGTCGGGCACCGGACCGAACCACATATCCAGTATTCGGTCCATATGCGGTTTGGGCGAGTATGCGGCCGAGTAAACCGCATATGCGGTCGCATACTCAGCCGCCTTGTATAAAGCCCTTTCATACATGCTTTATCTTTTACTCGGCCGCATCTTTTGGTGCATGGGGGTTCTGTCGCATCCCTCAACACAGGCCCTCTCACCAAACAAAGGAACTCAGCCCCATGTGTCAACAAGTAGAACCAAAGCAATTCATAAACCTGATATAGTTTTAATAGCTTTTACTACAATTATGTGGGTGGGGCAACAACAATGGTTATGCAAGTCAGGAGCAATGACAATAGAGAATTTGGGAGTGATAGTGACTGAGGTTGCTGAGTGCTCTATGCTAAAGTCCTTCATATTTACTAACTTTGAATATAAGCATCAAAATAAATGCATATACATGCATGCATATTGAGCCCTTAGCAAACTGGATTCAGAGGAGCTCAACTTCATTATGATATGCAAATTGAAGAATTTATCAAGTTCCCAGTGAAAATAACTTCTATTAAACTTCTATTAATGGAGAATGAGTTGGAAATAGCCATACTTGGTATTTAAACAAACACAATAATAAATAAATGAAAGTTACAGATTTTTCAATTTCGGGTTTATAGATATAAAAACAACCCATTAATATATAATCTTGATAGACATCAAGATTGTCATACACAATACTAACACAATTAATAAATCTATGAAATAGCCATTCTTGTGGTGATGGGTGACCTCATTGGCCCTTCCAGATAATGTTTATGTCGGGCAGTTGTTTGGTGGATAGTGTAGTCATAACAACTAATATTCTGGCTGATTAGAGGCAGCATGTGCAAGGTGTTATCTGAATTCCATGAATATGCATATTTCATCTATTGTTATTTTTTCGAAACATAAATCTCTAATATTTGAATTCAATTTATTACTTTAATTAATTTAAAATTAAAATAATACAAATCACATAATCCGCATATACTTCCGCATATACTTCCGCATATCCGCTTACTCGCTTCAGACCGCCTGACCGAACGAATACCGCATACAGACTTTCTGAACCTTGCTGTGAGTAATTAATATATACATGTACATGAGGGGTTATCAACAATGAATACATGTATTGCTTTCCTCCACTGGATATAACTTTGCTAAGAGAGTCATATGTTATTTCAAGAACTAAAATCTAATCTTATATGTACATGGATGTTGAATTGGTAGAATCTTGAAATAAGAAAAAATAAAAACAATCGAAAGCATGAGACTCAACAACTTGTATATCTATATTTTTTTTATTATATGAGTACGACCACTAAAGTTGAAAGTTACTTAAATTATATGGGAGTGCCTAATAAGTTGAAGTTTAATCAGTTACGTAAATAAAACACTTATTATCATAGAAACCACAAAACAACGTTTATGTAAATTTCTAATGGATTCTCTTGGCACAAAGTTGGAAGAAATGCATACTTGTAGTTCTGTCTAATTCCATCTGATATAAACATATTGCTGCTTCGTTTTAATAGGTTATTTGTTGTGATTCTCGTAAAAATATCATAATACAGACATAATAACATAATTGATTACTATGTACAAGTGAGAATGACAAAACATTCAATACCAAATCCAAACTGTTTTTTTTGAGAAAGTAATGCCAATAGACCCAAACACTGTCGTTACAACTAATATTTTGAACATGTTAATATCTCTCCACTCATACGTTAATCATCCATGGTGCGATAATTGTATAGTAACTATTTCATTGATTGTAAATTTCATATCTCAAACTTATTATTAGTTAATGAATTTAAATAAATCAATTGAAAAGTAACATCTCAACTTGTCCTCTTAATTGTATCAACAGATATTTGATATATTAACACGACTTGCATACAAAAATCTAAAGTTTTTTATTATTGAATCTACGTTTCCAAAAATTGATTTGAAGTTAGGGAAACAATTTGCATTTGAGTATTCTTAACATAAATGAGAATCAACTTAGCAGATGAATCTACGATTATCATTCTTTATTCTTTTATTTTAGCTCTTTTTAGCAAAACTACCTGTAAATACAACAACTTAGCATTCTACATGCCACTGTTAATATCTCATAATTAGCATTTATTTTGAAAAAAATAAAAGAAAAAAAAGAAAAAAAAAGATTGATGTATTTAGAATAAATACATAATGACCCAAACTCCAAGAGAAGGTCAATCCTTGACCTGGTCGCAAAAGAAAATAAATAGTGAGAGATAAGGGTACACTATGTATTGTACATATCACCTATACTTGTACATAATATTTACTTATTTATTTTTTGACTAAATAGAAGTATTTCATTATTTTTACACCCTTGTATATATCCCTGGAAACAATATAAAAATAAAATAAAAATCATAAAAAAACAAAATAAAAATAAAATAAAACCATCAAACCCTTGTACGAAATACATATATATATAATACATTAACTATTTATTTTACACTCTTAAATAATTTATAAAAATAAAATAAAATTATTTTATACTTCTAAACTTATTTTGTAAATAAATAAAATATAAAAGAAAATTATTTTTGTTAAAATAATAGAATAAAAATATTTATACATAATACATAGGTATACTATACATGTATATAATACATTATACTATACATACCTTATTTTATTTTTCATAAAATAATTAAAAATCACAAAAAATAGCTTATAAAATAATAAAATTTTTTATTTTATATACTTTTTCATTTAAAATCAATTAATATTTTTATTGAATTTCTTTTAATTTTTGTAAATCATGGTCTTCTATTGGTCCACATCGGACTGTTGACCTCGGTCAGCGGTCTCTTCCAACCGGGTCGAGTCGTGTGTTGTCTCGCCGGAGCTTCTTCTCCATTTTCTAGCGTCCAACTCTGACATCCTTTCCCCCCGATTATTCACCCGATTCCTCTCCTAAGATCCATGATCCTCACGGATCCCTAGAAAGGATCAATTCCTTTTAGGGTTGACAACCCCCTTCCAATCTTTATGGACCCTAGGGAACCCTATAAAACCTCTCTTCCTCTCCTCCAGTGCCTCAGCTCGCCCCTCGCACCACCATTCTCCCCTATCTCCCTTCAATGAAGTGAGAACCACCGCTAGATTAGCTTAGGATCGTCCGGAGACGCATGGAGGCTCGTAGCTCCAGACATGTCCAGAGCTCCACTGCATGAAGCCTCCCAGTCAGTCGCAACTTGGTTGAGGCCAAGACCCCGTCGATCACCTTCGCTCTGAGCTTCTGAGTTCATTGGTAGCTTTAGGTGTCATTCATATCCTCTGTAGCTCGCAGTCCATTCCACTTTTCTATTTCATCGTCATCGTCGTCCTCTGCTCTGACCAGCTGGTCGGAGCTTCGCTACCCACCTTCATCCGCTTAGATCGAATCCCCTCTCCGCCTTGCATCTCCTAGCATGACCTAACCACCATTAGGCTTTCTCGTTAGGGCGAGATTAAGGCTGAGACCTCCGTCCTCCACTTCCGTCGGAGGTCGAGCCTCATCTTTTGATGAGAGTCACGTGTGTCCCCACGTGCATGCTGAGATATTTACAACTTTTCTCCTGCACTTTTATGTTGTTAATGAATGAATTGTATGTTTTGAAAATTGCATCTATGCCCCTGTGAGCCTGGATCACATGTCGTGCGTGTGTTGACTGAATTAACTGCAAGTTTAATCCTAGGCTTTTATAGTTTGTTATCTGTTTGGTCCAGGAACTTAAAGTATTTACTTCTAGGTCCCTGTGAGCTGTATTTAACTCTTTGGATTCTATTGGAATAATAAATATTAATTAACTCCAAACATTACAGTTAGCTCTTACTAGCGTGTAGTTTTTATTATAATTTTCATAGATTAATTTGCTTGCATTTCAATTTTCAAAAATTCAAAAACCACAAAAAGTACTTATTTGCTTATAAAAATTATAAAAATTCGAAGCATATCCTAAAAATTCTCTAAAAATAATTTCTGGAGTTGTCTTCTATCATGTTTTATCTTCAGTAAAAAAATTGTTTGAAAACCTCTATAAAAATCCTAAAAATTATAAAACAACCAAAAACTTATAAAAATCATATAAATCAAAGAAACGTTCAAAAATTATGATTTCAGTTTCTTTTTGCAGGTGTTTATTTCCAGTTTATCATAAAATTACTATCAAGGATCTTTAGGCACTTGGATATTTTTAATTTGCAAATTGGTCCTGGTCGTGCACTGTTTTGCATATTTTTCACTATTTGATTTTTAAAAATTTACAAAAACATTGGAAAAATATATAAAAATTATCAAAAATATTTCAAAACCTTTAAAACCCAAAAATATTTTTTGTGTAATTTTTCGAGCATTTTGTAGATATTTTGAAAAACCCAAAAAAGTGTGGTGGTGTATGCCTTGTATTTTGTGCTTGTTTCCTTTTTATTCAAAATTAAAATTTTGAAAAATTGAAGAACACTAAAAAATACTTTATTTTTGAAATTTGACTACTTAGTTCTTAGATCGTGCCCTTTTTGTTTGAACCTGGTAGATATAGCGGTTAAATAAAAATAGCAAACCGCTCACATTTTATTTCTTGATCTATTTAGTGGTTATTTTTCTCATTGAATGATCGGTTTGATTGAGGACAATGATATTGCATATTTATTCCACCTTAGTCGATCGGATTTTTGGCTCATGGGCACCCTAACTTATTTTAAGTGGTTATCAACCACGTCCACATAACAAAAGTCCTACATCAGTGGGGAGCTATCAGGTATGGATGATTTCTACCAAGAGATTAACAATTAAACAATTTGTTTTTCATACAAAAGTGTATATATATGTTTAGGGAACCACTAAACCCATTTGAATCCAACAAGAAGAAGGGAAGGAGACTTCATTACCTCAAAGGATGTTCCCTCAAGATCTTCTCTCATGCAGAAACAGTGTTTCCATCTCCCGATCGCAATGTGAAGGTGCGTACAACGATGATCTCGTGCTCTCCTACGTGGTGGTGGTTGTGAATCTTCGATCGGAGTACCTTCTTTGATGATGACGACAACCCTCCAACGACTAATCCAGCCAAGATGATGGTGCCCAATGAGGGAAAAAGATGGTGATGGTTAGTTTTTTAAGAGGGTAATTTCCATATCCTATTTATAGTATAAAAGGCAAATTGGATCCAAATCAGATCCAGCTTGGATTCGGTTCGAGTCTATACATACGTCTCGATTGTTCAACCTGAAACATCAATATCTTGGGGTAGGAAGCTCAGAATTTGATGTTCTTGGGCTTTTTGGAAAGGTCTCGACGAGCTCTACGAAAGGGTGTGTTCATTTAAATTTTTTAAATGTCGAAAATACTTCAGGATGAATATACAATATTTCACATCAACGATTGTATGTTATCAACATGGTCATGGAATAAAATCTTAATTGTACGAAATGGACCTATTAAAAAATCAGTTATTCTTTATTTCATATTAAAGAGTGATTTGCAATAACTATTATTTAATAATGGCTCTCCATGGGTACTTATGTCCAACAATCTCCTACTAGCACAAAGATCCATTAGCGGACTAATCTGTACTCATGTGCTTATCATAAGTCATGAAGATATGAAGCTCAATCGATTAATTAGCCACTCTATTCCGAGAGACTATGTCAAGTCCTTTTACGGACTTGCATATCCCTGGTAACAGTGTTTGCATCTAATGCAACTGTTGCATCTTATTCAATTGATATTCAATAGTGCTTTGCTGATAACCAGTGTAAAACAATCGGAGACAACTTCCTAAATAGTATTTTTTAAAAAAATACTATTTAGGAAGTTGCCTCATGACAGTTGGATCTTTTCAACATGGATTTAAGCAAACATACATATTTCATTGGGGCGTTCCCTACTTGTGACGTGTTTGATCCAAGATAGATCTGAATGGAGGCGAAGAATTCATGTAGTCGACCCTACTTAATTGTGGGAAAAGGCTTCGTTGTTGTTGTTATTTTAACAGTGCTTTGCACCACAACTTAGCAGTTAACATAACCAGTAATGGATTTCCAATATTCTTATTCTTAGAGATCTCTATCTCCTTATACTAAAATATAGTCTTAAGTCTTTTAAGATATCTGAAGACTTGGAGATCACCATCTCTACAACCTTAAGTTCTTGACAATGTTTTATTACTGCAATCAAGTATTTCATCTCCACAGTAAGATTAACAGTTTACTACTTTTACTGCATAGTTGATATCTTGCATTTGTACACATCTTGGCATACATTAGGATTCGTATAGTTGATGCACAATGGCATGCAACTATATTATTCACATCCTCACCATTTTGAGGTGTTATGTCTTTAGATATGTCAGCATTATATCTTAAAAGAAAGAAGCCTTCCTTGGTTTTTCCTATGTAGGATTTGTCCAAGGTGTACCCTTGATGTGAATCTCCTAATGCCTTCTTTTCTTTGCTTCTGAACATATTTGAAAAAAAATACAATTCAAGAGGCATCCTTAATATCTTTTATAAAGAAGGTATGGAACAACTAGATTAAAACATTTATTATCTTCTTAAATCATTCCAAATGGTTAGGATTACATCTACATTTAGGATGATGAACATAATAGCACTCCCACCACACTTAATATGGCTCATCAAGATTCAATCTGAAACCATAATCTTCATAATTTTATCAAATCAGATGTTCCAACTTTAAGGTGTTTGTTTAAGCTCATAGATGCATTTTCTTAGCTTGCACACAAGGGCAGAGTCAGAATAGTTTTATAGATGGGGCCAATATTTAGTCTAATGTATAGATATATATGTAGTTGAAAATATTGCATGTAGAGAGACTACCGAGTTTTGAAAATGATGGATAAACTCTAAAGGAAACTCGCATGATTTATGAGCTATAGAGCTAAAGAGTTTTGCGTCGAGTCATTGACATGCAATATGATGGAATGTTTTTGGTATATGTAACAATGTTGATATAAATAATATTACAAGACAACTATTGACTATAAAGAAACATTAGATAATTATAAAATTATGCAACTTCCAGTCCACACATATCAGCTATCAACTTTCTATAAAAATAATATAAACAATAGTTCATTTGTTAGTCATAGTTCCATTAGGTAGAAGAAAACAATCATGGATGGTGAATTGGTGATAATTAGTTCTTGTTGTATTAAAACTATATATACTAGTGTCAAGTAATTACAACCAGATTCCCTTTTGTACTTAGCAAAGCACTAAGCATTCCCTGTCATGTGATTGAGGCTTCATTGCTTATAGTCTACTCACCATTTTTTAGAGGAATTGTGACTACAAGTACCTTTCTTGTAATGCAAAACAATGACTTGGGTGATTATTATTATATCAGAACCTTTGTCTTTTCTAGTCACGTATTTTTAAGAGAAGCTTCATGTTCTCTAACTACAAGATTTATTGAAGCTAAGGACGGCCATCAGACTTCATTTATAGCTTTACCCTCCAAAGCCTTCTCTTTGGATGGAGTTCCAACAATTATCAACAAAATGACCAAGTTTTGGCTAGAAGCATTCCGGACGTGAGAAGGAGTGCACACGTGAGGGGTTAGCTGGTCAAGGTTGGAAGGTCACAGCCTGCAAGCAGCAAGCTGCTTGTCCAAGCATCATTCTCACCGACATGGCCCGAGCCGTGAGGTGTGGCCCGTAGGTCATATGGCTCCACTCTCGAGTTGAGCTCGACCGTGGTGGGGAGGTTCAGGTTGGAGAGGATCCCAGTTCCGCTCCACGAGAACACGAAGCAGTCCGTTGGCAATTCGACCAAGGAGGTGGGATGTGTGGCATTGGTGATGTTCTAGTTGTATTAGTTACAAATTATATGTAATGTCCTAACAAGTGACTTGAGAGAGAAGAACAAGAATAGAGAAGTACTTACCACATGTAAATTATCCTTGCTATCCAACGATAAGCAGGACGATGAAATAATGTCCAGTCTAGTCGGAATTGCCACTCGCCAATGTCCTGATGAATGGTATGATGTGTCAGTGCCACATGAGCCATGTATAGTATGCATGTGAAGTGCTACCAATCCCCTTTCCAATCAATGGTTTTCTAGTTGCGGGTGATGTGATGGAGATTGGAATGGAGAAAAGGGTTTGTGCATCGTAAAGATGGGAATTGGGAGGGGATGTCGGGTTGGTTACAACCACAAGGAAGTGGAGTGGAAGTTGAAACATTTCCTAAGAAATTGACTGGACCAACAAAAATAGAATTGATGACAATGATTGATGCTGGAAAGGGAAAATGATAAAATTTTAAGAGGTCCCTTACTAATTTTCTCATTTGGGAGGGGGGGCCATGGCCCCTACCCACCCTTCCCTACCTCCGCCCATGCTTACACATTTTGTACTCCTCAATTATGAAGCCTTGGATCTACTTCATATGAATATCCTGATTGAGGTATTCATTGAGGAATATCGTCTTGACTTATATCTTCTAGATGTTATAGTCAAGTTGTGTAGCTATAGTTAGCAATATCTTGAAGTCTACTTTTGACTTTATTACTAACCTCCATCTATCCATGTCATAATCCTCAAATACTTCATCATATGAAGACATATTATTGTCAAACTCCTCTGACACATGGTATTCATACCTTTTAGGTGGTTTAACCACCCGTGAATCTTTTGAAGAGGTATTAGTGTTTCATCTGTTGGGTATTTGAGCAATTTATTCGATCCCAACATTGGGGGCCACTTGTGAAATTTCTCCACAAGTGGGAGCCCTCCTTACGACAATTCCAGGGAGCCTTTTTGCATCCCATTCATTCCATTTCCAGTGTAAACAGAACGCCCCCATTCCATTCGAAACAAGTGTAGCGGCAAGGGTTTCGTGAAAGCATTTCCCCTCCATGCGTGCACGAGAGAGAGAGAGAGAGAGATCGAGAGGGAAGGAGGTCGCAGCAGTCTCCTCCTCCCTTCCCCCGTCGACACAGGCTGCAGCTTGGGCTGTGAGAGTGGTCGTTTGGGCGAGCTCGAGAGGAGAATCAAGGATGTCCTCAAGAAGTCGAAGCCATCGTGTTTGGGTCTCCATCTGGGAGCCCACAAGGGAAGCGACTTATCTTCTTGATTTGAGCATGTCGTTTGGTATTTTATATACCTAGGGTAGTTAGCTACTAGAAGAGGAACTACCTATTGTGCTTGTGGCTTGTACCTCGGTTTTGTGGGCAGCAAAACTAGGAAGAACATTGGCTCATTTTGACCATAGTGAAATCATTGTCGGTCTTGCCCCGTGTTTTTTCCCTTGCTCACATCGAGTAATGGTTTACACGTAAAAAATCTTCGTCTCGTGTGGTTGCTTGTTGTGATTGCTTGTGCTTGTCATATTGTTTCCATTGAGTTCTCATGTGGGGAACATATATTTGTTGTGCCATCTTTGGTGCATGACAGTTCGAGGGGATACTCCTGGTTGTGCGAATATCCCCAACAAGTGGTATCAGAGCACAGGTTGTGCAAAAAGTAGGCAAAGATGATGAAGGTACTATGATTAAGCTCACAAGTAGCAACTGGCAGATTTGGAAGGCTAAGATGGAAGACATTCTATACTACAAAGACCTCCACGATCCCGTGGAGGGAGAGAGCACCAAGACAGAGAATATGTCCACGGGCGAGTGGACAAAGTTGAACTGAAAGGCCATTGGGACCATTCGAAAGTGGCTTAACATGTAGGTCTTTCATCACGTGGCCAAGGAGACGAATGCAAAGGAGCTGTGGGACAAGTTCTCCGAGCTCTATGATCAGTAGACTGCAACCGACAAGGCTTTCTTGATTATAAAGCTAGTGAACTTGAATTACAAAGATGGATGCAAAGTAGCAGAGCACCTGAATGACTTCCAAAGCATAATCAACCACTTGACTTCCATGAGTTTGACACTTGATGATGAGTTGCAGGCACTTCTCCTGTTGGGCTCGTTGCCAGATAGTTGGGAGACCTTAGTTGTTATCATGAGCAATTCTATGAAGGACAAAAAGTTGACCATGGCTATGGTCAAGGGCAGTCTCCTCAATGAGGAGATTAGACGTCGCTCATCTGGAGAGGCATCCACCTCTTCACATGTGTATGCAGTTGAGAGGAGAGGAAGATCCAGTAGCAGAGGAGCGTCACAAGAGAGGTAGAAATCCATAGACAAGTCCAAGGGTAGAGGAAAGTGTCACCATTGCCAGAAATCCGATCACTGGAAGACAGACTGCAGGGATTGGAAGAGAGAGAAAGCTAAAGCCAAGAAAGACCAGATAAAGAAAGATGGGAATGTAGTTGCAGTCGTGGCAGATGACAGTGCAGAAGAGGTGATTCTCACCATCCATGACCAGTACTTACATGCAGGGAGCGATTTTGAGTGGGTCGTTGACACGGTCGCCTCATATCATGTGACTCCACACAGGGAGTTCTTTACCACCTACACCAGTGGTGGTTATGGGGGAGTCTTGATGGGTAACGAGAGTTACTCTAAGATCATTGGCATGGGCCCATCTCGATTCAGACAGATGTTGGGTTCTCAATGACTCTTCAGAATGTGAGGCATGTTCCTGATGTACGGCTTAGCCTTATATATGGTTCACAACTAGATAGTGAAAGCTACCATCTAAAGTTCGGCGACAACAAGTGCAAGATAAGAAAGGGTTCTCTCATCATGGCGAGAGGCAGCTTGTGTCAAAAGCTTTACATGACTAGAGCGAAGGTTATGGATGGCAGTTTGCATGCTAGTGAGGTAGACACATCATATATGTGGCACCGTCGACTTGGGCACACGAGCCAGGAGGACTTGCAGCTTCTGAGCAAGTGATGAATCCAAGATCCATTATGTTATCTCATTTAATTTATGCAACATTATGCCATATTTGCATTTATTTCATCACGCAAAATGCACAGTTAACATTCATTCATTCCATACACATTGCATATAGAAGCCATCAAAAGATTAAAAGAACAACAACTTACAAATATTCTAATGTCTTAGAAGAACATATAAAACACATCTTCACACATATTTCTATATACATCATGATCTTCCAATATATATATATATATATATCCACTATTTTTTTAATACAAGTAATAATTATCCTAGATAATTAATATTATGCTAATCCAAGGTATATCATCAGGAATTAATTGCTTATAACCTTTATATAAGTATTGCACAATCACACTTACATTAATCGGGAACAAACATGAAGTAACATTACAGTATATGGATCATTTTTGATAATACACTTATGTCCAACTCCATACAACACAAGATACTATTTACGAGCTTATGTAAAATCTATCTTGATTGAATACTCTTGGGAATACATGGCTACCCGTAATAAGTATAAAATATACTATCTATAAGTCTTAATACTTATTGAACTAGAATATGTATGTATTAACATTTACACCAAATGTATCTTGATGTACAAGTGACCAACGACCTTTGATTCTGTTCGTCAACATTTCCTACCCCTTTTTTTATCAGAATTAAAGTGGTTTTCTTTGTCTCCTTAAACTCCTTCAAGGTCCAAAACTACAACTAATGGATCCCATTCAATCACATACACACGTCTATGTAAATTAATGTAGAGCAATAATATTTTAATCAATGATATTTTATGTGCAGGTATATATTACGTAGAAAGTTCACGGATCATAGTTTCGCACTCAACCTTTTCAGAAGAGGCGTACAGAGATTTGCACCACCCTCGGGTAGAACTCTCGAAGGATTTTATCCCTTCTCACCACGCTACCTTTGTGCACCGACCAATATCTGAGACGGTCCCCTCGTCTCCTCCCTGAAGCATGCCTCTTCACATCAATAAAATGAGCTGAATGGAGAGAGCAACGGGAGGCGGGTTACGCCACCATCAAGGGAACAACAACTTCAGCAATCCATCTCCAGCTCGTGCCGCCCCACGCGTACTACCACCGTCGTGCACGCTTCGTCGCTGCCTATTGGGCCATATGAATCTAATCACAAGTGGTGCGTCACGCCCTCCCGCTGGGTGCCTCCAGCCCAGAACGCACCATCACACACGCTTCATCGTTGTACGCGCATTTCCGCACGTCACCGCCCATCGGTTCCAGCACCTGTTCGGGTAGTCTCCAGACGCTTCCACTCCTTGTTGTCCCTCGCTCGCTCCCTGCTCACTACCGCCCATCATTCTCCTTTCCATTAGGGTTTCTAGGATTTTATTTGTCTTTCTTTCTATTTTATAATAATGCTTCCTTATTTTGTCCTACGTCAGAATACTCTTTAATTTATCGTATCGTTTTATTGTGTCATGGTTTCTCTTTCTATTATTATATTATTCAAGGAAAATTACAAAAATAATTTAGTTTTGTTGAGCATGACCGAATTAGCTATCACTTCATAAGTTTTAGTTATTTACAGTCCAACCCCTATCTTTCTAAATGAATTGCAAAGTAATCCTCACCTTCTTATTTTGAGCATTAAAAATATACATTTATAATCTGCCAAGTAGTTTAGGATTAAAATTAAGCTTAAAAATCGAAAACATTTAATGCAAATTTGCTATGTCCCTATAGATTCGAACCTCAACTTTTCCTTTACGTTATTCTATGTTCATTTTGTGCAAGTAGTTGTAAAATTATTTGTTTGACCTTGATTATTTGTGGTAGCACAACGACTTGATAAAATCACCATCTTAAACTGCGAAAAATCTCGTCAACATTTTGGCACTGTTGCCGGGGAATAGGCAACATTTGTATTTTTTTCTTTATTTTAACTTGTTTTCAATATTCTAATCCGTCCATTTTTTATTTCAAGTACTTGAATCCCAAAAAAAAAGAAAAAAATGAAGAATCTGATGAATCTCGGATTCATCACTCTAAATCTCATTTATTAAGCTCAAATCCCTCAAAATCAACAGCATTTCTGCATCTATTCTGCATAATTAGCATTCATGCATGTTTTCATAAGAATTACATTTTAGCACTAATTTCTGCACAAAATAAGAAGCTAAAAATCCAAGCCGAGAATAAATGAAAAATACAAAAAAATCACTGACACAAATAAGTGGACCAAAAATCCAAACCCTAGTTTCAGAATTTCTGAACTTAAAACCTCATATCTTCACCATTCAGTGTCCGTTTTAATCCTACTTACTTTTGAACTAATGTACATTCAATTACCTTCAAAACAAGACCAAGTTCAAGTGAATCGGAGATCAAATGTGAAAGTCGGGTTTTGGGCCTCTTTTGTACATTTTGTATTTTAGCGGTTTTTGACCTGATATTTATGTACATATTTAATCTATTAATAAAAATCCAAAAAAATTAGATTAGGGTGTAATTATTTATTTCTGATTTTACCAAATTTTTTCCAGACTTTTATCTGATTTAAAAATGATAAAAAATTATAAAATCCAAAAAATCAAGGTATTCTATGTACATGGGATACCTCAAAAATTCACTTTATACATTTGATCGATTTTGATTTTGATGTCTTCACAAAAGTTGTAGATCTGATCGAGATGAGCAATTTTCGCGAAGAAACTTTTTCAATCTGAGGTGGTTTACTATTTATTTTAGATTTTACAAACCTTTTACTTGTGGATTTTTTTGGTGCCAATCATCGCCGTCGAGCCCTCCTCCAAGTATCCTCTTTCCTCCTCTCCATCTTTCATCTCCGACCTCTCGCTCTATTTCTCTCGATCGATATCTTCTTCGTCGAACATCGCCTTCTGATTTCATCAACGCCTTCATTGACTCCATCGCCCACCGGTCAAACCGCTCCGACCTACACCTCCGCCGGTCAACCCGCTCCGCATATGCCTCTCCACCGACTTTCGCCACACATATTCGATTGCTTCGTCGCCGTCGTCATCAACTCCATTGACCTTCATCATTTGCATGCCTCAATCGGTCATCATCGACTCTAGACCAAGCTCCGCCCCTCCAGCACTGCCTGGGCTCCTCCGCCTACGCTTCTACACCGCCGACCCCTGGTCGTGTGTCAGCCAACGACGATCGCCCGATCATCAAGCGCTCACTCATCTGAACCATTGATGCCTCGCAACCCTCAACCTTCGGATACAATAGCCATTAACTTCTCAGATCTGCTCCAAGCCTAAAGTCTGAACCAGATCCGAGCCAGTAGCCTCGGGCAGCCCGAAGCAAGCAGGAAACAACATGTGGCAGTCCGAGTCCAGCCCTTCCACCGAGCCTGCCTAAGCATGTGGGGAGCCCGTGACACATGAACAAATTTCAGCAAGGCCCCTAGAGATTCTCTTAGATACGTATGAACCCCCACTGGCCAAGTCACGCGCATGACACGTGACCTACTGGTGATTTTGCAAGAAGACGCCTGGAAAACTGGTCATTACATCTAGGCCCCCCACTGTTCTTTTGTTTTTTATTTAAATTGCATCTGTACCCCCCGTGTTCCGCTTTTATTTTAAACAGCTACATTGCATATTTTACCTATCCAAAATAGCATGATGTTTGTCATTTAATTCTCTACAGTTTGACATATTGCAGACATTTTTGTGATTGATGGTTAATTAATAAATAACTATTTTGTGGAAAATTACATATTTTTCCCATTTTTTGCTCTGAAATTTGCATTTGATTAACCATTGCTCTAAAAATTCCCGAAAAATTATCTAGAGTAGAGTTAATTATGCTTCAATTGTGCCCAAAAAGAGTTGCATTTACTTGCATACTTTATCCTGTAAAAATCATTTTGCATATTTCGGTGTTTGATTTTTAATAGGTATTGAAACTAGTTTTTTCAAGTTTAAGATTTTTCTGAGGTCCATTACCTAGTGATAGATCTTAGATAATTCTATCCATTGAAGACAATTAGGTTTAATATTTATTATAATTAAATATTGAAATTCATTTTGTTTATATTTAGAAAATTCATAAAAAAATCATATTGCATCCAAAAATCTCTAAAAAAATTACAGTGCATTCATTTCACCATATTTTGCATTGTGGCCAAGTTTCATATTTTTCGAATATCGTTCGATCGAATTTTACATTTTAGTCCCTCAAATAGGCTAAAATTGCATTTTACATCCTTTATTGCATTAAAAATAACAAAAAAAAGACCGCCTCGAAAACTGCATACGAATTTTGATATGCATAATTCTAGGTTGTTCCTTTGCCTCCTTGAGTTCGACCTTGGGACTTGTCCAAGTAAAATAAACATAAAACCACATTAATTAAAATTGACGAATATTTTGTGTGGTTATTTTCTTGATCGATTTCGATTGCCGTCTACAACGAACGATAAATCATATTTTTACGCACGATCATAAAATACAACATATCTTTTACACGCGTAATTTTCGGACTCGTCAGATGGTGCCGTTGCCGGGGAGGCAAACGTCTTAGATTTTTGTCTTGAAAATTTTTCGTTCGGTTTTCCGCATTCGGGTAGTCTGACCCCTGAATTGTTCATTATAAATTCCATTTTTTCCTTCATTTATTTTCAGCATTTATTTTTCTCATTTTATTATTTTTTTTGAGTCACTCTCTTACACAAATCTCTCTTATTTTTCTTACGAGGTACCCGACGTACGTGGAGTGGTTTTTCAAGAACCGACGCAACTTCACCGACTTCCAAAAAGCTGCAATTAAATTAAGATCGAGTCGAGTCGTGAGAGAGCGTAGAGTCTAGGCTTCAATTTCTGCAAATTTAAATTTCAGTAATTAATTGCTCTTTTACAGCGGTATCCGTTTGAACTCTCGCGTATGTTAAAAGACTATGAACTTTCTTCTGTGGTGTGTCGTGGCCTGTTTCACTCTTCGATGAGGGTAGGATCCGACTTGAGTGACGATTAGAATAGACTTACACATACAGCTCTCAGAGCATTTTAATTTTTAATTGTACTCGTAGAATTAAGCCACACTTCACTATTAACTGAGACACACATAGGTCGTTCAATTTAGCCAAAAATTTAACTCAATTCTTCCCCCTAATAGAGCTTTCTGCTTAGGTGCGGTTTTTCATCGACTTGCATTCGTTTAGAATAATCTTTTAATTCCTGGCTAGCATCCCATATGGAGATTGCGAGGATTCACTATAAGTCTTCTAACTGAGCATACATTATAGTTTTTCGCATGCATCGGCTTTTCCCGAACTTCTCCCTCTTGTTTTATCACATAACTCTAAAGGAAATTGGGACTGGATGGTAGACGTATATTAGTTCTCATTTAAATTCTTCATTGATCACCTAATTAAAATTGAGACTGCTAAAAATAGCCAATCTTAAGAACCTATAAATAATGAATTCTTGCGGGAGACCAACCCCGACATTGTTTGTTTTTATCTTGCAGTGAGAAGAGAGACACACACTAGGATAGAGCCAAGCCAAGATCTTCATATAGACTACTGATTTTAAAAACGATTAGCTACTTCTCAGTGAGGGATACGGGTAGCCGGTAAACGGTCCGTACTTCCTTAGTAGAGTGGGTGGTTTAAAGGACACTGCGTAAGGCTCCGTCCTTAAGTAACATAGGTAGTTGTTTTACGGTCCGTATTTACACCTATACTGGCTGAAAGTAGATGCAAATAGTCATACAAACTCGGGACAATCTTTAAGAAAATTTTGGTACCTAACAACTCATTAAACAGTTTGCAAGATTTGAATTCTCACCAATTTAAAAATTGACAAGATAACTGGCCGAACTCTTATGGCCTTCACTGGGTGAGTTGGTGAAACAAAGCTTTGAACTGTGTTTGATTTGTGCATAGAACTTGTTAATCATCAAATACCGCACACTTGTGCATAGATCATGAATCGTACACCTCTTGTTGATTTTTGAAATCGAGAATGGAAGATTGTGGTAATTTTTGTTCGGACTCCGCGAACCCTTCTCTGACCACCACAAACTTTCCAGTCTCAAAGGTTCCCGTAAATCCTCCTCTTATGACTCTTTCAAAACTATTGACCCCGATTTTTCACAATCTGAAGGTGAAGAGAAGAACTCACAAAAGATGCCTCCCAAGAAGAATAATCATGAAGATGAACTCAATGAAGATCTAATGCAAATGATTATTGAGAGACTAGCCGCGCTTGAGCAACAACAACTTTTACTGAGGGAATAACTAGAGCAGTTGAATGTCGGGGGAGAACCACCAATGGAAGCAGCATACAATCCTGGGCAATACAGAGTTAGAAATTACTTGCAGCCACCTCAGCCAGAGGTTCACCATGAACTGAAGCCACACTTCCTAAGTCAATTACCACAATTCCATGGTAATGCAAATGAAGAATCATATGAATTTTTGCGAGACTTGGAGCTGATATGTTCTAATCAGAGGCACCTGCAAGTCAGCCAGGAGTACATTCATCTAACTGCACTATCTTTTGCCTTGAAAGGGAAGGTAGATTACTGGGTGAAAAACTTAGGAGTGATTGTGACTACTTATGATAGGTTCAAAAACCTATTCTTGAAGAAATTCTACCCTCTGAGTCGGACCAATCAAATGGGGACTCGCATCACCAGTTTCTCTCAGCTGCCTAATAAACCACTTTGTGATGCATGGGATAGATTCAGAGATCTGCTGGAAAAATGTCCCTGCCACGACCTGGATAATAACATCCTAGTTCAGTCACTCTACTCTGGCCTCAACTACGAGACTCATGGTTTAGTCAACGCTGCCTGTGGAGGCAATTATACATCCCGAGGAGCTAAGACCGTCTGGAAAATACTGGAGCAGATGACGGAGGCAAGTCGTTCACAAATCGCCAGTAGAGCTTACACTGATTCCCTGAACACCTTTCAAGCCAAAGGAGGAAAGCAAACTATCACAGAGATAGCAGAGGATCTGATTCTGAACATGAACATCAATGCCGATAAATTAACGATTGTGGATCAAATTCATAAGAGGATGAACGACATCGACAACAGGATTTCCCAATTCCCAAAGCAGATGGAGGAGCTCATTGAGAAGGTAGCCAAGATAGGGATACCCACTGCACCTATGGCCCCGATCTATCATGTGCAATATGTCCAGGAGCAGCCAGGATCAGGACAATAGCAACCATGGGCTCAGGACTAATCCTATGCCCAACCTTCCCAACAGTCTCCTCCACTAGCCGAAACTGTTGAAGAAGCCCCGCCTCTGACATTCGAAGTAAATGACATTTGGTACACATAGGACACTACCAGACAGGGTAATATGGGGACCGTCAGCAATATCAATGTCCTCCGACTTTCTATAATGCCACATTCCCCTCAACTCCACAGCACACTCAAAACAATGCAGCATTCCAACACTCAAAGCCGCAGCAACCACACAACCGACAGAAACAACCTCAGCAATATCATCAGCATCAAGCTCCAAAGCAAACATCTCAATCCTCAAACCCTCCAGATGAACCGGTAGATATACAGAGACAGGTGCTTGAAGAAATTCAAAACTTCCGAAATGAGCTGTATGATCTACGGGTCGATGTTAATCGTTTATCCCGTTGGAAGGATGAACAGACAACCCTAGCCACAACCATTCCCACCCAAGTTCAAGCTAACCCCAATAGCTTGAATAAATCTCAATCATCTCAACGCAATGGTCATGGTATACTATTCAGATTTTTCCACATCTGAACATGAAATTCTTTCGTTTGACAATATCAATGCCATGTCACTCAAGAGGGGAAGGACCGTGGTCATACCTGATCGGTCAAGGGAATCAGACCATGAAGACTCAAAAGATCAACCAGAGGATGCTTCTTAGGATTAAGAAGAAGGACGCCTGAAGATCCTAGCACTAGATAAAGGAAAAGTATCTATGGAGTCTGCAGAGGACCTTAAACCTCTAGTTGCTGCAAAAATACCTTTGTCACCATTTCAGCAATATGATTATTATCAGAAAACTTATGATTGTAATAAGAACTTCAAATCTAATAAAGATGCTCTTATTTATAATTCTGGTTCTCTTTCTCCTGTCTCAAATGCTTCCATTCCTTTTCCTCATGCTCTTAGGAAAGGAAAACAAAAGAAAAACATTCAGAATGACCCAGTGATGGGAAGGTTCTACCAGCAAAATATCACAGTCAAAGTACCCTTTGATCAGTATGTGGCTAGTAATCCAGCATTTCAGAAGTACTTGAAAATGAAATGCACTCCCACCAGAACTCGTACAAAGAAAACAAGTCAATTTGTGGAGACTCATATCCTGATAGTTGCCACTACCAAATGTATCAAAAATTAGCATTTACCAAGAAAGAAAAGGGATCTGGGTGCTCATTATGTGAAGAGCATTGGCGGTATTGCCTTCGCACGCACACTTCTCGACAATGGTTCTTCCATCAATCTTCTACCGTTAGCCTTATATTACAGATTGGAGTTAGGTCCTCTACAGAAATCATTATCTTTACTACAATTTGCTGATAGATCCACTAAAAGACTTAAGGGAGAAGTGAAAAATGTTATCATCATGGTCGAGGGTACGGAATACAAAGTGGACTTCATTGTCCTTGATATAGAGACTCCGAACCAATGGAAGGAATTGCAAATCATCCTTGGAAGACCATTCTTAAGAACCGCCAAAGCTGTATTCGATTACGGCACCGGAATGATGAAATTCCGCTCCCTAGGCGGAGAAGTGGATTTGGAGATGAAACAAACAAAGTGGCAAAGACCAGATTCCAAATCCACCACTGAATATGCCGAAACATCCGAATGTAATCTCATCAGCACTACTGGGCCATGGGACCAACTGCCAGACCTTCAGATTGACAACAACACATCAGAAGAAGAAACAGTGTATCATGCAGTTTGCGAGATTTTGCCAGACATATCTAGACACCCAGATGCTTATAACCTTGATGACACATAAATTCTTTCGGATTTGTCAGTCCCATCTTCTTCGGGAAAATCAAGAAATATCGATGACAAGTCAGACGTGGCTTTGGCCGAATTACCGCACTACTTTAGCGATCCGACTCACCTTCATTCGGAATTAGTGGCTAGCATATCACAGAATGATTCACCGCCAACCAACACAGAGCCTGATTTAAAAGTCATTTAGACAGACTCAATTGATGATTCAGATTTGCCAGAGCTGAAAGCTCTTCCTCCCACTCTGAAGTATGCATTTATTAATGGACCCAAAGAAAAATTTCCTGTGATCATTAGCTCATCATTAACCATGAACCAAGAATCTAAACTACTCAAAGTCCTTGAGCGAAATCGAAAAGCCATCGGTTGGACTGCGTCTGATCTCATAGGAATCAAGCCCGCTCTCTGCTCGCACCAGATTTATGTTGAGGATAACGTAAGGCCTTCCCGTGAATTTCAGAGAAGATTAAACCCCAATCTTCGGGAAGTAGTTAAGAAAGAGATAGAGAAATGGTGCAAAGTAGATTTTATATACCCCATTTCTGACTCCAAGTGGGTGGTCCCCCTTCATGTCGTCCCGCGGAAGTCGGAATCCAGATGGTCACCAACGAGGAGGGGGTAGAGATCGCGAACCGAGTGCCCACGTCGTGGTGCGTCTATGTCGATTACAGGCGCCTGAATGCTGCGACCAAGAAAGATTACTTTTCATTACCATTTTTTGATCAAATTTTGGAGAGACTTGCAGGGAAAGCATTCTTCTGTTTTCTTGATGGGTATTCAGGCTACAATCAAGTAGCTATCGCTCCTGAGTATCAGAAAAAGATCACATTTACATGTTCCTTCGGTACCTACGTATTCAAGCGCAGGCCATTCAGGCTTTGTAATGCCCCAGTCACATTTCAGCAGTGCATGATTGCCGTATTTGCCGAAATGGTTGGTGATTTCCTAGAAGTCTTCATGGATGACTTCTCGATTCATGGTGATTCATTTGATACATGTTTAGTGCACTTGGATCGAGTCCTCAAGAGATGTAGAGAGGTTAATTTGGTACTCTCCTAGGAGAAAAGTCACTTTATGGTGACTGAGGGTATCGTGTTGGGGCATGTCATCTCAAAAAAGGGAATGGAAGTCGACCCTGCCAAGGTGGATGTGATCAAGAAACTTGAGCCACCAACCAACGTCAAGTCAGTGAGGTCTTTTCTAGGGCATGTTGGATTTTATCGAAGGTTTATCCCTGATTTTTTAAAGATCGCCCACCCCACTATCTGAGCTCTTACGAAAAGACACCGAGTTTATTGTAAATCACAAGTGTCTTGAAGCCTTCGAGCTTCTGAAAAGAAAATATGTGAATCGCCGATATTACAAGCTCCCGACTGGTCTCTTCCCTTTGAGATCATGACTGATGCATCAGATTTTGTTGTCGGAGCTGTGCTTGGACAAAGACGAGATGGAATTCCTTATGCGATTCACTACACGAGTAAAGTATTGGATCCTGTACAAAAAATTTATACAGTGACTGAAAAGGAAATGCTCGCGGTTGTTTGGGCCCTTGAAAAATTCAGATCATACATATTGGGCTCCAAGGTGACAATTTTCACTGATCATACGACAATAAGATATCTCATGGATAAGAAAGATGCCAAGGCACGACTTTTAAGATGGATCTTGTTAATTCAGGAATTTAATTTGGAGATCAAAGATAAGTCTGGAATAAAGAATGTTGTTGCTGATCATCTTTCCCGAATTTAGCAAAATGATTATCCTGACACTGGACCTATGAAGACTTTTCCAGACGAATCTATTTGCGTTATTAATTCAACCTCATTGTATTCCAACATCGTGAACTATCTTGTCTCCAAGAAGGTTCTCTTTAGTTGGACCAAGAGAATGATTGATTGATTGAAGTCGGATTCGAGAAAATACCATTGGGACGATCCTTTCCTTTTCTATGAAGGATCGGATTGTGTCTGGAGAAGATGTATTCCACAGGAGGAATACCGGAGTGTCCTCACACATTGTCATTCTCTCAAGGCTAGAGGACACCATTCTGGAAAGAGAACCACACACAAGGTACTCCAATGTGGATTTTATTGGCAGACCTTATTTCGAGATGCTAATGATTTTGTACGGTCTTGCCCGATTTGCCAAAGGGTGGGAGGGACTATTGGTTATAGAGATGAAATGCCCATACAACCAATGATTTTCTGTGATATTTTCGATACATGGGGGATTGATTTTATGGGTCCCTTTCCCAATAGCTATGGTTTTGAGTACATCTTGTTAGCGGTTGATTATTTATCTTGATGGGTAGAGGCTATTCCAACCCGAACTGCAGATAGCAAAACCATCTGTAAGTTTATCAAGGATAATATCATTGCAAGGTTCGGAATACCAAAAGTTTTGATTTCTGATGGAGAAAGCCACTTCGTGTGTAAGGAAATGAGATCTTTGGCTAAAGAATATAAATTTGAGCATAGAATAACCAACCCGTCTAACCCACAATCTAATGGCATGGCAGAGGTTTCTAATAGAGAGGTGAAGAGTATTTTTCAGAAGTTGGTTCGTCCAGATAAGAAGAACTAGTCAAAACTATTGGACCAGGTTCTATGGGCCTATAGGACAGCCTATAAGACTCCACTCAGTACTTCATCTTTTATGATGATCTATGACAAGCCATGCCATCTACTTGCAAAATTGATTCACAAATCAGAATGGGCGAGTAAAAAGTTGAATTGCAGTTGTCAACTTGGGAAATTATGTCGAGACTTAAATCTGAATGAGCTAATTGAAATCCGAAACCGAGCATATGACAACAGTGTGATCTATAAGGATAAAGTCAAGAGATGGCATAATAGACACATTCGAGATAAAACCTTTATCCCTGAGCAGAAAGTGTAGTTGTTTAATGCTCGGTTAAAGATTTTTCATGGGAAACAGAAATTAAAATGGACGGGTCCCTACATTGTCATCGATGTGCATACCAATGGAAGTGTGGGTATTGCCGAACTCAAAGATGATGCACAACCTTTCTCAGTGAATGGACAATTGCTGAAGCCATATATAGAATCACCCAAAGAGCAGACAATTCAAGTTGAGGTCATCTACTTCACGCAGAGCAAGGACATTGAAGACTCATCAGATCAATCCCACCCTCCCTCCCGACCACATCGATCGCCTTGTATAGCTTTTTCCTCTATTTAGGCCAAGGCCTAAGTATAGGGGTGGACTGATGCCATTTGTACATGCCATTCTTCTCCTATCTTCCGATCGCTCCATTTACACCCTTCTCCTATACTTACGCTGACCAGAGCCTAAGTATAGGGGGAAGCGATGCCCATCTATATATACTCTCCTCATTTACATACCCTGACCGCCTCTTTTACGCTCTTCTTCTATACTTAGACTGTTCACAGTCTAAGTATAGGGGGGCAGACCATTGTATGTCAATTTTTCACTCTCTTACGCTTAGCCCGAGCTATGTCTTCTTTTCACTTCTTGTGCTCTGAGGATACAACACTCACTAAGTATAGGGGGGGTCTGTATATATACTTTGTACATATTTTACCCATATCTCGTACTTTCGCGTAAGTCTATATGTATTTATGGGTTGGGTAAATATAATAATAATAATAAAAAGCAAAACAAAAGAAAAAGAAAAAAAAGAGTTTGCTATTAACACTGACTATGCCCAAAATTTTTGAGAAAATGGCTTCTTATTCATTTCTGCATAAAAAAATTCAAAAAAGGGAAAAAATGTCTGCATTTCACTTACTTCATCCAACATTTTCATGCATTTGCATCTGTAAAAAGTCTTTGAGTTTTGAACCGAGTTATGAGTCGAAATCGAGAGTGGTCTGGACTTGACCTTAATCCATCTAATTTTCAGAGGAACTTCACTAAGAAATAGGATTTTAGAAGCTTCAGGTCTTTGACTTAATTCTTTGAGTTCCACATGACAATGTGCAGTGTTTGACTCTTAGTGCTTAACCTGGTCTCTTTATTCTGGGTACAACTCTCGAATAAGGAATTAATTTATATTCTCGCACTATGCCCTTAGCTCAACTCAGATGGGATGTTGGAAGACTATGTGAGTTTCTTTTCTGGTAGCGTGGAAATCTAAAGACCGGAGTCCGGGTTGAAATAAAGCTTCGAAAAAGGGATGGACGGCTGGGCACAATTTTTTCTAAGACCCCAAAAAATGTACGGAAACAAAAAGATTCTATATCCGTAGGGGCACACCAAGATCCAAGCAGAACCATCAAAAATTCCAAATACAAAGAAGTAACTACCAAATAAATATCTGACCAAAAAGGTCCAAGCTTCAAGAAAACCTGCAGATCTTGATGAAGACTCGGCTACACAGGCCAGCCTCCAGTTCTTTTCTCATTCTTCTAACTTCTCCCCCAATTCGATTGCGAACACATCGCGATTGACCTTAGAAAGAAATACCTGACTCCCCGAGGACGAGTTACTGGAGGGGAGGTTTGCGCGGTAGTCCGGCATTCTGGGCGGGAAGAGCTAAAACCTTTCACATACATGAGTCGATTGTTCAATGTTCATAGGGTATGCTTTGGGAAGAGGATTGATCTAAGATGACTTCTGAGCCGAAACTATGACAATGATGTGTAGAACTTGAAGGCTGTCGATTTTGAAATTCTAAGTCTCACAGAAGTTCCGCCACACTATTAATCCAAAGGTCGAGTCTAGTTCATTTTCACCTTCAGCTCATGGTCTTAGTATGGAAGCCAATCTCATTTCACTTCATGTCATTTCTTTTTGATGCTCAGGGACGAGCATGCTTTAAGTATAGGGGGATGATGAATCTCGGATTCATCACTCTAAATCTCATTTATTAAGCTCAAATCCCTCAAAATCAACAGCATTTCTGCATCTATTATGCATAATTAGCATTCATGTATGTTTTCATAAGAATTACCTTTTAGCACTAATTTCTGCACAAAATAAGAAGCCAAAAATACAGGCCAAAAATGACCTGTAAATAGCCTAACTTCCCCGATTTTTAACTCATTCGTGCTGACCCGATGACCCAAAATCACCTCCACTATGTACATATCACTAACAAGAATAAGTGAAAAAATATAAAAAATCACTAATCCAAATAAGTGGACCAAAAACCCAAACCCTAGTTTTAGGATTTCCGAACTTAAAACCTCATATCTTCCCCTTCCAGTGTCCTTTTAATCCTACTCACTTTTGAACTAATGTACATTCAATTACCTTCAAAACAGGACCAAGTTCAACTGAATCGGAGATTATATGTGAAAGTTGGATTTTGGGCCTCTTTTATACATTTTGTATTTTAGCGGTTTTTGACCTGATATTTTATGTACATATTTAACCTATTAATAAAAATCCAAAAAATTAGATTTAGGTGTAATTATTTATTTCTGATTTTACCAATTTTTTTCCAAACTTTTATCTGATTTAAAAATGACAAAAAAAATTATAAAACCTAAAAAATTAAGGTATTCTATATACATGGGATACCCTAAAAATTCACTTTGTACATTTAATTGATTTTGCTTTTGATGTCGATGGAAGTTGTAGATCTCATTGAGACGAGCAATTTTCGTGAAGAAACTTTTTCGATCCGAGGTTGTTTACTATTTATTTTAGATTTTACAAAACTTTTACTTGTGGATTTTTGTGGTGCTGACACGTGGCCGCTCCTGGAGCCTCTACGTGTCGGCCATTTTTGGCCTAATTATTAATTCGCTTTTATAAAAAAAATTAAAAATTAAAATTAAAATTAAAATCACGTACGTGCGGGGCACGTGCCTCCCAGGCACGCGCCGCGCACGTGCATCCACCCGCTCTCTCTCCCCCTTGATGCCACGTGGCGATCTCCTGGCCGCCCGATCTCAGCCGATCGGACAGCCAAGGAGCATTGTCTACTCCAGGCGCCCCTTTCCGCCGCATCCCGCATATCTCGCCGCCCTCTTCCCTGATTTCTCTGCCGCGCCGCCTCGATCAAATCTCCCGCGAATCCCATCTCCGATCTCTTCAAGATCCACCTTCCATCTTCGTACCAGATCCAATAGCTGATAATCAAATCCATCAAATCCCCAAATCTCCTCCATCACATCCCGTCGATGCCCCCTATTTAAAACCGGTCTCCTCCGCCTCGCCCTTCATCCGCCTTCTCCTCCAGGGAGTTCCCCCTCCGTTAGTGACAGATCGAGCCCCTCCTCCCGTCGGCGTGATCCGGGGTCAACTACCTCGTCGCAGCCCAGCCACCAGTGCAGCTTCTCCAGCTCCGGCTAATCATCGCCGTCGAGCCCTCCTCCAGGTATCCTCCTTCCTCCTCTCCATCTTTCATCTCCGACCTCTCGCTTTATTTCTCTCGATCAATATCTTCTTCGTCGAACACCTCCTTTCGACTTTATCAATGCCTTCATCGACTCCATCGCCCACCGGTCAAACCGCTCCGACCTACACCTCCGTCGGTCAACCTGCTCCGCCTATGCCTCTCCATCGACTTCCGCCACACATCTTCGACTGCTTCACCACCGTCGTCATCAACTCGATCGACTTTCATCATCTGCATGCCTCAACCAGTCATCATCGACTCTAGACCCAGCTCCGCCCCTCCAGCACCGCTTGGGCTCCTCTACCTACGCTTCTATACCGCCGACCCTAGGCCGTGTGTCGGCCAACGACGACCATCCGATCATCAAGCACTCACTCATATGAACCGTTGACGCATCGCAACCCTCAGCCGTCAGATACAATAGCCATCAACGTCTCAGATCTACTCCAAGCCTAAAGTCCGAACCAGATCCGAGCCAGTAGCCTGGGGCAGCCCGAAGCAAGCAAGAAACGACACGTGGCGGTCCGAGTCCAGCCCTTCCACCGAGACCGCCTAAGCACGTGGGGAGCACGTGACACACAGGCAAATTTCAGCAAGGCCCCTGGAGATTCTCTTAATTACACATGAACCCCCGCTGGCCAAGTCACGTGCGTAACACGTGACCTATTGGTGATTTTGTAAGAAGACCCCTGGAAAGCTGGTAATTACATCTAGGACCCCACTGTTCTTTTGTTTATTTTTATTTAAATTGCATTTGTACCCACGTGTTCCCTTTTTATTTTAAACAACTACATTGCATATTTTACCTATCCAAAAATAGAACGATGTTTGTCATTTAATTCTCTACAGTTTGACATATTGCGAACATTTTTGTGAATGATGGTTAATTAATAAATAATTATTTTGTGAAAAATTACATATTTTGCCCATTTTGTGCTCTAAAATTTGTATTTGATTAATCATTGCTCTAAAAATTCCTGAAAAATCATGTAGAGTAGAGTTGATTGTGCTTGACATTGTGCCCAAAAAGATTTGCATTTGCAAGCATAGTTTGTCCTATAAAAATCATTTTGCATATTTTAGTGTTTGATTTTTAATAGGTATTGAAACCAGTATTTTCAAGGTTTAGTTTTTTCTGAGGTCCATTACCTAGTGGTAGATCTTAGATAATTTTATCCCTTGAAAATATTCAGGTTTAATATTTATTATAATTAAATATTGAAATTCATTTTGTTTGCATTTAAAAAATTCATAAAAAATTCATATTGCATCTAAAAATCCAAAAAAAATTACAATGCATTCATTTCACCATATTTTGCATCGTGGCCAAGTTGCATATTTTTGGACATCGTTTGATCAGATTTTACATTATAGTCCCTAAAATAGGCCAAATATGCATTTTGTATCCTTTATTGCATTAAAAATAACAAAAAAAGATGCCTCTAAAACCGCATACGAATTTTGATATACATAATTCTAGGTTGTTCCTTTGCCTCCTTGAGTTTGACCTTGGGACTTGCCCAAGTAAAATAAAAATAAAACCGTATTGATTAAAATTGACGAATATTTTGTGTGGTTATTTTCTTGACCGATTCCGATTTCCGCCTACAACGAAAGACAAATCATATTATTACGCACGATCATAAAATACAACATCTCTTTTACAAGCGCAATTTTCAGACTCGTCAGAATCCATGCATTTTTTTGCAAACTTGTAATTTATTCTGAGTAGAATTTTTTTTGTAATCTTAATTTCTTCTCCCCCCTCGGAAAAGCTCACCATCAATAGGACAAAATATTACGGATTAGCGCCAGAAGTGTAGGCACTTTGAGCTCCCCTTTCTCTTAGGCATCTTAGATTTTTAAAATTTTCGCATTTGTTTGTGCTTCGAATTTAAACCGAAAAAAAATAAAAAATACTTCTTCTTTGCATCATCTCTGTGGTATTCTCCCTCTGCTCACCTAAAAAGATCATCAAATGTGCTTTATCACACTAAAAAGATAAGCTTGAAAGGCCACCGCAGTGGCCTGAGCAGAAAGTTGGTAAAATTCCTGAATGTTTGTTTTGATGCACATGTATGACACAAAAATCACGAGCACATACAACCCTTGGATGGAGACAAAAATCCCTGGTGCTACGTGGGATTGTAGAGAGAAATCATAAATCCACGATGCGTTGGGCCTAGGTTCTTGTGGGAAGAGCAGATCCTCGATCTAAGTACCGCACCCTGGATCCCCCAACCGGATTAGGACATCGATTTCTCACAATCTTCCACACCCACCTCTTCATTAAGGACTCTTAAAATTCTCTGATAACATTTGTTGAATCACTAAATTAAAATTGAAAAGATAACCGCTTCTGTGGCAATTTTTGTGTGAGTTGGTGAATCAACAACTTGTCTGGTGTTTTATGTTGTGTATGCTAGGTCGTAGGTCTTTGAAAAATCCACTACAACAACCGCTTGATTACGACCCTTTTTATCGATCAAAAACCCGTCCATCCCATCCTAGCAAGAAAGCCAAATCTGACATAGAAGAAATGGGTGAAGAAAATCATCCCAATCCAATGGACATCGTCCTTCAAAAATTGCAACTGCTGAGAGAGGAAAATGCCATGACCCGTCAAACAATCGCTCCATTAAACCGACCACCACCCATTAACAGTCATTACAATCCTGCGACTGAAGATCTAGTTCATTGGATCCAAATTCCACCAGAAGTAGGAGACTTTGAAATAAAACCAACATCCATGTCATTGATACCCAAATTCTATGGAAATGAAAGTGAGGACCCTTTCCTACATATTCAAGATTTTCGATCCGCATGTGATACAGCTAGCATCCCTGGGATAGGAAAGGAATACATTTATATGAAGGCCTTCACCTTCTCTCTAAAAGAACGAGCACTACAATGGCTACAAAACTATGGAACTCCACTAACATCATGGGATGCCTTGAGAGAAGCCTTCATAAAAAAATATTTTCCCGTGGGAAAGACCAATGCCATAAGACAAGCTATCTCATCATTCACTCAAAAAAAATAAGGAACCCATTCACGAAGCTTGGGAGCACTTCAAAGAGTTACTTAGGAAATGTTCTCATCATGCAATCCCTAAATGGAAATTAGTTCAAGTATTTTATGAGGGCATTGACACTTCATTCAAGAGAGTTATCGACGACGACTCTTGTGATGGAAACTACATTAGCCTTGATGAGCATTTCGTATGGACTTTATTCGAGAATATGACAGATAATTCAGTGAATAACTCATCCATTGAGCAGTATAGTAGGCACATGAGACCTGTTAATATAGTCAATCATGAGAACTCTACCAACAACTCATCCAAACAAAGTCATGATAAATGGGAAATTCTTTCCAAGCAGATGGATCTCATGACCCAAGCCATAGGTAACTTGGCTCTGAATAAAGCTCCGAACAAAATCTGTGGGGTTACGTCTGACCCTAATGTTCATGACTTTCATCATTTACCATTCTCTCATGATTAAGAATTGACTCCTGAGACTATAAATTGGATACAAAGAAATCCAGGAGGGTCATTTTCAAACACTCAAAATCCAGAATGGAGAGAGCAATCCAATTTTAGATGGAATGGGCAACACAACAAATACCAGTTTCAAAATCACTCACAACCCCAACAACCAACAAGACTTCTAATGACTCAATGTCCCACAACTGTAAACTTTGATGCATTGACTCAAGCTATACAACAACTTGCGGCAACACAACAACATGCCAACCAAGCACAACAACAGGCCAACGTTGAGAATGCTCGACAATTTGCTGAGATATGATCTTACATTCCAGCATTGTCACCTCAACCTGTGCCCAATCCTAATACCAATAGAGCTAGCTCCTTTAGATCATTCTACACCCCACCACCGGCCAAATCTTTCACTTCACCCCCTGGATTTCATGCTCAAAATCATGGATTTTCTGCCACAACTCATAAGACCAATAATTTCAGCCAAGGAACTCATCCTCAAGGTTTCTCTACATCGACCCAAGGATCCAACCTACATCAACCTAAAAATCAAGTGACTTTCAAAACACCAAATCAACCCAATTAGCCAGCTAATGTCGTAACACTATGAAATGGGAAAAACATATCTGCCTACACCATTCCACAAACTAACACAACTGTTGAGGCTCAAATTGAGGAAGAATAGGAAATTGAGAGTGAAGAAGGACATACTAAGACCATCACGCCTCCGCCTTCCTCTCCCATAGCTATCCCCTTTCCTGAAGCTTTTCGTTGGGAAAATACCAAATCACCCATACTCGATCCTGAATTAGAGAAACTATTATCTGACATTATCATTGAAATCCCACTTCTGAAAGCCCTTGAACAAGTTCCAACTTTCTCTCGCTTTTTAAAAGAGAAATGTACACCGAAGAGGAAATCAAAGGGAAAGAATAAAAAGAATCATGAGGACATCGAAAAACATGTTCTGCCTCAAGCAACATCAAATATCATTTCACACCTCCTACCTACAAAGAATAAAGATCCAGGTGCACCGTTGGTCAAGTGCACTATCGGGGAGCTGACATTCGAACGTACATTGTTGGATAATGGTGCCTCGATTAACCTCCTCCCTACTGTTATTCTAGAGCAGTTTGACTTGGGAAAACTAAAACCTATCTCAATGATTTTACAGATGGCTGATCGTTCTGTGAAAAGACCAAAAGGATTACTTGAGGATATAATAGTCACGGTCCAGGGACGCCAATTTCCAGTAGATTTTGTTGTTATGGATATAGACCCGGCTAATACACTAAGTGAAACTCCCATAATACTTGGACGACCATTCTTGACCACTGCCAAGGCACACTTTGATTATGAGGATGGGAGAGCGGAGTTTAAAGTTAACGATAAGGTCATTCCTGTAGATCTTATCATCCCCACTTTGATTGACTCTGAGACTGAAGATTGTGGTTGGATAGAGAATTGTGTTGTGCTTGATATACAAGTTGATTTTGCCCCTATCCATCTCTCCAAAGACCCTCTGGAGGTTAGTCTGAACACCTTTCGATCCACTTACAAGGACATGTCTCATCAAATTCTCACATACAATCTGAACTCTGCACTCGAAGCTCCACCATGCCCTCTCATTGGCCAGGAAATTTTTGAGTTAGATGAAGCCTGGGACACACTGGACACTGAACTTACATTGACTTCAACCATGATCATGCCCATGATGGAGCCACCATTTGAGACTATTTCGTCAATAAATACATCAGAAGAAACTGCTCCTCTAACCCCACCAATACCCATTGTCGAACTGAAACACTTACCAATAGATCTGAAGTATGATTTCCTCGATGATGCACACACTCTACTGGTCATCATCAATGCCAACCTAGATCACACTCAGGAAAGTCAACTCATGAAAGTGTTGAAAAGAACTATCAAGCTATTGGCTGGAAAATAACTGACTTGAAAGGAATAAGTCCGACATTCTGCACACACCACATATATTTGGAAAATGATAGTAAACCCTCTCGAGAAATGCAAAGACAGTTGAACCCTATCTACGAGAGGTTATGAAGAATGAAATATATAAGTGGTCGAGTGCCGACATCATTTATCCGATAGCCTATAGTCCTTGGATCAGTCCTCTCCAGGTCGTCCTCAAGAAAGATGGATGAACAATTGTGAAAAATGAAAAAGGAGAGGACATCCCTACTTGAGTGGCAACATCTTGGAGAGATTGTGTCGATTATAGAAAACTCAATAAGGCTACGTGAAAAGACCACTTTAAACTAACATTCGTTGACCAAATCATTGAGAAACTAGGCGAAAAAGAATTCTTTTGTTTTTTGAATGGATATTCTGGCTACAACCAAGTTACCATAGCACCGAAAGATCAAGACAAAACCACATTCACTTGTACTTTTGGGACTTATGCATTTCGACGCATGCCTTTCGGATTATGCAATGCCCCGCTACTTTTCAAAGATGTATGATGGGTATCTTTGCTGACATGGTTGGTGATTTTATGGAGGTATTTATGGACGATTTTTCAATTTTTGGAGACTCTTTTGAGGAGACACTTGGATTATGGACAAAGTCTTACAAAAATGTATTGAGGTAAACCTAATCTTATCTTGGGAGAAATCACATTTCATGGTGAAACGTTGTTGCTGATCACTTATCAAGACTTGATTCACCTCTTCCATCTGATGGCTCGATCGATAATATGCTCCCTATCTCTGACACTTTTCCAGATGAAAATATAATGATTATCTCTCAACTTCCTTGGTATGCTGACATAATCAATTACCTCGTTACTTGCAAGTTACCTGATGATTGGCCAAGACATAAAAAGGATAAAACTAAAGCTCAGGCTCGATACTACCACTGGAATGATCCTCTACTCTTCATAGAAGGCATTGATTTGATATGGAGACGTTGTATCCCTGAATCTGAAGTCTCTAGTGTCCTATCTCACTGCCACACCTCTGGGTATGGAGGACACCACTCGGTAAAACATACTACTGCTAAGGTACTTCAATGTGGATTCTATTGTCCCTCGATATTTAAAGATGCTCATCACTTTGCTCAAGACTATCCTGCATGTTAAACCAACGGAACAATGACCCATGGTAACATGATGCCCCTCCAACCAATACAACTGGTTGAAATTTTTGACACTTGGGGTATAGATTTTATGGGGCCTTTCACTACATCACACGATTACCAATACATTCTTCTCGATGTTGATTATGTCTCCCGTTGGATAGAAGCCATTCCTACTCGCGTTGCTGATAGCACAACCGTTGTCAAGTTCTTGAATGACTTATTCTCTCGATTTGGATTGCCTAAGGTGGTCATTAGTTATGGAGGCATCCACTTTCTGAATACTTCAGTGAGAAAGTTACTAAAGAATAATGGAGTTGAACATAATGTCTCAACGACCTATCACCCGCAAACCAATGGAATGGTTGAGTTATCAAATCAAGAAATTAAAACCATACTCCAGAAAAATGTTTGATCTGATCGTAAGGACTGGTCCCAACACTTGTCATCTACTCTTTGGGCCTACTTTACAGGCTTCCACACACCTTCAGGAATGAGCCCCTACTGACTTGTCTATTGAAAACCGTGTCATTTACCTGTCGAGATTCACCACAAATCATTCTGGGCAATAAAACAATGTCAATTGGATTATGATGAGGCTGGCAAGAAGAGACTACTGGATTTAGCTGAACTTGAGGAATTACAATCGTAGGCCTATGATAACAATCAAACATATAAGGAGAAAATCAAGATATGGCATGATGCTAATATTTCGAGGAAAACATTTCAAGAGAATCGAAAGTGTGCTATTCGATGCAAAATTAAAACTATTTCCAGGAAAGCTGAGATCAAAATAGAAAGGACTATACATTGTAACCCAAGTATTTGACAATGGTTCAATAGAAATATGTGACCCAAATACTAAAGCCACTTTCAGAGTCAATGGTCAAAGATTAAAACCCGTTATTGAACCCTCTGATCCCATGCCTATTTGTGCAACAAACCTTCTACAGGAACAGTACACATCGCCGAGCTGAGGCGTTAAATCATGCATTCTCGTGAGCCTCTCCTCACAGGTATCTTTTTCTTCTTATTTCTCACATGTTTATTTTCATTGCATTGCATTAGATAAGTATGGGGATACCCCTCCACACTACAAAAAACAAAACAAAAAACACAAAAATACTTTTAACTCACCCCTTCTTTGATCCTCCTATTACTCCTTATCTTCACCACGAGGACATGCTCTCTGATAAGTATGGGGGGAGTGTCTGCATAGTTTTCAAAATTACATTCTTTATCTAAAAAAGTGCAAAAATTCCCCTAAAATATTTTCAAAAAAACAAAAAATATGTCCTTCCTTTCCTATTTTTATCCTATTTTTGAGAAATAAGTTCTTCATTGCATAGATCATAGACTGAAGCTGAGTTGAACCTAATCCACTTAATTCCATCAGAATTTCACTAGACATGAGTTTTTAAGCTTTCTTCAGGTCCATATGGACTTTATTCTCTCAGTTCCACTAACTCTACTGGTGAATGAACTAATGTACCTAACTAGATCACTTGAGCAACTAGTAGCACTCTTAAACTCTTCATTGGATATTAAGCAACTGCACATTCCACTTAGCTTGATTGAATTTTTTTGTGAGATACAATTACAATCTAGTAGAGGTGAGGAGTTGTCCTCTTGGTTGTGCCAATTCCTGAACCTTGTCTATAGTCAATGAAGTAACTTGACTCAGGGGAAACATGATCTCTCTAGTCTAAGTATGTGAGCAAATAAGCCAGTATCGTGCCTCCAAAGTCAATATTAAGCCGATACTACCTTTGATGCCAAACCCAAAATGAAAACATCACAAAAGGCATATCACAATTCAAAAGAATGCCAAATACCATCAATCATGCAAAGATGTGCAAAGAAAAGCAATGAAAGAAGATCTACCAAAAAACCCTACTCCACTAAAAAGACATGGTAGCAACCCAATGAGGCTACCTAATTTCTTAAAAGAGGCCCAGGGTTATGCTCTGCAAAAGGAAAAGAATGAGAGCGACAGACCAAAGCGTTCTATGGAAAACCCCGAAAATTAAGTCCCATTCTCCATATGAATTATGACCTATTTTTTATGCTGACATACTTGGGTAAAAAGAGACTATGCCTGAATTTAGGTGAGGACTGATACTATATACGCAGGGAATCATTCGGTACCTTGATAGATTGTGTTGTTAGCCCGTTCTCTTGACTCACGAAAGCTAAAACATCATTAACACTGTTTATATCCATTCAAGGTCAAAGAGAATACTTGTTTCTTAGGGATGAGTTGACTTGATCAACCTTCTGAAACCATGTCTGATTTTGTTGGAACTTAGAGTCTGTTGAAACTACAAAGCTCAAGTCAAGTCAACAATTCGAACAAATCATTAATCCATGGGCCGACTCTACTGAAGTCTGTGTATTTGTGTGGTTAGGAACTGAAAACTCAAAGACTTTGTGGGTATGTCTGATGCAAACCCTCACCCATTCTTCTTGAAGTTCTCCCTCTTCCTTCATTATTATTTTTCTTATTCTTGCTCGAGACTAGTAAGATTTAAGTATGGGGGTGTGATGAATCCAAGATCTGTTATGTTATCTCATTTAATTTATGCAACATTCTGCCATATTTGCATTTATTTCATCGCGCAAAATGTACATTCAACATCTCATTCATTCCATACACATTGCATATAGAAGCCATCAAAAGATTAAAAAAACAACAACTTACAAATATTCTAATATCTTAGAAGAACATATAAAAGACATCTTCACACATATTTCTATATACATTATGATCTTCCAATATATATATATATTTCTCTATATATATTTCTCTATATATCAACTATTTTTTAATACAAGTAATAATTATCCTATATAATTAATATTATGCTAATACAAGGTATATCATCAGGAATTAATTGCTTATAACCTTTATATAAGTATTGCACAATCACATTTACATTAATCAGGAACAAACTTGAAGAAACATTACAATATATGGATCATTTTTGATAATAAACCTAAGTCCAACTCCATACAACACGATACTATTTACGAGCTTATGTAAAATCTATCTTGATTGAATACTCTTGGGAATACATGGCCACCCATAATAAGTATAAAATATACTATCTATAAGTCTTAATACTTATTGAACTAGAATATGTATGTATTAACATTTACACCAAATGTATCTTGATGTACAAGTGACCAATGACCTTTGATTCTGTTCGTCAACATTTCCTACCCCTTTTTTTTATCGGAATTAAAGTGGTTTTCTTTGTCTCCTTAAACTCCTTTAAGGTCCAAAACTACAACTAATGGATCCCATTCAATCACATACACACGTCTATGTAAATTAATGTAGAGCAATAATATTTTAATTAATGATATTTTATGTGCAGGTATATATTACGTGGAAAGTTCACGTATCATTGTTTCGCATGCAACCTTTTCAGAAGAGGCATACAGAGATTTGCACCATCCTCTGGCAGAACTCTCGAAGGATTTTATCCCTTCTTAGCACGCTACCTTTGTGCACCTACAAATATCTGAGACGGTCCCCTCGTCTCCTTCCCGAAGCACGCCTCTTCACATCAATAAAATGAGCTGAATGGGGAGAGCAACGGGACGCAGGTTACACCACCATCAAGAGAACAACAACTTCAGCAATGCATCTCCAGCTCGTGCCGCCCCACGCGTGCTACCACCATTGTACACGCTTCGCCGCTGCCCATCGACCCATACGCATCTGGTCACGAGCGGTGCGTCACGCCCTCCAGCTGGGTGCCTCACACGCATTTCCGCATGTCGTCGCCCATCGGTTCCAACACCTATTCGTGCAGCCTCCAGCCGCTTCCGCGCCTTGTCGTCCCTCGCTCGCTCCCTGCTCACTGCCGCCCATCATTCTCCTTTCCATTTGGGTTTCTAGGATTTTATTTGTCTTTCTTTCTATTTTATAATGCTTCCTTATTTTGTCCTACGTCAGAATACTCTTTAATTTCTTGTATCATTTTTATTGTGGCATGGTTTCTCTTTCTATTATTATATTTTTCAAGGAAAATTACAAAAATAGTTTAGTTTTGTTGAGCATGACCGAATTAGCTATATCTTCGTAAGTTTTAGTTATTTACAGTCCAACCCCTATCTTTCTAAATGAATTGCAAAGTAATCCTCGCCTTCTTATTTTGAGCATTAGAAATATACATTTATAATCTGCCAAGTAATTTAGGATCAAAATTAAGCTTAAAAACCGAAAATATTTTACGCAAATTTGCTATGTTCCTGCAGATTCGAACCTCAACTTGTCTTTACGTTCTTTTATGTTCATTTTGTGCAAGTAGTTGTAATATTATTTGTTTGACCTTGATTATTTGTGGTAACACAAAGACTTGATAAAATCACCATCTTAAACCACGAAAAAACCTCGTCAACAGCAAGAAAGAGTTGATCCCCTACCACAATTACATCACTGTCTCCTTGTGATGCATGTGAGGTTGGGAAGAGTAGGAGTGCACCATACAGAGCCAGATCCAAGGTGAAGGGAGATCTTCTACAGTTGGTTCACTCTGATGTTTGTGGTCCAATGGACACAACCTCTTTGGGAGGCCACATGTATTTTGTCACCTTTATTGATTATGCATCTAGGAAGGTGTGGGTGTATATACTGAGATCGAAGGATCAAGTGTTTGATTGCTTGAAGAAATTCCATGCCATGGCACTACAAAAAACCCACTATTGTCGTGCACAGATTTGCTTCCCCTAGGCGAGCACATGTGCTCGCCCGGCTTTGGGCGAGCACATGTACTCGCCCATGGGGGTCGCCGGTTTGAATTCTGAGGAGTGACTCGATTGCCAATTTGGACGAGCACATGTGCTCGCCCACTTGAAATTTTATGCACAGATAACTTTAGCGCCTGAGAAATTTTGGGCGAGCACATGGTGACGGCTGGGCGAGCACTTAAGTGTGCTCACCCAGGATTGTAAACAAAATGTCGGGTGCCCCTTTCTTCCTCATTATCACGCGATTCCTCCCCCAAATCACCCCTCTGGCGACCCGCCAACCCTCCTCTCCGCCACCGGTGCCCACCATTTTTGTGTTTCGAGTAGATATACATCTACCCTTCAGTATATATACATCGACCCGCCAACCCTCCTGTCTCTCGTTTGTTAAGATTTCATTAGAAATTTGTCTTGTTTTGATAATTTTTGGTTTCAATTTTTTGATTTTCTTGTTGGATATAGTGTATACAATGGATGTATTTAAATGTTTTTTTAAATGTTTAGGATAAGAGTGGATCACTATAATCTTGTTAATTCGATTGTGGTTGTCTCATTTATATGTAGAATTTTATGCCTTGTAGGTGTTCGATAAAATGACTCAACCAACATTAAGTTTATACTTTGTAAAATATACATGATAAAATATCCATTACAACATCTAGACTAGTTAGTATTGTTAATTTTCTTAAAATGATTAAAATTACGATATAGGAATATCATGCAATGATGTTGTATATTTGTGCTTAAATAATTAACATTAGGTATAACTTTTGAATAACATTAGGTATAACTTGTGAATAACATTAGTTAGTCAATTTCATATAGTGTAGATATTACATATGATAAACGTCGTTAATATTAGTCAGACAATTTCATACCGTGTGGATATGAGATATGATATACACGAATATTTCTTTTATGGTAATTTATTATCACATTAAATTCTAGTTAATGTGACCAAGTATATCACATTAACTTATAGTTAGGTTGATTATAAGGCTAAAACGCTAACCACTAATTAGAATATTAAATCGCACAAAATCATTCACACACAGTGCGTCCCTCCATACCGGTGGTGTGTTGCCCTGCCCAAGGGGAGGCGTGTGCAACACATTGGAGGATTTGATCACCTCTAACTGTGTTATATTTTTTTATTTTTTCACAGCACTATTGGACTCACTTTGGGATGTTTATCCCAGATCAATGGTCGTGGATTTTGATATTTGTAGGTTTGAAATTCATTTTTTGCAGGTACCATCAACTATTAGTGACCCAAACACTGTATTAGGAACTAAATTAGGATCACACTTATCCCTATCCCCATCGTTAACCAACCAAATTTACGTAATTACCCGTCTAGTGTAAATGAATAAATATTTTAAGATTATTTTATACTCCCATTTGTAGCACGTACAAATGTATGATGTAAAGTGATCTTAAAGTATTACATTTATGATAGCTTTCCTTAGTTCGGAGATCCCAGACTAAGGGGTCCGTAAGGATTCAAACTTACTAAAAGGTGATCGTTGTCACAAGCTCTTTATTTCTTACAGAAACTCGGTTCATAACCCCTTCCTCTTCGATATACCAAATCAATCATACTTTACTATCGAAATAATCACTAATATGATTATTTTGAAAGTTAATTGCGATTGATTTATGAGGTATACAGGAGAGGTGCAGGTTTATGCTGTCGAATTTTCGTTAGAAATAAAGAAGCTTGTGACAACGATCATCTTTTAGTAAGTTTGAATCCTTATGGATGAGCTTATGTGATAACATAATTAAGATACTTCTCTTCTCATCTTTTATCTCAATAATGGGATACGTTTAGGTATCCTCACATATTTTCTTGGATTTGACAATATAAATTATTTAATTCAGGTTGATCAACATGACAAATAGAGAGTGGATGTATAACCGTGTAGTAGATGGACATATAGCAGATACCTTTCAAAGAGGTATTTAGGAATTTATACAATTTACTTACACCTAAGGTTCCCGTATCGTGGATTCTGATGGAACTATCTTGTGTCCGTATAAGAAATGTCGTCTAATGAGGAAGAGATCAAAAGATAAAACTCAGTTACATCTTTATAAAATGGGATTCATGAAAGGATATCAGATTTGATGGATGCATGGTGAGGATTACGAGGACATGATGAATGATGCAGAAGAAGATGACAATAGTAATCCTTTTGCAGATATGGTTATGGACGTTGCGGGTGCAGATTTTAATGCTACTTTTTTAGATGATGAAGAACCATATGGAGAGTCTGTAGAATTTTACGAGCTGTTGAAAAAAGCAGAAGAGACATTGTGGTTGTGTTGCAAGACATATTCAAAACTTTCTACGATTTCGGATCTTGTATCGATAAAGATGGAGTATAATATGACCGATCGTAATTTTGATGCAATGCTTAGGATTATCAAGAAAATATTAGCAGAAGATTTAGAATTACCTGATAATTATTATAAAACAAAAAGATGATGCAGAATATGGGTTTAGCGGAAGTTAAAATAGACTCTTCCATAAATCACCATATTTTATATTACACTGAACATCAGTATTTACAACGATATCCTGAATGTAATGAGGCAAGATATCAGGTATCTAGAAAGAGTGGAACAAAAATCTTGAGAAAGATTTTACGTTATTTCTCGTTGACTCCGAGATTGAAACGAATATATTATTGCAAAGAAACGGCGAAGTACATGACATGGCACGCGAAACATAAAATCGATGAGTACATGGAGTATCCATCCGAGTCTGATTGTTGGAAAGTATTGATGTCAAATTTTCCTACATTTAACGAAGAAAAGAGGAATTGCGTACGGGTTTAATCCTCATGGAAGAAGTAAAGTTTACTCTTACTGGCCAATAATGACAACACCATACAATCTACCCCCATAATTATGTAATAAGTGACAGTTTATGTTTTTTCGCTGTTGGTAGCAGGACCTACATATCCGGGAAAATACATCGATGTTTATTTACGTCCTCTTATAGATGAGTTGGAAATGTTATTGGTCGATGGAGTTGATACATATGATGCTAATAAAATTCAAATATTTAACATTAAAGTAGCTCTGCCTTGGACGATAAATAACTTCCCAGCATATGGAATGTTATCTGGATGGAGTACGCATGGACGTAAAAGTTGTCCATATTGTATGTAGAGTACTAAATCATTCCAGTTTCAACACGGTTAGAAACCATGTTTTTTGATTGTCACAAATGATTTCTTCCAAATAATCATTCATATCGAAGACAGAAGCAGTCTTTTAAAAGGAATACAATTGATTTTTCAGATCCCCCACCATTTAAGACAGGCGATACAATATTATCAAGCTTGAAAGAATTGGATAAATCAGCCTTAGAGAATGGAGATAAAACAAAAAATCTTCTTGGTTTTGGTGACAGTTATAATTGGATTAAGAAGAGTATATTTTGGGAATTACAATATTGGAGTAAGTTACTGATACGACACAACTTAGATGTTATGCATATAGAGAAAAATGTATTTGATAAATCTTCTATACTGTTATGAATGTAACCGGTCGATCAAAAGATACAGTAAAGTCTCGTCGTGATTTACAAATCATATGCAATCGGCTAGAGTTGCATATAAAGAAACAAGATAGTGGAAGGGTTGAACTTTCCAAAGCGAAGTATACCTTAGAAATCAAGTTAAGCTTGTCTATGAATGGACAAGCAAATTGAAGTTTCCAGACGGATATGCATCAAAATTTTCCAATTTGGTCAATTTAAAGAAGTTTTCATTTAAGGGAATGAAAAGTCATGACTGTCATGTTTTTATAAAAAGATTGCTAGCATTAGTGTTCAGAGGATTGTTACCAAAAAACGTTGTCGATGTTCTTTCAGATGTTAGCAGATTTTTCCAGGTTCTATGATCGTCACGCATACACCGCATGGAGATGGATTATCTTAATAAAAATATTCATGTGATTATGTGTAACTTGGAGAAGATATTTCCACCGTCATTTTTTGATTCGATGGAGCATCTGATGATTCATATTCCATATGAAGCAAAAGTAGGAGGGCCGGTAAAATATCGTTGGATGTATCCATTTGAAAGGTAATTAGAAATATTATAATCTTCTTGAATTCTTTACTATTTCAACAAAATGTTAACCTATTTTCATATAGGTTTATGTTCCTTCTTAAAAGAAAGATTTGAAACAAAAGTAAAGTTGAAGGATCAATAAGTTGACAATATATATGAGGAAGTCGCAACATTCTGCGCAAGGTATCTTCCATAAGATGTGGAGACTATCCCCACTAGATTTAGGAGGAATGAGACAATTTACTCTAAGGAAGAACCTTGTATCAGTATCTTTCGTCCATCCACTCAGCTCATAGGAAAGGCAACTGAACGTTTCTTATCGAAACATGAGAAGGATGCTGCAGAGTTATACGTATTAGACAATTGCGAGAAAATAACACCATACGTTTAGTAAGTATTTGTATTACTTTATGTATATATTCAAATTCAATTTCAAGTAATTCTTATGTTTCTCTTACTAATTTTATGGAATTTAGAAAGAAAATTATCGAGGAAAATCTTATGTATTCAGATGACGAAGTTCTGAGCGTCTATAGGAATCAATTTCCAGCTTGATTTAAAGATCACTCAAAACAGTTGGACGGTGATGATTTTTATTCTCATATTTTAAAATATTTTAGAGAAGGACCTGTTTATAAGGTCCGATTTTACAACTCTTGCTGTAGCAATGGTTATCATTTTCATACCGTAAATTCTGGTAAATATTTAACAACTCAGAATAATGGAGTGATAGTTCGTGGATCTTGTTATGAGGAAGATCATATGAATTATTACGGAATTTTAAAGAAGATACTTGAAGTGGAATATAGTATACCAGGCTTGAATAAAGTAATTCTCTTCTTGTGTGATTGGTATGAAGGTGTAACACTCGGTAGAAGAAATAACAATGTCGATGTGGTACCAAGAAAATTTATACGCAGATTTGAACCATTTGTCTTAGCTTCTCAAGCGGATCAAGTATGCTATCTCCCACAAGTATCAAAGAAGAGAAAGAGTATTGAAACTGTAACTGTTGTGAAGATAAATTCTTGAGGTTATATTTCTAACGATTACACTTATCGTGAAGATGACATAGATGAAGCATTCACACTGACACATGAACGAATAGACTTAACAGAAGAAGTCCCAATCATCGAATCGATTCGATTGATTGATAATGAAGTTTTTTGTGTTGACTTTCAAGATGATACCGATTCCAGAAATGATGATTCAGAAAACTCAGAAAACGAAGAAATATCCTTTAATCCCATCGAAATAAATGATGAAGATTAGTTGTAAGTTTTATTACACAATTATAATCGAATTAGTTAAAATCTTTAGTAATAATTATGTAATTAACTATTACATCATCATTACAGTCATGGCAGATTTTGGACGTGGCGGGGCTCATGGATCACATAGATCCAATCTTCCATCTTCCTCAGATACACCTTCGTCCAGTAGGTAGCCCACCCTGGATGCTGTTTTAGATTCACAGTCGGATGAGGTCCGGCGGGTCATAGCCTACTACGATTCTCTTGTTATCCTCCGCCACCCTTTTATGTAGGTGGCTATGGAGAGCCATCTACCTCAATAGCTCCTACTGGATTCCCGGTCCTGATCTCCATACCAGCAAAAACATCGATGGGTTCTGATTCTCCTTCTGGACGTCCGAGCACCCCCGTGCCTTTACCTGCTGCATTTGGATAGACTTCGGCTTCACCATTTATTGGAGGTTATGGTGGATGGGAGGTAATATTTAATAAATGTTGTCATTAAAATTTTTCCAAATATTTATAAATTGTATCATATTTAATTTTTTTTGCAAATGCAGGGATTTTTTGAATAGCAATAGGTGATAAAGGAGATAACCAATATAATCAAGACACACTTTACTTCCATGCAATTTAGATGGTGTCACATCCATGCTGCAGAACAGGAGAGACTGTTTGCCATGTTTCTGGTAAGAAAAATTTCTAAGAAGTGATATAGAAATTTTTGGTCAAGTTTTTTGGATCTGATATTTTGTTGTAATTTTTAGAGTAGATTTTGCCTTGGTTCTGGTCTGGGGAAGGAGGCTTATTGTCGAGCCTTTATTTGTTTGGCGGAAAAAAGAATGAGCGATACAGTTTTCAAGGCAAGGAGAGACTCGCATGCGGAGACGGGATGTGAGGAGTTGAATTTTGAGGAGATGAAGATGTTCCCGCCAACATGGTGTACGGAGGATAGGTATTGTATTTCTCAAATAATTTATAATAAAATTTTTAAAGTAATCAATAATCATAACATAATCCTTGCAGATGGGTGGATTTCTGTGATGCATTCGTTGCGGATGCGGAGTTTGGAAGAAGATCTATGACGGGAAGGACAAACCGCCAAAAACAAAGGATTAAATCGACAAGTGGCTCTAAAAGCCACAATTAGATTAGAGCGGAGATGGTATTATAATATAAAATTTATTTATTGAAATCTACTTTAATATAATGAAATGTTGTTATCACATCTTAAAATTTTTTTCTGATAGGTTGGTTGGAAAGAGAACCCTCTTTTCAGGAGTGGTGGTCGAGGTCCCACATGAGTGGGAAAGAAGGAGAGTCGCAATGGTCCACTCCTGAAGCAGAAGAATTGTTGGTAAGTCTATCAATTTATTTGCAATTGAATGCTATATTATAACTCATTTTTCTATATTTCACTTTGTATTTCAGGATCGTTATTTGACACTATCTGCAGAAAAAATAGGGTGGTGATCCAACTGGAGAGCAACCACCATTTGATAAAATAATCTGAAAGCAGCTATAGATAAATATTATCTTACTATACTCATTTCTAATATATAATTTCATATTAAACAATGAAAATCTTATAAGGTGTTGGAGGAGAGGGATGTTGTTGCGAATAGGAAGCAGACGTTTGGTGGTCTTCCTCCATACTATGTGGAGGAACATCGTCACTCCTATTCTGCATACTGCCAGCCGTCGTACACACAACCACATCCATCCCAATCATCAATTTCAATGGAGTCGCAGATGGCGATGATGGTGGAGCAGGTGATGAAGCTCCGAGAAGATTTTACGGTGTACATGTAAGTATTCTACTTATAGAATGAGTAATAATTTTATATTTCTATATCGACAAAATGCAAGTAACAGGTATATATCTTCCATATATAATATAGGTCGTAAGGGCGTGCATCTCTGCCTGAGGAGATTGAATCCGATGATGAAGAGGAGGAGGAGAACGACCCTGAAGAAGAGGCATGCATGTATGCTAGGTTCAAAGAAAAAGAGAAGGAAAAAAAGAAATCAAAGTAGGGTTTAATGTCTAAATTTTTTAGATCAAAGAAGAAGTAAATTGTTGTTGGTATTGATTTGTATTGTTGTTAAACTTTTAGCACGTCTTTTAATTTATATAAACTTTGATAATATAATTTGTTGTAATTTTACTTGTTGTTGTTGCTTCAAACATATATTTGTAGTATTTAGATGTTAAATTTGAATGTTAATTTCTAAGTTCATGTATATTGCGTGGCTTTGACTTTTCAATGCTAGTTATCTTAGTTGACAAACTGGTATACTATATATACGCTTAGCGAGCTCTGATAAGCAAATGCAGTGGTTTATTGACAATCTATACAGGTTCGACGGGGCGTTAAAACCCCGTCGAACCTGTATAACTTTTTTCCTTGAAATTAGTTTGGGCGAGCACATGTGCTCGCCAGGTGCTCCGTGATTGATTGCCCTATTTAATAGGGGCGATCATTGCGGCGAGAACATCTGTGCACGTCAGCAAGCGGTCGAGCACATAGCGTCCCAATGTGCTCGCCCACCTACCGAGGTGACTCTCGTAGAAGCGAGCACGTCCTGAACGAGCACATGTGCTCACCCACCAGTCGGGCGTACACATGGCATGCACTTGGCGTGCACATTACGGGCCTTTATGTGCACGCCAATCCCGCCTTTTTTTGTAGTGTGGTTGAGCGTGAGACAGGAAAATTGTTGAAGTGTCGACGCACGGACAATGGGGGAGAGTACACCTCCCATAGCTTTCAGGGCTACTACGCAGTGCACATCATCAGGCATGAGAGGACAAATCCAGGTACACCCCAGTACAATGGTCTAGCTGAGAGGATGAACGAGACCATTGTTGAGAGAGTCCGTTGTATGTTAAAGACAACAAAGTTGCCAAAGACTTTTTGGGCTGAGGCAGTTTGCACCCCATGTTACTTGATCAACATATCTCCATCAATTCCTTTGGGTTTTTAGATTCCAAAGCATGTTTGGACATGGAAAGACCCCTCATATGCTCATTTTAGGGTGTTTCGATGCAAAGCCTATGCATTGGTACCCAAGGAGCAGTGGAAGAAGTTAGATGACAAGGTGGTGCCTTGTATTTTTCTTGTCTATGGAGATCAGTAGTTTGGATGCCGTCTTTGGGATCCAAGAAATAAGACCGTCAACGGGCACAAGGATGTGATTTCTATGAGAATCAGACGTTGGTTGAGGACACCACTGAGAGTGGTCATGGAGATGAGATCTCCATGGATGATGATAGTGATGAGGACACATATCCCTCTCCAGCATAGGGTACAGGTGGAGAGGATGGGCAGCTAGAGCAACACGAGCCAGATGCAGACCCCGTTGATGCAGGTCCAGGGGACCTAGGGCAGGGGGAGCAGTCTCATCCACATGCAGATGCAGTAGAGCCTCAGGTCAGGAGATCTGAGAGGGTACACTGGCCATCATCTCGTTACCTCACTTCCAGGTATGTGATGCTCAGAGATGTTGGTGAGCCATACACCTTTAAGGAAGCACATGAGCACAAGGATAAAGGTCATTGTCACAATACAATGAATGAAGAGATGTTATCTCTTAGAAAGAAAACACTTTTGATCTTGTTGAGCTTCCTAAGGGAAAGAGGGCCTTGAAGAACAAATGGGTCTACAAACTGAACTCAGGTGACAGTGGCAAGCAAGTGAATTACAAGGCCAGATTGGTGGTGAAAGGATTCGACCAGAAGGAAGGAGTAGACTATGATGAGATATTCTCCCCAGTGGTGAAGATGAATTCAGTAAGAATGGTGCTAGGACATGTTGCTAGCATGGACCTTGAGCTGGATCAGATGTATGTGAAGACGATGTTTCTTCACGGCGATTTAAAGGAAGAGATCTACATGGAGAAACCACAGGGTTTTAGAGAGAAATGGAAAGAATACATGGTTTGCAGGTTGAGAAAGAGTCTTTATGGCTTGAAGCAAGCCCCAAGACAGTGGTACTTGAAGTTTGATGCTTTCATGGGAAAGAAGGGCTTCGATAGGACTACGAGTGATTCTTATGTATATGTTCATCGTCTTCTCAATGAGAGGTTCGTCATTTTTTTGATATATGTGGAAGACATGTTAATTGTACGTCATGATTCCAACCTCATTGCAAAGCTCAAAAAAGAACTATCTAAAGAGTTGGAGATGAAAGATTTGGGCAAGGCTAGCCACATCTTAGGGATGTAGATTACAAGGGACATGAAGAAGCACATGTTGTGGTTGTCACATGAGAGCTATGTTGAATGCGTGTTGGAGCGGTTCAACATGAAGAATGCCATTCCTGTCAGCACGCCCTTATCTTCTCATTTCAAGCTAACCAAAGAGTCATGTCCTTCTACTTCTGAGGAGAAAGCAGAGATGGCCAAGATCCCATACCAGTCCACAGTAGGGAGCTTCATGTATGCAATAATTTGCACTAGACCCGACATAGCCCATGCAGTGGATGTGATGAGCAGATTTATGTCCAATCCAGGGAAGGACCATTGGGAGGCCATGAAGTGGATCTTGAGATACTTGATAGGGACCTCAAGTAGGTGTCTTCTGTTTGGGAGGTCAGATCCCAAATTATGTGGCTACACTGATGCATATATGGCAGGTGACATGGACTAGAGAAAATCTACCTCCAGGTACATTTTCACATTTGCAGAGGGAGCCATATCATGGCAATCCAAGCTACAGAAATATGTTGCTCTCTCAACTACTGAGTCAGAATACATTGCAGCAGCGAAGGCTGGGAAAGAAGTGTTGGGGCTACAACGCTTCCTTGGTGAGTTTGGGTTGGATGACAGTGCGTCGGTTGTGTTTTGTGATAGCTAGGGTGCTATAGATTTGAGCAAGAGTACCATGCACCATGCTCGAACAAAACACATTGATGTGAGATACCATTGGCTGAGGGATGCAATTGAACAGAAGCAACTCATGTTGAAGAAGATTCACACCGATGAGACCCCCTCAGACATGTTGACCAAGGCAGTCACTCGTGATACACTTCAGCTCTGTAGAGAGATGAGCGGTGTCATTTCTACTTGATCTCCATCACTGGACGACACCTCTTTATTGGGACTGGAGGGGGAGGTTGTTGGGTATTTGAGCAATTTATCTGGTCCCAACATTGGGGGTGTTGGACATGTGAGCCCACAACGAGCCATTATGCAATAAATGTTATTGCGAATATCATTCCATGATATGAAATGAAGAATGAATAATTTGCACAATAGGTCCCTTAGTACAATTAGGGTTATGTACCATGGCCATCTTGATGATCATACAACTGTTTATTCAACTATTGAATCATAGAGGCTGGTGCTTGGATGAATATCTAAAGAGTTAGATTGAGGACTCATCAAGCACCGTCAAATGATTGTTAAGAGATGATCTCCAGCCTTAGTAGGAGATGGCAATCCTTTCTCAATTAGGCTGATATCTGACCGACCTCTTGATGCAAGTCCTTTACATAGGAATAGAGATTCGGAGGTGTCAGATTAGTTAGGTCAAAGAGTTGACTTAACGAGATCGAGATAATCAAAGTCCTATATTGTATGCTGTCACGATACAGGCACGCATCCTCTGACCGAAGACAGATGTATTACTATATGTCTAAGTATGTACATTTGACATACCAATAGGTTGATGACCTAACCAAGGTCTATACACCGACGCGCTGGTGTGCATATAAGGGCATATGAGTAATACGATCTCTCAAAGGGATCATACAGGTTCATTCATTGAACCGGAAGGCATGAGCTCACTCATGAGATATTGGAAAGAATTAAATTCCTTGCGCACAGTCGTCTCGCTTTGGAAGCTTGATTGAATTTGTAGGTTTGATATATACTTTCGGAAAGTATATGATCAAGACCTAGGTATGATATACGCTTTTGGAAAGTGTATGATCGATATCAACTCCCAATGATCGAATGAGAAACTTACTGATAGAACCCTGAAGTAGATAGTATAAAGTTGATCTAATACTTCAGGTTTATTCTAAGTCTTCCAGTATGCATGATGTACAGGTATTGGGAATACCTAAGGGTGATGTGATCATAAAAGATTCTATAACCATGATGCTTCCATTCCTATGGAGTGATGAAACGAGTCTGGATTTTAGTGACTCCTCTCGGTAGAGAAGTAATATGATCTTAGTCCAAATTTTGGACATTGATCTGAATGTGATTCAGATGTAATGAGACGATTAGATTTGCGGTCTCGATTTAATCAAGCATCTACGGGAGGCCCCCGATATGGATTTGAGATATGATCTCAATATCCAAGTCACTATATGTGGAACAATACAATCGTCATATCCTTATCTCCAAGTATTCGCGGAGAAAGCGCATTATCCTTGAAAGAGTTCAGGATAATTTCATCGTTGATATGTGTATCCGAGCGTTGAGAAAATTGATAACTAAATGTGATTTAATTATCATGAGTAATATGAATTTGATTCATATTATAAGGAGAGTTATCTAAGATAATTGAATGTGATTTAATTATCAAAGATGTGAATAATATGAATGCGATTCATATTATTTGGGCATATGAGAATAGAGACCCAAGATGATTAAATGTGATTTAATTATCATGGATATGAATAATGTGGATAACAATATCTATATTAGTCATATATATTATAAATGTGATTTATAATATATAAAAGAGAGCTATTTGTAATTTACATTTGTTAATTAAATGTTGATGTGAATTGGATTCACATTGGACAATTATTTGAAAATGTAATTCACATTTTATTTTGGGTTGTGAATATGATTCACTAATTTCCAATGGCATGATTGCAATGTTCACAAAATAATTATGGATTATTTGTGTAAATAATTTACAACAATAGTTGTTGTAAATAATGGAAATTTTCGTAAGATATGAGATCTCATGAATAAGGAAGAGGAGTGCCTCCTTCCTATTAAGGAGGATGAACGGCCTCCTTGAATTGGATTCAAGGAGTGCCGCCACCCCCTTTATGGAAGGAAGGCATGCCTCCTTCCTAAATCTCTTATATTGATTTGATTTAAATTAATTTATGTATAGATGATTTATTCAATATATATTTAATTTAATTTAATTAATTGTTGTTGTGTTTTTATCAACAAATCATGACCATTGAAAGAAACACAAATCAATGTGAATCATTGGATTTGTGTTGTCCCATGGACTGAGATCTATGGATTCCAAAATGTTATAAAAGGAGAGACACCCCTTTGCTCTTCTTTACACAACTAGTGAGACAACAACTCTCTCTTTCTCTCTTTCTCTCTACACGTCTATTCTCTCTCACTCTCATGTGACCGTCCACCATGGATGCCCTAGAGAGGTTCTCCATTGCTGCTGCGTCGTCGTTATGCTGCCCGATCGTTTACTCATGGATCTCCGTCTTCTTCGGTGTGCCTCGCTCGTGAAGAATACGTCGGATCTCGTGTATCGAGATCAGGAGATCTGCCGCTTGGATCATCAACATGGATTGTGAGAAGCACGCGGTTCATCCCCGCGCTCGCAGGCGTCTTCTCCGTCGGATCGGACTTGAGACAGGAGGTCTCTTCGTTTAGAGATTCGATCGCAACCATGCTTCAAGAGTTAATTCTATTACTTGTTTTTGGTTTAGACGAAATGATCCAAGAAGTGTTCTTGGATCATGTGGTTTCATCGCATAAAAAATTTTAATTTCCGCTGCATAGAACAACTAGTGCGACTAGTCGTTCTTCGTCGTATTCGATACGACGCTCACACTTCCGTAATGCGCTTAAGGATCTAACCATGTCCTTCAAGTGGTATAAGAGCCTTAGGTCGGTGGTTTTGGATATGATCTATTAACCAAAGACGACTTGGGTTCGTTAGGTTTTGCGAAAGGTTTGTTGCATTTCAATTTTCGCATCTCTGTTTACTGATTATTTTTGGCCCTGTTTAAATTATTTAAACAGAAAATAATAATTGTATTTTGTTCTCCATTAAATAAGGAAACCGTAGGATCTGAGTTTTGATTTCGATTCCGTTTGCTCAAGTTATGCTCATTTTAGTGAACACGTATCCACAGTTCCGGGGACTGCGAATCTCAACGTAATTAAAGAGTTAATTGCGGATTTGAAACGCCTTGAAATGCATGCAAATCACTTATGTTCTGTTGTAAATCAAATTAGCAAACTTTAGGAATTTACTTTGCTTAATTTGGATTTAAATTGAGATATGGTATTTTTAGTAAGTGATGGTCACTGCTGGAAATACTTTCCTAATCAAGAACCTAGTGATTGTCATTTAATCAATTAGTGAAATTTAATTATTTAATTTTCTGAAATAATTGTGCATAAATATTTGTGAAATATTTTATGATAATTATTTTCTTAAATGACATTGCCTTAACCAATAATTGATTAGATGTGATCTAGATCACTAATTGATTACATGATCTACATTCCAACAAACATGTTGCTTGAATAGGATTCGGGATTTGTTTCGCAAATCTCATTATAATGTTAATCAAAATTGTTTTGATTATTATATGGTATAATTTCGGTTGAATAACCGATGATCATCTCAAGTGCAAAATGATTTATTTTGCATTATCCTTTCCCGAGGTGGATATGGTGTCTAGTCGGAGAGCATTGGGGTAGCGGGTTGCAACGTATGTGGTCCGTCCCACTCTCGTCGGTGTGGCCATGACAATGGGTAGTGTTAGTATAATGCTTAAGAAATCATGATGTATTTCTAATTATTAAAATTCGAAATAATACGTATTTGAGATAATACCATGATTCAAGTAACAATAAAGAATGTTTGTTGGATATTAATTGGATCATTAATTTAATATGATTATATTAATTGAAATCCAATTAATATTAAAACACTCTATTATGAATAGAGATGTTATTTCCCTTGGAAGAATTAATCATAGTGAATATGATTCATAATGATTAATTAGAATTTGAATATGATATGGAGGATCACATAAGTGACATCCATGGTCTCTCGTCAAGGTGGAGGGTTCCGTCGCCAGGGATTGTATGTAGGAGACGCAAGTACGAAGTGACAGCTCCTGTATGCAAGCGCATCTGTATCGGACTCTTCGCTTCTCGAAAGAGTAAGGACGTATGCGTAGCGACCCCAATATCGGGTCCTCATATTATTAGGGGATATTGGATTGTGTATAGCGAGTTGTATTCCTGTTGACGGCTGGTTCAATTAATGATGGGTCAACATCGTCTTAGGGGTGGTGGGCCCGAGTGTTAAAGACCAAATTGGGAGATGCAAGTTGGACTTGAAAGACGGAATGTGTTCCCGCTTCTTTTATCCGAGTTGTAGGTTCTCATATTATTGGGATGCAACAAAGATAAGGAAGGAGATCCCAGATCTTGCTTGAGATATAATGGTAAGTATATCTCTTACATTGAAAGTGACTAAGGGAATGAAATTTCAGTGTTGAAAAGGCAAGACAACTTTGATATAAAAATTTCTAAATCAAAGTAAAATATGTATATATATATGTACACTTATGCAAATTTCTTATTTCACATAATCCTTCATTAAACCCACTCAATGTTATACTTAATGATAATCAGTAAAATATCATGGATTCGACTCATGATCCAGATATTGTGCTTGCAGTTGGACGCATAATGTATGTGGTTACAATATGCAAGTTTCCTCATAATAATGAGGAATGACAATTAAATAGATAATTGAAATACAACCCTAGGGTTTTATGTCTCTATAGTCTTGATCTCTCATCGGATGCACTTTGGAAGTGACATGTCAATCGCAATTGTCAAATAATCCTTATAAAATCAATGAAGATATTCTGGCATACATATGTGCTCTTGACATTTAATCATGAGTGACATGGTTCTCTGCATCATGTAGAATGGTAGCTCTATAAGAGATGATGTATTGTTTGAGTACCTACCTGAACCTATGTTTTAAGAGTTTAGATGGATGTAGATGACGAGTGTCATCATTCTACTATCTATACTCTAGTCATTCATGAAGCTTCATAATATTCATATTGTATGAATTAAATGAAGATTGTATAAATGTTGAAATGCTCTTACATTGAATTCCTTTGAATTTAACATAAGAGATCCATAGTCTTAAGCAATGGTTGTTTGTAGATGAAGGGAGCGCAGCGGAAGCATGGGTTGGACCCAAGTGAGAAGTATAGTTAAAGAGTTGGTTATACTTCTGTGACTTCCATATGACATCCAAAGAGTTGGATGAATGCCAATACTGCAAGGAGTTTATGTGTTGACAGTATGAATATAAAATCTATCTAGAATCCTTAGAGAAGGAATCAGATAGTACATCAGAATAATCTACATATAATCATTGAAATTGACTTACTTATTTGATAAGATAAAGTCTAATAATTGTATCTCAATCTTCTGATGACACTTGCAATTGGCTGTATATGTATTAGAAGATTAGAAATTTGATATTAAAGGTTTAATAGTCATCCACATGGATATTGATGCAATTGTTGCAACAATCTCTATTGGATTGAAAGACTTCATAATTTCAGTGGGAGAGTCCTTGGTCTTGGAGAGTGTCTCTATGACCTATATATTAGAATACAATCATAGTTTATTTCTAAATGTTGGGAATAAACATGAATTCTATAATAAATCTGTCATAAAGAGTTATGATGGAGATATTTCAGATAGTAATCTAAAATCTAATGGACTCCACTAAATTAGAAAATTAATGAATGGTTCATTAACATTTCTAAATACTGAAATTAAACCTTAAGATCAATAGGAGGATGAACATCATTTGACAATGATCTAGCATCGAGCCTTGGACATGTGTCTATTGATTTGATCAATAGACTAGTAAGGTATGAAACTTTAGAATGTCTAAAATTTCAAAACTTACATACTTATGAATATTGTATTCAAAGTAAATGTCCAATACACCGTTCCTTGAGAAAGGTGTAAGATGTCAAGGTATTCAGAATCACATACATATTGATGTATGGGGACCATCTATATAAGAATAAACATTATGGATATGTGATATCTATTGATGGTTATTTGTGATATGAGATTTCTTCTCTTCACTTAGAAACCTTTGAAATGTTCAAAGATTTCATAAGTTTGGTTTAGAACCAAATTCTGAAGGAAGATAAAATGAATTTGATCTAATCAAGTTAGCCTGTACTTGTTAGATGAATTCAGAGAATACCTTATAGAGATATGAATATTATTTTTATCTCACTCCTCCCAATAAACCTAAACTCAAGAGAGTTGTAGGAAGATACAATTGGATCATGTGTGGCATGATCTTATCAATGATGAATTTTAGCATAATTACCTATTAGTTTCCAGGTATATATGTAGTAGAGACTACATTATATATCCTTAATGAGATTCCTTGCAAGTAAGATGGAATTGAGCACTAGAGAGTGTAGCTTCATTAGGAAAATAAAGGACAGTATTGGATACCTACTTTATGACCTTGAGATTCTTAAAAGATCTCATCTCTAAGAATATGATTCTTAAAGGATGACACTCTTGAGAATCAAGATGAAAATAAAGCAAAGGAACTCATTTAAATCTTGAGATGATAATGAGGCTCCTCAAATCGGAAAGTAAAATGACAATTAAAGATGAAACATTAATACCTCTTCAAATGAGTTTGAGGATGTATTCCATGTGTCAGTTAAGTCTGACAATGATCGGATTTCATGTGATGAAACTCCTAAGGATCATGACATGGAAAGATGGATGTTAGCAATTAAGTCTAAAGTAGACTTCATATACAAGTGTTGTATATGGACCCTAGAGAATCCACCTTTATGGGTGAGACCCATAAAGGTGTAAATGAATCTTCAAGAGAAAGAAATCAAGATTGCATTCCTCTATGAATACCTCTCTGAGGATATTCACATGAAATAGCCCCAGGGCTTCATGGTTAAGAAAAGAAAGATGTGAAAGCTAAGGAATCCATCTATGGACTCAAATAAGCTTCTTGAAGTTGGACCATAAGATTTGACGAAATTATAAATGTTATGATTTCAGATAGAATTTGGATGAGCCATGTGAAGCTTAGTGGGAATGCCTTTGGGTTCATCGTGCTAAATGTAGATAATATCCTAATCATTTGGAATGATATAAGGATGATAATAAGTGTTTTATAGACTGGCTATTCCATATATTGGAATATGATTTCAAAGATACCTCTTAGATCTTAGTTCTGAAGTTGTTCAGAAGTAAAGAGTAGAGGATATTGGGATTGTCACATTTGTATTACACCTTGGACATATTCATTCTTAGAAATTCCAAGAAAGGCTTTCATCCCTTAAGATATGGTACTGACCTATCTACAGGGATAGCACCACGAAGAGTTGAGGAAGTAAATGCTAGAACTGGTTGCACTTGTGCATCAGTTACGAGAAGCCGAGTATATGCTAGATGTGTACAAAAGCCAAATATCTGCCATGTAGTGGGAGTAGTAAACTGTTACTAATCCTACTATGGAGAGAAAACACTTGATTGCAGTAATAACAAAATCTTTATAGATGACAAGATTTTTGAGATAGTGATCTCAAAAGTCGTATCTTCAAAAGTTTAAGACTTTATATATAGTGATCTAAAAGGTCTTAACTGTAGATACCTTAGGAAATAGAGATATCCAAGAATAAGGGTATTCTGATAAGGATTATGAAAATACTAGTTATGATAATTGTTAAGCTATAGTGTCAAGGATACTATAACTGACTATATTGAGTATTGGTTGCATAAGATGCAACATTCACATTGGATGCGAGCATTGTTACTAGGAGATATGCAAGTGTCGTAAAAGGACTTGGCATAGTCTCGCTGGAACAGAGTGACTGATCAGCTTACTTAGCTATTTTCTAAATAGGCTATGATGTCACATGAGTGTGGGTTTAAATGATTAGCCCATTAATGGCTCTTTTGGCTAGTGGGAGATTGTTGGACATGCGATTCCACAACGAGCCATTATGCAATAAATGTTATTGCGAATATCATTCCCTATTCTGAAATGAAGAATGAATAATTTACACAATAGGTCCCTCAGTACAATTAGGGTTATGTACCATGGCCATCTTGATGATCCATGGCCATCTTGATGATCTTACAGCTGTTGATTCAACTATTGAATCATAGAGGCTGGTGCTTGGATGAATATCTAAAAAGTTAGATTGAGGACTCATCAAGCACCGTCAAATGATTGTTAAGAGATGATCTCCAGCTTGAGTAGGAGATGACAATCCTTTCTCAATTAGGCTGATATCTGATCGACCTCTTGATGCAGGTCCTCTGCATAGGAATAGAGATTCAGAGGTGTCAGATTAGTTAGGTCAAAGAGTTGATTTGACGAGATCGAGATAGCCAAAGTCCTATATCGTATGCTGTCATGATACATGCACGCATCCTCTGATCGGAGACAGATGTATTATTATATGTCTAAGTATGTACATTTGGCAGACCAATAGGTTGATGACCTAACCAAGGTCTATACACCGGCGCGCTGGTGTGCATATAAGGGCATATGAGTAATACGATCTCTCAAAGGGATCATACAGGTTCATTCATTGAACCGGAAGGCATGAGCTCACTCATGAGATATTGGGAAGAATCAAATTCCGTGCGCACGGTCGTCTCGCTTTGGAAGCTTGACTGAATTTGTAGGTTTGATATATACTTTTGGAAAGTATATGATCAAGACCTAGGTATGATATATGCTTTTGGAAAGTGTATGATCGATACCAACTCCCAATGATCGAATGAGAAACTTACTGTTGAACCCTGAAGTAGACAATATAAAGTTGATCTAATACTTCGGGTTTATTCTAATTCTTCCAGTTTGCAGGATGTATAGGTATTGGGAATACCTGAGGGTGATGTGACCATAAACGATTGTATAACCATGACGCTTCCATTCTTAGGGAGTGATGAAACGGGTCTGGATTTTAGTGACTCCTCTCGGTAGAGAAGTAATCTGATCTTAGTCCAAATGTTGGACATTGATCTGAATGTGATTCAGATGTAATGAGAAGATTAGATTTACGTTCTTGAATTAATCAAGAATCTATGGGATATATGACCTCAATCATTAATCAAGCATCCATGTTGAGAAGATTAGATCTGGATTTGAGATATGACCTCAATATCCAAGTAACTATACGTGGAACGACACAATCACCCTGTCCTTATCTCCATGTATTCGCGGAGAAAGCGCATTATCCTTGAAAGAGTTTAGGATAATTGCATTGTTGATATGTGTATCCGAGTATTGAGAAAATTGATAATTAAATGTGATTTAATTATCATGAGTAATATGAATTTGATTCATATTATAAAGAGAGTTATCTAAGATAATTGAATGTGATCTGATTATCAAAGATGTGAATAATATGAATGTGATTCATATTACTTGGGCATTTTAGAATAGAGATCCAAGATGATTAAATGTGATTTAATTATCATGGATATGAATAATGTTGATAACAATATCTATATTAGTCGTATATATTATAAATGTGATTTATAATATATAAGAGAGAGCTATTTGTAATTTACATTTGTTAATTAAATGTTGATGTGAATTGGATTTACATTGGACGATTAATTGAAAATGTAATTCACGTTTTATTTTGGGTTTTGAATATGATTCACTAATTTCCAATAGCATGATTGCAATGTTCACAAAATAAATATGGATTATTTGTGTGAATAATTTACAATAATGGTTGTTGTAAATAATGGAGATTTTCATAAGATATGAGATCTCATGAATAAGGAAGAGGAGTGCCTCCTTCCTATTAAAGAGTATGGACGGCCTCCTTGAATTGGATTCAAGGAGTGCTGCCACCCCCTTTATGGAAGGGAGGCATGCCTCCTTCCTAAATCTCCTATATTAATTTGATTTAAATTAATTTATGTATTGATGATTTATTCAATATATATTAAATTAAATTAAATTAATTGTTGTTGTATTTTTAGTAACAAATCATGACCATTGAAAGAAACACAAATCAATGTGAACCATTGGATTTGTAATGTCCCATGGATTGAGATCCATGGATCCCAAAATGTTATAAAAGGAGAGGCACCACTTTGCTCTTCTTTACACAACAAGTGAGATAACAACTCTCTCTCTTTCTCTCTACACGTCTACTCTCTCTCTCTCTCCCTCTCATGTGGTCGTCCACCATGGATGCCCTAGAGAGGTTCTCCATCGCCGCAGCATCGTCGTTATGCTGCCCGATCGTTTACTCGTGGATCTCCGTCTCCTTCGGTGCGCCTTGCTCGTGAAGAAGATGTCGGATCTCGTGTGTTGAGATCAGGAGATTTTCCGCTTGGATCATCAATATGGATTGCAAGAAGTACACGGTTCATCCCCGCGCTCGCAAGCGTCTCCTCCGTCGGATAGAACTTGAGACAGGAGGTCTCTTCGCTTAGAGATTCGATCGCAACCACGCTTCAAGAGGTAATCCTATTACTTGTTTGTGGTTTAGACAAAACGATATGAGAAGTGTTCTTGGATCATGTGGTTTCGTCGTATAAAAAATTTTAATTTCCGCTGCATAGAACAACTAGTGCGACTAGTCGTTCTTCGTCGTATTTGATACGACGCTCACGCTTCCGTGATGCGCTTAAGGATCTAACCATATCCTTCAGGGGGCCACTTGTGAAATTTCTCCATAAGTAGGAGCCCTCCTTACAACAATTCCAGGGATCCTTCCCACATCCCATTTGTTCCATTTCCAGTGAGAACAGAACGCCCCCATTCCAGCCGAAACGAGTGCAGCAGCAAGGGTTTCGTGAAAGCCTTTCCCCTCCACGCACGAGAGAGAGAGGTCGAGAGGGAAGGAGGTCGCAGCATGCTCCTCCTCCCTTCCCCCATCGACACAGACTGCAGCTTGGGTTGTGAGAGTAGTCATTTGGACGAGCTCAAGAGGAGCATCGAGGAGGTCGTGGAAGACAACCTCAAGATGTTGAAGACATCGTGTTTGGGTCTCCATCTAGGAGCCCACAAGGGGAGCCACTTATTTTCTTGATTTGAGCATTTTGTTTGGTATTTTAGATACCTAGGGTAGTTAGCTACTAGTAGAAGAACTACCTATTGTGCTTGGTTCGGTTTTGTGGGCAACAAAATCGGGAAGAACATTGGCTCGTTTTGACCGTAGTGAAATCGCTGCCAGTCTTGCCCCATGGTTTTCCCTCGCATCGAGTAAGGGTTTCCACATAAAAAAATCTTCATCTCGTATGGTTTCTTATTGTGATTGCCTGTGCTTTTCATATTGTTTCCATTGAGTTCTCGTGTGGGGAACATATATTTGTCGTGCCACCTTTGCAGGACAGTTCTAGGGGATACTCCTGATTGTGCCAATATCCCCAACATCATCTTCAATCATCATCTTAGTTTCTAGTTTAGGAACCTCATTATCCTATGTGGATTCCGTGAGTTTATTTACTTCATTTTTATCTTGACTGTTAAGTAAGTCATCCTCTAAGAATCATATCCTTAGAGATGAAGGATTTAAGATTCTCATGGATATAAAATATGTATCCAATATCATTCTTTACATACCTAATGAAGTAGCACTCTTTAGTGCGAGATTCTAGCATCTTTGCATGGAATCTAGTTTGGGGTATATGTTATAGTCTCTACTGCATATCCTTAGTAACTAAGCAATGATTGTGCTATGAATCATTATTGATCTAACCATGTCCAACATGATCATGTTTTATCTCCTTTCAACTCTACTGAGCTGAGGTGTTGCTGGAGGAGTGAGATAGCAAAAATATTCCATTCTCTTAATGTATTCCTTGAATTCATCTGGCAGTAATCATTACCTTGGTTAAATCGAATTATATAGATCTTCCTTCCAACTTTGATTCTTAACCAGAATTGTGAAATTCTTTGAACATTTCAATACCGTGAATGATATCACATATCATTAATATTTATTATGGTATAGGGGATCCACATACATCAATATTTATGAGTCTTGAATACCTCAGCATCTTACACCATTCCTTAAGAAGGGTCCTGGAACATTTTACTTTGAATATAATATTCACAAGTAGGTAATTTTTGAACTTTTAGACAATTCAAAGGTTTGCATCTCACTAGTCTAATGACCTTATCAATAGACACATGTTCAGGTCTTGATGCTAGATCATCGTCTAATGATCTTCATCCTCCTCTTGATCTTTAAAGCTTTTATTTCTGATATTAGAAGTGTTAATGAATCACTCATTAGTATTCTAATTCCACATAGTCCTCTAGTTGTTAGATTACTTTCCAAAATATATCCATCATAACACATTATGATCGATCTATCTCATAATGTATGTCTATATCTAACATGTTTAAAAATAGATATTGAATCATTTCTAACATCTAGGTCATAGAGACATTCTCTAAGACTAAGAACTCTCTACTGGAATCTATTAGTCTATCTATCCAACGGTGATTGTTGCAACGATTGCATCAAATCTCATATAGATGACTATCAACTTTTAAATCAAGTTCACTAATCTTCGAAAAGCACCACTCCCAATTCGATCTTTGACACCCGAACCTACCACTTCTAAGATGATGTTGACCCATTTCTAATAAACCAACCACCAATAGGAATAGAATTCGTTATACGTAATTCAATACTGCCTCAATTATATGGGGAACAACATTGAGGTCACTACGTATACGACATGTCTCTTTCGAGAAGAAGAGAGCCTGACCTCTGCGTGCTTGTATATTGGAGCTATGACCTTAGGCATCTCCGTAAGATAATCCATGAGGCGGTACCCTCAGCCTTAACGGCAGACCATGGATGTCATCATATGATCTCGATATCCCATTCACATTCTGATCGATCATTTTGAATCATATTCTTATGATCGACCCTTCCAAGAGAAGTCTAGTCTATTTAATATAATGTAGATCGTGAGTAATTGGATTATTAGTTTAATCATATTAAATTATAAATCCAATTCAACCAACAAATAATTTATGCTTGATAAAAATTATTATACAATATGTGCTTATATAATTACAAATTATTCCAATGTTAGTTGGTAGAGTACATCTTAATAGTGCACCATGCTATTTTTCCTTGAAATAAATCTATCCAAATGCTCATAGTATATTGGGAGGGAGCATTTCCTTGCATTGTAGGGTACTAATTAAGAAACAAAGACATCATTCCCGGTCTAGACACCATATCCACTCCAACTAAGAACAACACAATTAGGTCCATTTGTATTAGCGATTTTATCAATCTTTTAATCATAAATTATATTATATAATAATATCTTATTGAAAATTGGAATTAAAATTTTTTTAACAACCACGAAATTGCAACGAATCAAGCAACCAATTGATTGTATTTGAATTATCTTGTTACAACAATTGTAGTCAAATTCAGTTTCTATCATGAAACAATAACTCAAAAGTTGTTGAAAATTTAAATATTTCTCTAAATGTTTATTTCAACAATTAATCAGGACATATATAAAACGATAAACACATAAAAAGATCATCAAGATAATCAAATCATCGTAAGATCCTAGTCCACAAAATATCACATATCTTGATCTTCATACTCGGAATCATACGAAATTTGTGATGTTTGTTAGTTTAAATTATGACATTAAATAAAGTATTTTATCAAGTTTTAATACATGAAGATAAGAACTAAAATTTTATAACTTACTGTTATAAAAATTATGCAAAATACTACATTGTGGGAACTTTTCATGTCCAAATCACTGCCCCATCATAACCAATTATTAGCCTGACCTTTGCGATCATATTGATATTCTAAACATGATTTAATCTGAAAACACATTCATAATAGGGTCTTATATTGTCAACATCAAATGTCTGCAAAACAATTTAGAATTACACAATCGTGGAAAAATAATGTTCTCGCAATTTGATATCTGAAGCCATATCTTCTTAGAACTTTGGATCATATCGAATACCTATAACTTGAGCTCTGATACCACTTGAGGGGAGATATATAAGGTCTTATACATATGTGTATCAGATCAAATCCGATCAAAAATTGACTTGTCGTACAAGCCGCAGTAGCAGGGGAAATTTTAAAACTTGATGGAACCACATGAATTGGGAACCATTCCCAATCCGTTCCATTAATATCACACAATTATAGAATTATCTCTTGAAGCGTGAATGTGATCTTCAAGTTTCTAAAGTAGGCAACTTCCTATCTGAAGTCTGATCCGATGAAGACACCACTAGCAGATACGGGGATGAAGCATATACTTCTCTCAATCCAATGAGATGATCTAGGACTCCTTACTGTCGATTTCATCATACAAAATCATCCTTTTTCTTTTTCATCATGATCCCGAAGAACCAAAGATGAAGAAACTCTATACGAGATCAATTTGTTAGACATGTGACACCACAACGAGCCATTATGAAATAAATGTTATTGCAAATATCATGCCCTGATCTGAAATGAAGAATAAATAATTTTCATGATAGGTACCTTAGTATAATTAGGGTTATGTACCATGACCATCTTAATGGTCATACAATAGTTGATTCGATTATTGAATCATAGAGGCTGGTGCTTAGATGAATATCTAAAGAACAAGATCGAGAACTCATCAAGCACTGTAAAATGATTATTAAGAGAGGATCTCTAGCCTTAGAAGGAGATGCCAATATTTTCTATAAAGGCTGATATCTGATCAATCTCTTGATGCAGGTCCACTGCATAGGAATAAAGATTCAGAGGTGTCAGGTTAGTTAGGTCAAAGAGTTGACTTAACGAGATCGAGATAACCAAAGACCTATATCGTATGATGTCACGATATAGGCACGCATCCTCTGACCAGAGACAGATGGGTTACTATATGTCCGAGTATGTACATTTGGCAGACTAATAGGTTGATGACCTAACCAAGGTATATACACCAACGCGTTGGTGTGCATGCAAGGGCATATGAGTAATACGATCTCTCAAAGGGATCATATAGGTTCATTACTGAACCGGAAGACATGAGCTTACTAATGAGATATTGGAAAGAATCAAATTCCTTGCACGGTCATCTCACTTTGGAAGCTTGACTGAATTTTTAGGTTTGATATATACTTTTGGAAAGTATATGATATGATATATGCTTTTAAAAAGTATATGATCGATACCAACTCCTAATGATCGAATGAGAAACTTAATGATAAAACCCTGAAGGAGACAGTCCAAAAAGAGATCTAAAACTTTGGGTTTAATCTCGATCTTCCAGTATGCAGGATGTACAGGTATTGGGAATACCTGATGGTGATGTGATCCTAAACGATTGTATAACCACGACGTTTCCATTCCGAGAGAGTGTTGAAATAGGTCCGGATTTTAGTGACTCCTCTCATAGAGAAGTGATCTAATCTTAATCCAAATGTTGGACCTTGATCTGAATGTGATTCAGATGTAACGAGAAGATGAGATCTACGGCCTTGATTTAATCAAGCATCTTTGGGAGGTCCATAAGATCTGTATTTGAGATTTGATCTCAATATCCAAGTCACTATACGTGGAACAATACAATCGCCATGTCCTTATCTGCAAGTATCTGCGGAGAAAGCACATAATCCTTGAAGGAGTTCATGGATAATTTTATTATTGATTTGTGTGTCCGAGCATTGAGAAATTTGATAATTAAATGTGATTTAGTTATCATGAATTATATGAATCTGATTCATATTATAAGGAGAGTTATATGAGATAATTAAATTTTATTTAATTATCAAAGATATGAACTATGTGAATGTGATTCATATTATTTGGGCACATGAGAATAGAAATCCAAGATGAGTAATTGTGATTTACTTATCATGATATGAATAATGTAGATAACACTACCCTATTAATCGACTACATTATAAATGTGATTTATAATATATTAGAGAGAGCATATTGTGATTTATATTTGTTAATTAATTATTATTGTGAATTAGATTTACATTGGATGATTAATTGAAAATATAATTTACATTTTATCTTAGGTTGTGAATGAGATTCACATAATTTCAATGGCTTGATTGAAATTTTTCAGAAGATAATTTTGAATTATTTTTTATGAAAACTATTTTCGACGGAGATCTGGAGATATCATGAGATAATGAGATCTCATGATAAACAGATGAGATAGACTCATTCCTCTCAAGAAGAGTGAACGGCTACTACTCTCCATGTGGAGAAGGTAGCCGTCCCCCCCTGTAGGGAAAGAGGTTAGTCTCCTCACTATCTCATCTCTAGTCAAAGGTGATTTAATTTAGAATTAATTATGTTAATTTATCAATGTAAATTAATTTAAATTAAATCATTTGTTGTTGTGTTTTTACAACAACATCTTAGCTATTTAAAGAAAACAAATCAATCTCACCCTTTGATTGTGTGATGTCTATGGATTGGGATCCATGAACTCCTAAAATCCTATATAAAAAGAGCCACCCCTTTCTCTTCGAGTTACACGATTACAAATGCTCTCTCTCCCTCTCTCTTTCTCCACATGCCAAGCCTCTCTATCTCTCATAGTGGCTGTCCATCATGGAGCCCTTGTGAGAGTCGTCATCGCCGCATCATCGTCATTATGCTACCGAATCATCTACTCGTGGATCTCCATATCCTTCGGTGTGTCTCTCTCGTGAAGAAGATGTTGGATCTCATGTGACGAGATCAGAATGTCCGTCGCTTGGCTCATCAACATGGATTGCGAGGAGCATGCATCTTATCAACGCGCTCGCAAGTATCTCCTCCGTTTGATCGGAGAGACAGGAGGTCTCTTGATTTAGAGATTCAATCGCAACCACGCTTTAAGAGGTAATCCTAATACCTATTTTTTGTTTAGATGAAATGATCCAAGAAGTGTTCTTGGATCATGTGGTTTCATCATTTTACATTTTTTAAAAATTCCACTGCCTGGAGCAACTATTGCGATCGTTGCATATATTTGATAGGATCCGATTCATCGTGATATTGACTTTCTTATTTGATAGGATCAAAGTCTATCAATTGTATCCTTCTAATGACATTTGTAATTGGTTGCATATGTTTTAGAAGATATAAATTTGATATTAAGGTTTAATAGTCATCCACAGATATTGATGGAAATGTTGCAACAATCTATATTGGATTGATAGACTTCATATTTTTCAGTGGGAGAGTCCTTAATCTTTGAGAATGTCTTTATGATTTGGATATTATAATACAATCATAGTTTATTTCTAAGTGTTGGAAATAAACATGAATTATGAAATAAACCTATCATAGAGAGTTAAGATGGATATATTTCAGATAGTAATCTAACATCTAGTGGACTCTACCAAATTAGAAAATTAATGAATGGTTCATTAAGATTTCCAATACTGAAAATTTAAAACCTTAAAAGATCAATAGGAGGATGAAGATCGTTTGACAATGATTTGACATGAAGCATTAGACATTTGTCTGTTGATTTGATCAATAGACTCGTAAGATATGAAACTTTAGAATGTATAAATTTTCAAAACTTACATACTTATGAATGTTGTATTAAAAGTAAAATGTCCAATACGCCCTTCTCTGGGAACGGTGTTAGATACCGAGGTATTTAAGATCTCATACATATTGATGTATGTGGATTATCTATATCAGAATAAACATTATGGATATGTGATATCTAATAATGATTATTTGTAATATGATATTTCTTCCTTTCACCTTGGAAAGCTCTGAAATGTTCACATATTTTACAATTTTGGTTTAGAACCAAAGTTTGAAGGAAGATGAACATGAATTTGATCTAATCTAGGTATTCAATACCTATTAAATGGATTCATGAATACCTTATGGAGATATGACTTATCTCACTCCTCCTGATACGCCTTATCTCAGTGGAGTTGTAGGGAGATACAATTGATCATGTGTGACATGATTTGATCAATGATTAATATTAACATTATTACCTCTTAGTTTCCAGGTATAAATGTAGTAGAGACTACAATGTATACCTTAATAAGATTCCATGCAAGTAAGCTGGAATCGAGAACTAGAGAGTGATACTTAATTAGGAAAATAAATGATGGTATTGGATATATACTTTATTACCTTGAGATTCTTTAAGGATTCATATCTGAGAATGTGATTCTTAGAGGATGACTCTCTTGAGAATCAAGATAAAAATGAAGTAAAGGAACTCATTTAATTTTGAGAAAACAATGAGGCTCCTGAAATCGGAAACTAGAAGGATAGTTAAAGATGAAACACTCACATCTCTTCAAATGAGTTTGAGGATGGATTCCATATGTCAGTTAAGTCTGACAGTGATCTGACTTCATATGATGAAGCATCTAAAGATCATAACATGAATATATGGATGTTAGTAATAAAGTCTAAAGTGGACTTCATATACAAGTGTTGTATATGGACCGTCGAGGATCCACATGTAAGAGTAAAACCCGTTAATGTATAAATGGATCTTCAAGAGAAAGAGGGAACCAGATGAGAAGGTAGAGACCTTTAAAGCACGGTTCGTATCCTCAAGATACACACTGAAGAGAAGGCATCGCTTGTGATGAGACTTGCTCTCCAGTGATCATGATTAAACCCATCAGAATATTATAGCTACACAACTTGACTATGTCATCTTCAAGATGGAAGTCAAGATTGCATTCCTCTATGAATTCCTCATCGAGGATATTCATATGAAGTATCCCCAAGGCTTCATAGTTGAGGAAAGCAAGGTGTGGGAACTGGATAACTCCATCTAGGGACTTAAGTAAGCTTCTTATAGTTGGAACATAAGATTTGATGAAACTATAAATATTATTTTAGATAGAATCTTGATGAACCATATGAAGCTTAGTGTGAGTGCCATTGTGTTCATCGTGCTGAATGTCCATGATATCCTGATCATTTGGAATGATATAAGGATAATAATAAGTGTTTTATAATCTAGTTGTTCCATACCTTGAGATATGCTCAAAGATACCACTTAGATCTTAATTCTGAAGTTGTTCATAAGCAAAGAGAGGAGGGTGTTGGGACTGTTACATTTGTAGTACACCTTGGACATATTTCATTTTCTGAAAATTCCAAGAAAGGCTTCTTTTATTTAAGATATGGTACTGATCTATCTAAAGGGATAACACCTCAAGGAGTTTAGTAAGTGAATGTTAGAACTGCTTGCCCTTATGCATCAGTTTCGAGAAGCCGAGTGTATGCTATATGTGTACAAAAGTCAGATGTCTGTCATGTAGTGGGAGCAGTAAACTGTCACTAATCTTGCTATGGAGATAAAATACTTAGTTACAGTAATAACAATATCTTCAAAGATGATAAGAATTTCGAGATAGTGATCTCTAAGTTTTATCTTCAAGTAATTAAGACTTTATAGATAGTGATCTAAAAGGTCTTAATTGCATATACCTTAGGAGATAGAGATCTCCAGGAATAAGGGTATTTTAATAAGGATTATAGAAATACTGGTTGTAATAATTATTAAGTTGTAGTGTCAAGGACAATATAACTAACAAAATTGAGTATTGGTTGCATAAGATGTAACATTCGCATTGGATGCAAGCAATGTTACTGGGGGATATGCAAGTGTCGTAAAAGGACTTGGCATAGTCTCTTGGGAACACAGTAACTAGTCATCTTACCTTGCTATTTTTCTAAATAGCCTATGATTGTCACATGAGTGCGGGTTTAAATGATTAGCCAACTAATGTCTCTTTGGGATAGTGGGAGATTGTTGGACATGCGAGCCCACGACGAGCCATTATGCAATAATGTTATTGCAAATATCATTCCCTGACCTGAAATGAAGAAAACTTGCATGATAGGTCCCTTAGTACAATTAGGGTTATGTACAATGACCATCTTAATGACCATACAACTGTTGATTCAATTATTGAATCATAGAGGCTGGTGCTTGGATGAATATCTAAAGAGTTAGATTGAGGGCTCATCAAGCGCCATAAAATGATTGTTAAGAGAGGTTCTTCAACCTGAGAAGGAGATCACAATCTTTTCTCTAAAGGCTGATATCTGACCGACCTCTTGATGCAGATCCTCTGCATAGGAATAGAGATGCAGAGGTGTCATATTAGTTAGATTAAAGAGTTGACTTAACGAGATCGAGATAAGCAAAGACCTATGTCGTATGCTGTCACCTTAAAGGCATGCATCCTCTAACCAGAGACAGATGTGTTATTATATGTCTGAGTATGTACATTTGGCAGACCAATAGGTTGATGACCTAACCAAGATCTATACACCGATGCGCTGGTGTGCATACAAGGGCATATGAATAATACGATTTCTCAAAGGGACCCTACATTTTCTTTACTGAACCGGAAGACATGAGCTCACTCATAATATATTAGGAAGAATCAAATTCTGTGCACGGTCGTCTCTCTTTAGAAGCTTGACTGAATTTGTTGGTTTGATATATACTTTTGGAAAGTATATTATCAACACCTGGGTATGATATAAGCTTTTGGAAAGTATATGATCGATACCAACTCCTAAGGATCGAATGAGATTAATGATAAAAACCTTAAAGGAGACAGTACAAAAGGGATCTAAAACTTTTGATTTAATCTGGGTCTTCCAGTAAGCAGGATGTACAAGTATTAGGAATACCTGAGAGTGATGTGATCATAAATAATTGTATAACCATGATGCTTCCATTCCGATGGAGTGATGAAACAGGTCTGGATTTTAGTGACTCCTCTCATATAGCAGTGATGTAATGTTAATCCAAATGTTGGACCTTGATCTGAATGTGATTCAGATGCAATGAGAAGATTAGATATATGGCTTTGATTTAATCAAGCATCTTTGGGAGGTTCGCAAGATCTGTATTTAAGATTTGATTTCAATATCCAAGTCACTATCCGTAGAACAACACAATCACCCTGTCCTTATCTCCAAGTATCCAGGAGAAAGCGCATTACCCATGAAAGGGTTCATAGATAATTTCATTGTTGATATGTGTATCCGAGCATTGAGAAAATTGATAATTAAATGTGATTTAGTTATCATGAATAATATGAATTTTATTCATATTATAAGGAGAGTTATACGAGATAAATAAATGTGATTTCATTATCAAATAATGTGAATGTGATCCATATTATTTGGGAACATGAGAATAGAGATCCAAGATGATTAAATGTGACTTAATTAGCATGATATGAATAATGTGGATAGCACTATCCATATTAATAAGGTATATTATAAATGTGATTTATAATATATTACAGAGAGCATATTGTGATTTATATTTGTTAAGTAATTATTGATGTGAATTTGATTCACATTGGATGATTAATTGAAAATATAATTTACATTTTGTTTTGGGTTGTGAATGAGATTCACATAATTTCAATGGCTTGATTGAAATTTTTCAGAAGATAGTTTTGAATTATTTTTTGTGAAAAATATTTTCAACAAGAGATATGGAGATATCATGAGATAATGAGATCTCATGATAAACAAAGGATATAGACTCATTCCTCTCTAGAGGAGTGGACGACCACTAATCTCCATGTGGAGAAGAGTAGCCGTCCCCCCTCTTGTAGGGAAAGAGGTTAGTCTCCTCCTTATCTCATCTCTTGTGAAAGGTCATTTAATTTGGAATTAATTATGTTGATTTATCAATATAAATGAATTTAAATTAAATCATTTGTTGGTATGTTTTTACAACAACATCTTTGCCATTGAAAGAAACACATGTCAAACTCACCCTGATCGTGTGATGTCCATGGATTAGGATCCAAGGACTCCCAAAACCCTATATAAGAAGAGGCACCCCTTGCTCTTCGAGTTACATGATTACGAATGCTCTCTCTTCCTCTCTCTTTATCCACATGCAAAGCCTCTCTATCTCTCATAGTGGCCGTCCACCATGGAGCCCTTGTGAGAGTCGTCATCGCTGACATCATCATTATGCTTCCGGATCATCTACTCGTGTATCTCCATCTCCTTCGGTGCATCTTGATCGTGAAGAAGATGTTGTATCTCATGTGATGAGATCAGGGGATCTGCAGCTTGGATCATCAACATGAATTACGAGGAACACACATCTCATCAACGCGCTCGCAAGCGTCTCCTCTGTTGGATCGGACTTGAGATAGGAGGTCTCTTGGTTTAGAGACCAAACTACGCTTCAAGAGATATCCCTAGTACCTATTTGTGGTTTAGATGAAACGATCCAAGAAGTGTTCTTGGATCATGTGGTTTCATCATTTTAAACTTTTAAAAATTCCGCTACCGGGAGCAACTAGTATGAATAGTCGCTTCTGATCACATTCGATGCGATCCTCATATTTTCATGATGCACTGGAGGATTTATCCATATCCTTCAGGAGGCATATAAGGCATTGTACATCATGAAGTGTGTGTATCGGATCAAATCCGATCAAAAATTGACTTGTCGTACAAGCCGCAGTAGCAGGAGAAATTTAAAAACTTGATGGAACCACATGAATTGGGAACCATTCCCAATATGTTCCATTAATATCACACAAGTATAGAATTATCTCTTGAAGCATGAATGTGATCTTCAAGTTTCTAAAGTAAGCAACCTCTTGTCTGAAGTCTGATGCGAAGAAGACACCACTTGCAGATACGAGGATGAAGCATGTACTTCCCACAATCCAACGAGACGATCTAGGACTCATTGCTCTCGATTTCATCATACAAAATCGTCCTTTTTCATCATGATCTCGAAGAACTAAAGATGAAGAAACTCTATACGAGATCAATCAAATCGATCCAATAATGTAGCAACATGGTTATCCACCACTAAGGATATTACCCCTACAAGGGGACAACCCTGTGAGGCAAGGGAGAACATCCGACATTAATGGAATTATCGCAGAAAGGGGATGTCCCTTGGGGGGGGAGAGAGTCTTGTTGCTCCTGAAATGTATGTGGAAGGCTGGGTCTATCTCTTTGTTTCAGGCTATTAGGATTGCAATCCTAGTTGTTGAATCAAATGGCCATGGTTAAAGATCTTATAAATACTTTTAGGATTAGAGTTGATAACAATTTTCTATTAAAAAATTTATTTAACCTCACAACAAATTAACCAAGAAATAAATGATATAAAGAAAAAAAAGTAAAGGAGAGTCCCATTATGGTGACGGCTTCCACCATGGTTGTAACCACTAAGGACCCCCCTTATTAGGTGGCTCCCTTTTTTCCTTTTATTATTATAGTATTAATATTTCAACAACTATAAAATTATTTGTTTATTAATTTATTTTGAAATTCAATTATTAATTAATAATTCCCAATTATTTGTGATAATTACAAATAAGCTATTGACAAATATGAATCATATTTATTGCTCTAAAATTAAATGTAAACATATTTACATTTATTGTATAATATAAATACGATTCACATTAACATTAATCAGTGATTCATATTCACAATTAAGTCTCAATTGAATATTGTGGATCTTATCGAACCGATACGTGATGATCGTGGATAGCACTATCCATGTTAATCTTATCCAAGCTCGAAATCTTCTATGTACTTATCCAAAAATAATGTGAACCTTATCCCCATTATTCTTGGATAACTGGGGATAACACTATCCAAGATAATGTTATATAGGCTAATTAAATCCACCTTAATCATCCTTGATTTTCTATTCCCACAAGTGATTCAAACATCATTGAATAGTCACAATTCTCATATTTATCTCTATAAGAACATTCCTCAAACTCCTTTTGGGATAGTGTGCCTTCTTAACGGATGCTTGGATAAAGGGACAAGACAATTGTATATCCATGTATAGTGACTTGGATAATTAGATCTAATCTCGTATCCAAATCTTAAAAATCTCTCAGAGATGTCTGATTATGTCAAATGAAGTAACCAATCTTCTGATTGTCTCCGAATCCATTCTGATCAATATCAAACATTTGGACAAAGATTGAGTAACTAGTTTATTAAGTAGAGTCACTAAAATCCAAACCTATTTCATCACCCATCGGAATGGAAGTGCCAAGTTATATAATTGTTTAAGATCACATCACCATCGAGTATTCCTAATACACGTACATCCTGCATACTAGAAGACTATATCTAAACCCCGAAGTTCTGATCCTATTTTTGACCATCTTCTTCATGATTTTATGGGCATGTTTCTCATTTGATCATTTGGAGTTGGTAACGATCATATGCTTTCCAAAAGCATATATCATACCTACAAATCCTGTCTTGTTTTCAAAACAAGATAACCAACATTGGAATTTAGTTTATTCCAATAACTCACGAGTGAGTTAATCTCATGTCTTTTGATTCAGTAGTGAACTTGTATGATCCCTTGGAGAGATCATATTACTCATATGTCTTTATATGCACACCAGCACATCGGTGTATAGACCTTGATTAGGTCATCAACCTAATGGCCTGCCAAATGCACATACTCATATATATAATAATAATAATAATAATAATAATAATAATACATTTATCTGTAGTCAAAGGATGCATGCATGTATCGTGATGATGAATATGTGACTCATCACTATAAAAGTCGAAAATAGAGCTTTGTTCCTCATTAATTAGCTGCATTTCTCTGGTTATTTTGTATTATTCTCATTCATGCATTTAAAATTAATGTCTGCATTTTTGCATGCATATTTGCATTAAGTAAGATCCAAAATTCACTTGTAAATAACACATGCATATTCACCATTCCCCTTATTTTTATCTATTTTAGTCTAACTCAGAATTGAATAAAATCAACTCTACAACTTATATATTACTAACACAAATAACGGAAAAATATCAAAAAAATACTAACTCATAAAATTGACCAATAAAACCCGAATCCTAATTTGAGACTAAGAGCCTTAAAATGTGAATATCTTGCTCATACAATCTCTTATGGACCCCTACTCACTTTTGCATTAATGTACGCTCAATTACCTTAAAAACAAGATCAAATTCAAAAGAATTAGAGTTCGTATGTGAAATTTGGGTCCCTCATTGTATATTATACATATATCTTTTTATCTTTTTTGTTTTCTTAGTTATTAAAAAACCAAAAAAATTATTAAGTTGTAAATATTTATTTCATATTTTCTTAATTTTATTTTGATTTTTATCTTATATAAAAATGATAAAAAATGACAAGAACACAGTATTTTATGTTTGTAGGATACCTCCAAAAATATTTTTTGTACATATGATTTGTTTTGGTTTTTGATCATTCACAAAAGTTGTAGAACTCGTTGAGCTGAACAACTTTCAGGTTGACCACTTTTTCATTTGACCTCTTTTATTATTTCTTTTTGATTTTGTTACATTTAATTTGTTTTTTAAGAGGGACACATGACAACTTCTGGAGCTGCCACATGTCAAACTTTTATATTATTTTCATATTTTATTTTATTTTACTTGTTTTTATTTATTTATGTACTTACTTTTTTTATATTTATTATTTATTCATTTATTATTTTAATTTTAATTACTTTTTTATAATTATTTATTTTTTGTTTTATTTAATTCCATTTTTAATTCCATTTTTATTATTTTCTTCCAGCAACTCCTATTCTCCCCTCATCTTCCATCACTCCAATATCCACCCCACTTCTTTTCTATTTTCTCCTCTTTTTTATTCCTTTCTCATCCCTTCATTCTCCTTTATCCACCTTTATGCGAGAGAGAATCAAGAGCTTCGACCATGTTTCGATGACAACGAATGAAGAAGTAGAGCGACGACCGACTTCCCCTCCAGTGAGATCCATTGACATTCCTGCAACTCCACAGCCTCCTTCTTGTGTTACTCGAGCTCATCATGCGTTGACGATTCAAACGAGGGTCGTGCTCTTTGTGAGCACATCCCAGGAAATCCACTTTCATCCTTAGGTAATTCTTGTTTTTATTTTCTTTATTTAATTTTGTCATCATTTTTTTTTGCAAATTAATTTTTATAACCACATTACACCACACCACATTTTCCCCCATCTTCTTCTTCATCATACCCACCTACCACTTCTCATTTTCTTTATTAATTTGATTTCTTGTTTCAATAAAAATAAAAACAAAAAATTAATCACAAAAATCACAGCAAAAAATAAAAAAAGCAGAGGGGAAGCAACAACACCGCCACTGCTCCCCTCTCACCTTGCCAGCAACACTGCCCTTTGCAGCCATCACACCTCCAACGGTGGTTCAAGAAACTGCTCCACTGCCCTCCTAATACCACCTCCGCCATCGACCTTCTTCGCATCAGCCTCCACCGTTGATCTTTGTTTTACCTGCCACTTCACCCGCTCTCATCACCACTGATCAGATCCACCCTTTGGGAGTTACTACCGACCACCATCTTCGCTCTTAGCCTTCGACAATGTTGGCCTCGACCACCTCCTCTAATGCATTCAACTCCAACGTTCCTCCCTCGAGCATCTCTGGTATTCTTCGAGCCATCAACGATCGCTTATAGCACCACCTCGAGCCTTAGTTACTCTGCCTTAGGAGAATCGCCCTCCACTGCCTTGGAGCCCCAACGAGCCACGCACCCACCATAGGCTAACATGCCGCTTCCTCGATTAGCCCCGATGCACCATGCACCACTGTCCGATGCACCCTCCGCCAACACTGTCCTGAGCCCCTCCTGCCCGACAATGTCATGTGTGGCCCAGTTCGCAGCCCCATCGGTCATCGTAATGTCGACCTCGATCACATCGTCTAGATCTCTAGTATCGAAAAAAGGACATTCGTGCATCTCCCATTTTTTTTATTTAATTTGTGAAAATTGCACGTTATTCCCCGTACATTTTCATCATTCCAAAAGTACCCCTGAGCACAGTTTGTGTTGTTTAATTATAAATTCTAAATTGTACAGATACCCATATGTTTGAGAGTCGATTTGGATTGTACTTTGGCATCATTTCATTAATGCAAACATAACATGTTGTAACTCACTTAATTTTGTATCTCTTAGCTATTTATTTATAATTTTGTGAGTATTGGATAATTAATTAAAATTGTTTTGACAAAAAAGTACATATTTTACTCAATTTAGTATCTTAAATTCATATTTAATTAATTCTTGCTCCAAACAAATTGTGCAAAAATCAGAAATGATGTCTCTAAATGTGTTTTAATTATTTTCCAAATTTTGTAAAAAATGGACGTATCTCGTGCATAAAATAAATTGTTAAGTAATATCTGTCATTGAATTTTAATTAAATCCATGAATAGTTTTTTTTTGCAAAATTTCAAGTCTCCTGGATTGCACGTATAAATATCTTTTGGAGATAATTCACTCTTTGAATATTTTTGTTTTGTGGAATTACTAGAAATTAAATACTCAAGGTCACTATGTTTCTATTAAAAAATCATGAAAAATTCATATATTGTTAGAAAAATTCAAAAAAATATTGTAGCTTCATTTCATCATGTTTCACTTCCAATAAAAACTTCATTAATTTTGCATTTTGTTTGCATGAAAAATTGCATAAAAACCCGTAAAAAGTTTGCATTTCCATTGTTGCATTTTAAACCTAAAGTTCCAAAAGATATATTTGCATTCATCATTGGATTAGCTTTTTAGAAAAAAATAATTTTAGCTCAATTGGATTAATTTTGCATTAAAATTTAATTTGGCTAAGTTTTGATTTTTTAAGAACTTAATTCCATCACATTTTTCATTGTCATCACTTGCATAAAAAATACCGAAAAAATGATTCCCTGAAAACCTAGCTTCTAGATCGCCTAATAATTAACCTAAATAGATATTGGCCTCCCTGATTTAGACCTAGGGCTTGCCCAAGTAAAATAAAAATTTGACTGCTCATTTTAATTTGATAATTATATTCAACATTTTTTGATTAACCTGTTAATTACCCTGTTGGACATGCGAGCCCATGTTGAGCCATTATGCAATAAATGTTATTGCAAATATCATTCCATGATCTGAAATGAAGAATAACTAATTTGCATAATAGGTCCCTTAGTACAATTAGGGTTATGTACCATGGTTATCTTAATGATCATATAACTGTTGATTCAATTATTGAATCATAGAGGCTGGTGCTTGGATGAATATCGAAAGAGTTAGATTGAGGACTCATCAAGCACCGTCAAATGATTGTTAAGATGTGTAGGAGATGACAATCCTATCTCACATAGGTTGATATTTGACCGACTTCTTGATGTAGGTCCTCTGCATAGGAATAGAGATTCGGAGGTGTCAGATTACTAGGTCCAAGAGTTGACTTAACGAGATCGAGATAGTCAAAGTCCTATGTCGTATGTTGTCATGATATAGGCATGCATCCTCTAACCAGAGACAAATCTGTTACTATATGTCTGAGTATGTACATTTGGCAGACCAATAGGTTGATGACCTAACCAAGGTCTATACATCGGTATGCTGTTGTGCATATAAGGGCATATGAGTAATACGATCTCTCAAAGGGATCATACATGTTCACTACTGAACCGGAAGACATGAGCTCACCCATGAGATATTGGGAAGAATCAAATTCCGTGCACGGTCGTCTTGCTTTGGAAGCTTGACTGAATTTGTAAGTTTGATATATACTTTTGGAAAGTATATGATCAAGACCTAGGTATGATATATGCTTTTGGAAAGTATATGATCGATACCAACTCCCAATGATCAAATGAGAAACTTACATGATAAAACCCTGAAGTAGAAAACATAAAGTTGATCTAATACTTCCAGTTTATTCTGGGTCTTCTAGATGCAGGATGTACAGGTGTTGGGAATACATGAGGGTGGCGTAATAAAAAATGATTGTATAACTATGACGCTTCCATTCCTAGGGAGTGATGAAATGAGTCTGGATTTTAGTGACTCCTCTCAATAGAGAAGGAATCTGATCTTGATCCAAATATTGGGCATCGATCTGAATGTGATTCAGATGCAATGAGAAGATTAGATTTGCGGTCTTGATTTAATCAAACATCTATGGGAGGCCCGAGATGTGGATTTGAGATGTGATCTCAATATCCAAGTCACTATACGTGGAACAATACAATCGCCCTATCCTTATCTCCAAGTATCTGCGGAGAAAGCGCATTATCCTTGAAAGAGTTCATGGATAATTTCATTATTGATATATGTATCCGAGCATCGAGAAAATTGATAATTAAATATGATTTAATTATCATGGATAATATGAATTTGATTCACATTATAAGGATAGTTATCTGAGATAATTAAATGTGATTTAATTATCAAAGATGTGAATAATATGAATGTGAATAAAGTTGATCTAATACTTTCGATTTATTCCGGGTCTTCCAGTATGCAGGATGTACAGGTGTTGGGAATACCCGAGGGTGATGTAGTCATAAACGATTGTATAACCCTGATGCTTCCATTCGTAAGGAGTGATGAAACGGGTCTGGATTTTAGTGATGCCTCTCAATACAGAAGTAATCTGATCTTGGTCCAAATGATGGACATTGATCGAAATGTGATTCAGATGCAATGAGAAGATTAGATTTGCGGTCTTGATTTAATCAAGCATCTATGAGAGGCTCGAGATCTGGATTTGAGATGTGATCTCAATAACCAAGTCATTATATGTAGAACAATACAATCACCTTATCCTTATCTCCAAGTAAATGCGGAGAAAGCGCATTATCCTTAAAAGAGTTCTTGGGTAATTTCATTATTGATATATGTATCCGAGCATCGAGAAAATTGATAATTAAATGTGATTTAATTATCATGGATAATATGAATTTGATTCATATTATAAGGAGAGATATCTGAGATAATTAAATGTGATTTAATTATCAAAGATTTGAATAATATGAATGTGATTCATGTTATTTCAACACATGAGAAAAGAGATCCAAGATGATTAAATGTGATTTAGTTATCATGGATATGAATAATATGGATAGCACTATCCATATTAATCATATACATTATAATATGGTTTACAATATATAAGAGAGAGCTATTTGTGATTTATATTTGTTGATTAATTATTGATGTGAATTGGGTTCACATTGGATGATTAATTAAATTATAATTTATGTTTTGTTTTGGGATGTGAATGTGATTCACATTTTTCCAATGGCATGATTGCAATATTTCACAAGATAATTATGAATTATTTTTGTGAAATAATTTACAACAATTATTGTTGTAATTTCTGAAGATATCATGAGATAATGGTATCTCATGAGATAATGAGATCTCATGAGAAAATGAGATCTCATGAGATGTTGGTAACCATCCCCCCTTTTTAGGAAATATGGTTTATCTCCTCATTATCTCCAAGGATAATTAATTGATTTGATTTGAATTTAAATATATATATATATATATATATATTAAATTAAATTAATTGTTATTGTATTTTTATAACAAGATCATAGCCATTGAAAGAAACACAAATCAATCTCAACCATTGATTGTGTGTTGTCCATGGATTGGGATCCATGGACTCCCAAAACCTTATATAAGAAGAGGCATCCATTGCTCCTGAACAAGATAATTAATGAATGATCTCTCTCTCTCTCTCACTCTCTCTTTCTCTATACGCTAAGTCTCCCTCTCTCTCTCTCTCTTATAATGGCCGTCCACCATGGAACCATTGTGAGAGTCTCATCGACGCAACATCGTCATTATGCTGCCGGATCATCTACTCATGGATCTCCATCTCCTTCATGCATCTCGCTCGTGAAGAAGATGTTGAATCTCATGTGACGAGATCTGGAGATCCTCTGTTTGGATCATCAACATGAATTGCGAGGAGCACGCGATTCATCCCAGCGCTCGCAAGCGTCTCCTCCGTTGGATTGGACTTGAGACATGAGGTCTCTTAGTTTAGAGACTCGATTGCAACCATGCTTCAAGAGGTAATCCTATTACTTGTTTGTGGTTTAGATGAAACGATCCGAGAAGCATTCTTGGATCATGTGGTTTCGTCACATGAAATTTTTTAATTTCCCATGCATCGAGCAACTAGTGCGACTAGTCGTTCTCGATCACATACGATGTGATCCTCATGCTTCTGTGATGTTCTTTAGGATTATTTTCATATCCTTCAACTGGTATCAGAGCCAGGTTGTCAAAGGTTTTGGATGAGATCCATGAACCTACGAATATTTGGGCTCGATAGGGTTCATGAAGATTTTAACATTTCAATTTTCGCAGCCCTGTCTCGTGATAAAACTTCTGCCCTATTTAAAATGTTTAAACCACAAAATTTTAAATTAGATAATGTTTCTCATTAATTAAGGAAACAATAGGATTTGAGTTTGCATGATTTGGAATCTGATAACTCAAGTTATGCTGTTTTTAATAACAATATATCCACTGTTTGGGGGATGGTAGTTAGTGACGTAATTAAAGAGTTAATTACGGGTCCTAAACACCTGAAAATACATAATTATTGCTTGAGTTCTGTTTTAAATCAAATCGGTGAACAAAATAAGTTTAGTTTGCATTAATTGGATTTAAAGTGATCGAGTTATGTTGATTTTAGTGAGTAGGGGTCACTACTGGAAATTAACAAACTTGATCATGAACCTTGTGATTGTCATTCAAATAAATTAATGAAAATTAATTGTTAATTTTATGAAATAATTATTTATAAATATTTGTGAAATATTTAAAGATGATAATTATTTCCTTGAATGACATTATGTTAACCAAAAATGATAAGATAGTTGATCTTGATCACAATTGGTTAATATGAAATTTCCAACAAACATTGTTTTCATGAAAACTCTAGTTTATCCTACAATAGTTGTAGGACAATTTTTACATACAAAACCTTGTTACATGAATGGGATTGGGGATTTGTTTAGCAAATCTCCTTATAATATTAACAAAATGGTTTTGATGAATATTATATGGTACAATTTCGGTTGAAAAATCGATGAGCATATCAAAGTACACAATTATCTATTTGGCATTATCCTTTCCTGAGGTGGATATGGTGTCTAGTCGAGAAGCGTTGGGGTAGCAGGTCGCACTAGTTGCAGTCTTTCCCAATCCCATTTGTACTGGCCATGACAACGGGTTGGGACTCGATAATGCTGGAGAAATCACGGTGTATTTTTCTAATTATTAAAATTCAAATAATATGTACTTTGAGATTATACCTTCTATTCAAGTAATAATTAAGTTTGTTGATTAAGATTGGATATATAATTAATTTAATATGATTAAATTGATTATATCCAATTGATACACTCTATTATGAATAGATGTGTATTTCCCTTGGAAGAATTAATTATATGAATGTGATTCATGATAATTAATTATAAAATTTGAATATAATATGGAGGATCACATAAGTAACATCCATGGTCTCCCGTCAAGGCGAAGGGTTCCATCGCCAGATATTGTATGTAGGAGACGTCTATCCGATGTGACACCTCCTGCATACAATCCATTTGGATCGGGCTCTTCGCTTCTCTAAAGAGTAAGGCCGTATACGTAGTGACCCCAATATCGAGTCCTCATATTATTGGGATGATATTGGATTGCATATAGCGAGCATTAAGCCTGTTGACGGTTGGTTCAATTAATGACGGGTCAACATCATCTTAGGGATGGTGGGCCGGGTGTTAAAGACCAAATTGGGGAATGCAAGTTGGACTCGCAAGGAGGAATGTGTCCCCGCTTCTTTTTATCGGAGTCACAAGTTCTCATATTATTGGGATGTGATAAAGATAAGGAAGGAGATCCCATATCTTGCTTGAGATATAGTGGTAAGTATATCTCTTACATTAAAAGTGATTAAGGGAATGAACTTTCAGTGTTGACAAGGCAAGACAACTTTGATATACAAATTCCTAAATCAAAGTAAAATATGTATATATAATATATATACACTCATGCAAATTTCTTATTTCAGATAATCCTTCATAAAACCCACTCAATGTTATACTCAATAATAACCAGTAAAATATCATGGAACAGACTCATGATCCAGATATTGTACTTGCAGTTGGACACATAATGTATGTGGTTGCATTGTGCAAGTTTCCTCAACATAGTGAGGAATGACAATTAAATAAGACAATAAGGCATCACCTTAGGGTCCATATGTCTCTATAGTCTTAATCTTTCATCGAGTGTACTTTGGAAGTGACTTATTGATAGTGATCGTAATTGTCGAATAATCCTTATAAATCAAAAATGTTTTGCCATACATATATGCTCTAGACATTTAATCATGAATGACATGGTTCTCTGCATTATGCAGAATGGTAGCTTGAAAGAGATGATGTATTCAAAATGTTTGAATAACTACCTGAACCAATGTTTTAAGAGTCTAGATGGATGCAGACATGATGAGTGTCATCATTCTATTGTCTATACTCTAGTCATTCATGAAGATTCATAATATTCATATTGTATGAATTTAATAAAGCATGTATAAATGTTGAAATGCTCTTACATTGAATTCTTTTGAATTTAACATAAGAGATCCTTAGTCTTAAGCAATGGTTGCTTATAGATAAAGGGAGCATAGTGGAACCATGGGTCAGACACAAGATGACTAGGATAGTCAAAGAGTTGACCATACTTTTATGACTTCCACATGACATCCTAAGAGTTGGATGAATGCCAATACTACAATAAGTTGGTGTGTTGATAGTATGACTATCAAGTCCGTCTAGAATCCTTAGAGAAGGACTCGGATAGAGCATCGGAATAATCTACATAAATCATTGATATTGACTTGCTTATTAAATAAGATAAAGTCTTATAATTGTATCTCAATCTTTTACAACACTTGCAATGGTTTGTATATGCTTCAGAAGACTGGAAAATTTGATCTTAAGGTTTATAGTTATCCACATGGATATTGATGCAATTTTTGCAACAATCTCTGTTGGATTGATAGACTTCTAAGTTTCAGTGGGAGAGCCTTAGTATTAGAGAATGTCTCTATGACCTAGATATTAGAATACACTCATAGTTTGTTTCTAAATGTTGGAAATAAACATGAATTCTGAGATAGAATTATCATAAAGATTTATGATGGATATATTTCAGATAGTAATCTAACATCTAGTGGACTCCAGAAAATTAGAAATTAATGAATGGTTCATTAAGATTTCTACAACGGAAAATTAAACCTTTAAAAGATCAATAGAAGGATGAATATCATTTGACAATGATCTGGCATCAAGTTTTGGATATGTGTATGTTGATGATATCAATGGACTACTAAGATATGAAACTTTAGAATGTCCAAAATTTCAAATCTTACATACTTATGAATATAGTATTCAAAGTAAAATGTCCAATACACCCTTCTCTGGGAATGGTGTTAGATGTCGAGGTATTCAAGATCTCATACATATTGATGTATGTGGATCATCTATATCATAATAAAAATTATGGATGTATGATATCTATTGATGAGTATGTATGATATGTGATTTCTTATGTTCACCTAAGAAACCTTTGAAATGTTCAAAGATTTCACAATTTTGGTTTAGAACCAAAGTTTGAAGAAAGATGAAATGAATTTGATCTAACCTAGGTAGCTTGTACCTGTTAGATAAAATTCAAAGAATACCTTATGGAGATGTGAATATCATTTCTATCTCACTCCTCCTGATAAACCTAAACTCAATAGAGTTATAGGGAGATACAATTGGATCATGTGTGACATGATTTGATCAATGATGAATTTTTAACATAATTACCTATTAGTTTCCAGGTATATATGTAGTAGAGACTACATTATATATCCTTATTAAGATTCCATACAAGTAAGAGGGAATTGAGCACTATAGAGTGCTACTTCATTAAGAAAATAAAGGATGGTATTGGATACCTACTTTATAATCCTGAAATTCTTTAAAAATCTCATCTCTGAGAATGTGATTCTTAGAGGATGACTCTCTTGAGAATCAAGATGAAAATAAAGTGAAGGAACTCATTGAATCTTGAGAAGATAATGAGGCTCCTTTAATCGGGAACTAAAAGGACAATCAAAGATGAAACACTAATACCTCTTCAAATGAGTTTGAGGATGTATTCCATGTGTCGATTAAGTCTGACAATGATCGGACTTCATGTGATGAAGCTCCTGAGGATCATGACATGGAAAGATAGATTTTAGCAATAAAGTCTAAAGTAGACTTCATATACAAGTGTTGTATATGGACCCTCGAGGATCCACCTATTAGGGTAAGACCCGTTAAGGTGTAAATTGATCTTCAAGAGAAAGGGAGCCTGATGAGAAGGTAGAGACCTTTAAAGCACGGTTTGTAGACATGAGCTACACAACAAAGAGAAGACATCGCTTGCGATGAGACTTGCTCTTCAGTAACCATGCTTAAACCCATCGGATTATTGCTAACTGTAGTTACATAACTTGGCTTTGACACCTTCGAGATGGAAGTCAAGATTGCATTCCTCTATGAATACCTCTCTGAGGATATTCACATGAAGTAGCACCAGGGCTTCATGGTTGAGGAAAGTAAGATGTGCAAGCTAAAGAAAATCCATCTATGGACTCAAATAAGCTTCTTGAAGTCGGACCATACGATTTGATGAAATTATAATTGTTATGATTTCAGATAGAATCTTGATGAACCATATGAAGCTTAGTGGGAGTGCCTTTGTGTTCGCCGTGCTAAATGTAGATAATATCCTAATCATTTTAAAATGATATAAGGATGATAATAAGTGTTTTATAGACTGGTTATTCCATATCTTGAAATATGATTTCAAGGATACCTCTTAGATCTTAGTTCTGAAGTTGTTCAGAAGCAAAGAGAAGAGGGTATTGGGACTGTCACATTTGTAGTACACCTTGGGCATATTCCCTTCTTGGAAATTCCAAGAAAGGCTTCCTTCCCTTAAGATTTGGTACTGACCTATTTAAAGGGATAGCACCTCAAAGAGTCGAGGAAGTGAATGCTAGAACTGCTTGCACTTGTGCATCAGTTACAAGAAGCCGAGAGTATGCTAGATGTGTACAAAAGCCATATATCTGCCATGCAATGGGAGTAGTAAAGTGTTGCTAATCCTACTATGGAAATAAAATACTTGATTGCAGTAATAGCAAAATATTCATAGATGACAAGGCTTTCGAGATAGTGATCTCTAAGTCTTATCTTTAAGAAGTTTAAAAGATTATAAGATAGTGATCTATAAGGGTCTTAACTGTAAATGCCTAAGAAGATAGAGATCTCCAGGAATAAAGGTATTCTGATAAGGATTATGGAAATACTGGTTATAATAATTACTGAGCAATAGTGTCAAGGACACTATAATTAATTTATCAAGATTGAGTATTGGTTGCATAAGATGCAACATTCGCATTGGATGCAAGCACTATTACTAGGGATATGCAAGTGCCGTAAAAGGACTTGGCGTAGTCTCGCAGGAACAGAGTGACTGATCAGCTTACCTAACTATTTTTCTAAATAGCCTATGATTGTCACATGAGTGTGGGTTTAAATGATTATCCCATTAATGGCTCTTTGGGCTAGTGGGAGATTGTTGGAGATGCGAGCCCACGGCGAGCCATTATGCAATAAATGTTATTGTACATATCATTCCCTAATATGAAATGAAGAATAAATAATTTGCATAATAGGTCCCTTAGTTCAATTAGGGTTATGTACCATGGACATCTTAATAATCATATAGCTATTGATTCAATAATTGAATCATAGAGGTTGGTGCTTGGATGAATATCTAAAGGGTTAGATTGAGGACTCATCAAGCACCATCAAATGATTGTTAAGAGATGATATCCAGTCTGAGTAGGAGATGACAATCCTTTCTCTCATAGGATGATATCTGACCGACCTCTTGATACAGGTCCTCTGCATAGGAATAAAGATTCGGAGGTGTCAGATTAGTTAGGTCAAAGAGTTGACTTAACGAGATCGAGATAACCAAAGTCCTATGTCATATGCTGTCACGATATAGGCATGCATCCTCTGACCAGAGACAGATGTGTTACTATATGTCTGAGTATGTACATTTGGCAGACCAATAGGTTGATGACCTAACCAAGGTCTATACACGACGTGCTGGTGTGCATGCAAGGGCATATGAGTAATATGATCTCTCAAAGGGATCATACAGGTTCATTACTGAACCGGAAGACATGAGCTCACTCATGAGATATTGGGAAGAATCAAATTTCATACACGGCCGTCTCAGTTTAGAAGCTTGACTGAATTTGTAGGTTTGATATATACTTTTGGAAAGTATATGATCAACACCTGGGTATTATATATGCTTTTGGAAAGTATATGATCGATACCGATTCCCAATGATCAAATAAGAAACTTACTGATAAAACCTTGAAGTAGACAATGTAAAGTTGATCTAATACTTCGGGTTTATTCTGAGTCTTCCAGTATGCAGGATGTACATGTATTGGGAATACCTGAGGGTGATGTGATAATAAACGATTTTATAACCATGACGCTTCCATTCTTAGGGAGTGATGAAATGAGTATGGATTTTAGTGACTCCTCTCAATAGAGAAGCAATCTGATCTTGGTCCAAATATTGGACATTGATCTGAATATGATTCAGTTGCAATGAGAAGATTAGATTTGCGGTCTTAATTTAATCAAGCATCTATGGGATGCCCAAGATCTGGATTTGAGATGTGATCTCAATATCCAAGTCACTATATGTGGAACAATACAATGCCCTGTCCTTATCTCCAAGTATCCACGGAGAAAGCGCATTATCCTTGAAAGAGTTCATGGATAATTTCATTGTTGATGTATATATCCAAGCATCGAGAAAATTGATAATTAAATGTGATTTAATTATCATGGATAATATGATTTTGATTCATATTATAAGGAGAGATATCTAAGATAATTAAATGTGATTTAATTATCAAAGATTTGAATAATATGAATGTGATTCAAGTTATTTCAGCACATGAGAAAAGAGATCCAAGATGATTAAATGTGATTTAATTATCATGGTTATGAATAATGTGGATACCACTGTCCATATTAATCATATATATTATAAATGTGATTTATAATATATAAGAGGGTTGTTTGTGATTTATATTTGTTGATTAATTATTGATGCAATTAGATTCACATTGGATGGTTATTTAAAATATAATTTACGTTTTGTTTTGTGATGTGAATGTGATTCACATTTTTCCAATGACATGATTGCAATATTTCACAAGATAATTATGAATTATTTTTGTGAAATAATATACAACAATTGTTGTTGTAATTCCTGGAGATATCATGAGATAATGGTATCTCATGAGATAATGAGATCTCATGAGAAAATGAGATCTCATGAGATGTTGGTAGCCATCCCTCCTTTTTAGGGGATATGGTTTATCTCCTCATTATCTCCAAGGATAATTAATTGATTTGATTTGAATTTAAATATATTGATTTATCGATATATATTAAATTAAATTAAATTAATTGTTGTTGTGTTTTTACAACAAGATCATATCTATTGAAAGAAACATAAATCAATTTCAACCATTGATTGTGTGTTGTCCATGGATTGGGATCCATAGACTCCCAAAACCCTATATAAGAAGAGGCATCCATTGCTCTTGAACAAGATAATTAAAGAGTGCTCTCTCTCTCTCTCTCTCTTTTCTCTACATGCCAAGTCTCTCTCTCTCTCTCTCTTATAATGGCCATCCACCATGTAACCATTGTGAGAGTCGTCATCGACGCAGCATCGTCGTTATGCTGCTGGATCATCTACTCGTAGATATCCATCTCCTTCGGTGCGTCTCGCTCATGAAGAAGATGTTGGCTCTCATGTGACGAGATCAGGAGATCCGCTATTTGGATCATCAACATGAATTGCGAGGAGCACACGATTCATCCCCGTGCTCGCAAGCATCTCCTTTGTTGGATCGAACTTGAGACAAGAGGTCTCTTGGTTTAGAGACTCGATCGCAACCACGCTTCAAGAGGTAATCCTATTACTTATTTGTGATTTAGATGAAACAATTCGAGAAGTGTTCTTGGATCATGTATTTTCGTCACATGAAATTTTTTAATTTCCGTTGCATCGAGCAACTAGTGCGACTAGTCACTCCTGATCGCATACAATGCGATCCTCACGCTTCCGTGATGTACTTGAGTATTTTTCCCATATCCTTCAATGTTTACCCGTAAGGAATCTATACTTCACGACTGCAACAAAGGATTCAATTCAGGATGACTAGAAGTTGGTAAATCTAGCCTCTGAAAGGTCTGAATAAATGCAACCATATCTGAATGAAAGAAGTCTCGCTGATCATGTAAAACTGGCGAAGACGACCATGCTGGTGTATCTGTAATCGATGTTGGCACGGTCTCCACCCTAGCTGCTGGCTCTGTGGAAATCAGACAAGGTAGTAAATCATCAAACTCTTCCCAATATATGTCTGAGTCCGAGGGATCTGAATCTGAATCACAATAAATATACTCTACCTCGCTATCCTGAACACAATATATAGCCTCAAATGTGTGCTCTGCCAAGAGCGTGCTCTCCAAACTCTCCTTTATTGGGATCTTTGAATCTATGGAACCTGAAGGTGAGAGGAGGGCTTGTGAAACGGGATCGGACCAAGCGGCATCATCATCAGTGATCACAAAGTCTCACTCTTGGTGGACGTCTAGATCTGCCTCTGTCGTATGCTCTGCATCACTGTACTGATCTGAGCAAGCTGAATCTCGTGCTCTGGTCTCATCGATCATCTCTATTTTTATACTCTTGCCCTCGATGCGAAAGTACACCTTCCCACTATCATGGTCAGACACCGCCTTGGCTGTAGACAAGAATGGTCGTCCTAAAATGATGGGGGTATCGGTCACAAACTCAGGGATCTCCATGTCCAACACAACAAAGTCCACAGGGAATTTAGGCCCTGAATTGTGATGACCACATCCTTCAGCAACCCCTTCGACCTCTTGACAGATCTATCAACAAACTGAAGGACTATCCTGCTCTGTCGAAGAGGGACAAATTCAAATAAGTCAAGTAAGGCTGCCAGAAGAAGGTTCATGGAAGAGCCACTGTCTAATAGAGTGCGATCAAATCTCTGCTCATGGATATGGCATCTGACATAGGGAGCTCCTGCATCTGGCCTCTTGGCTGGCAGACGGTTCTGGATGGCGAAGCAAATGGCATGGGTCAACACATGGATTTCTGCTTGATGGTTCCTCTTCTTCCTACAGATAGTGGTCTTCTCTCTCAAGTTCTTCTGGAAGAGAGGGATGTGCTCAAGTGCCTCCTGTAGAGTCAGCTAAATCTGAAATCTATCAATCATCTACCGGCTGAACTCTAGCTGCTGTGTTTTTTTGGGTTTTCTCTTTTCTTCCCTTTTTCCAAGCGAAGCACCTAAGGGAAGGGGATAGTTGGGCCCTCCTCAGATAGAGGTCTAGGAAGGGGTTCCTTCTGCTGAGAGGGAGTTGAATCCATACCAATATCATCAAGCATCATATATGGACTCGAAGATGAAGAAACCTTTCCTTTATTAATTTTTAGTACTTTTTATGATGTCCCGGGGTACAGAAACTGGAGAAAATACCAGGAATAGAAGGGGTGGCCTCAGTGTCACCCATGGCATCGGGAACTGCGGCATCAGTACCACACTCTAGTTCAGCATCCTTGGCATCAGTACCACCCTCTATATCTGGAGAAACGGCGGCCTTAGTACCATCGGCTGGATCCCCGTCCTTGGTGGCTTTAGCACCACCGTCATCATCAGTAGTAGCGTCAACACCGCTAACCTCCTCGTCTGCCGCTCCTACGTCCTCGTGGTGTTGTCGCTCAGACGAGGAGCTGCCTGCTGGTAACCTACCGCTCCTAAGTGTAACAAAGTCAGCATCAAATGTAATTGAAGCAATGTCACTCAATAAATCACTATGAGTGGTGGTCTCTATGTATTGTACCTGCTCAACTTTTCTTTTTAGGTTATTCGAATTGGGCTCAATCTGAGCTGGTATGGCAGCCTTTCCCTTTATGATCTCCCTCCTCTCCTGGCGAAACTCATCCATATTCTGCTGAATGTGGCCTTCTGATCAGAAAGTAAGCATGCTAGATCATCGATTGTTGGGTTCTCATAGATTGACTCATGAGAATCAGACGGGTTGCCTCTCTGGATACGAGGTTGCTGCTGTGGTTGATAAGGGGCAGGTTGCGAATACTGCTAAGGTTGCTGCTGGTGCTGCCTCCACTATTGTCCCTATTGGTAGGGATGAGTACTCGACTGATAATGTTGCTGCTGTGGCTAGTGAGGGAACTAGGGTTGCTGCCGCGGCTGGTCGAACTGTCCACCCTAAGCTGGAGGCTACTGTTGGGATGAGGCAACTATGGTCGACCACCTGAATCAGGGATGGTCTCGACGGATCCCGGGCTGCTGCCGGTTGTACCAAATCCCGTTGACTTCCATCAACGGCTCATGTTCGAAAGGGGGTGGAGGAAGAACTGCTAGTGGTTGATCCTGGTGATACATTACCATCTGGGTGTCCTGAGATGGCGGTGGCTGGAGGTACTGGTGTTGCGCCTGCTGAAACAGCTCCACCTGGATGTGGTGAACCTGTCGGTGCTGGGCGGAGTGTTGGGTGCTTCTAATGCTAGGATCATCCCATGACCTGAGACGGGGTTGAGAAGCCATCTGTGCCTCCTGGAGACACATGATCTGGGTCTTCAGGTCACTCAATGTCTATGCCAACTAATCAGTTTGCGTCATGCCCTGAAATTCTTCTTCTCGATAATCTCAATGTGGTCCAACTTCTCGCTGATGATGCCCATATCAACGACTGACGACTCTGCCTGTGCTGCAACTGCTGAAGAGGTGGATGGACCTGCATCGACTCATGCTATCCTATAATAGGACACAGCATGGGGTGAGGGCTTCCCCTGAGTGTAGAGATGGGTCTAGGACATAACTATATAGTTCTCGACCATCTCTTCGTATATAGCATAGACATGATCTTCGTCCTTGACAAAGTAGGAGCCCCCACAAGAAGAATTCACAAGCCCCTGTGGCTCCTGTATCAGCCGACAAAAGAAGCTTTGTACTAAGTTGGACTTGGAGATATCATGGTGTGGACACCGGTCAATGAGCTCACAGAATTGATCCCATGCCTCATAGAACTGCTCATTGGGGATCATGGAGAAGTTGTTGATCAGAGCTCTAGCTACGTTCATCCGGCTGAATGGGTAGTACTTGTTCAAGTACTCAGTTCAGAGCTGTTCCTAGGAAGTGACATATCTCCCCAAATGCTTCAGCCAGTAGGTTGTTTGTCGACCAGGGAGAATGGAAAATCCATCATCATAATGGTGTCCTCGTCCACATGTCTGTCGTGGACAGTGTTGCAGATCTTCTCAAATTCCTGCAAATGAAGATGCGGCTCCTTGGTGGCTAGCCCATGGAACTTGGACAATAGCAGGATCATCTGAGGATGGAGTTTGAAATCTCCTAGGATAGCCGGAAGCTGAATCCAATAGTGTGTAAGAGTCATAGTCATACCAGGGTTTTGCAACTCTCTCATCGATTTCGCTGGTCAAACTGACTCCTATGGCTCTTCTGGCTGTCCTCCGCATCCTCCTCCAATCTCTGGCATCTCTCCGCCACCAGCTCGGTTCGTTTCTCCTCGGTCTACTCGCATCTGTGCCATCTCTTCGTGCATATCTGCCATGAAGGCTCCCTGATCTCTGATCTGACACTGCATAGTCTCCAGGGAGGCTAACAATGTTTTGTTGATTGTGTCCTGATCTAAGACATATGTGGTGCTCTGGGGCTGCCCATCAGTGCACTCCTCGCTGGTGGCCATATCTTGGGTCTCTGCAAAGGCAAAAGATCCCAACTCAGGTGCCGTCAAATGAACAAATATCTGCTATGATCTCTGCTCGGGCACCTCGGGACTGGAAGAAGGGTGGTTGAGGGGGAACAGGGCGGAATCAAACTCAGTTTTAGAGAGCAAGTCTAGGCTCTCTTGAACATGCATAGATGAGTGGGTCGGAGTGCTCGAAATCGGTGCAGCTAAAAGCTGCCTAAGGGACTTCCGGCCCATCATTGTGATGTAGAGAGAGAAGGTGGATGGGATCTGGAATTAAACAAGATCAAAAATTAAATCTGCAATTCACCTACGCAACGTTGAGCTGATGATCGTAAAGGTTTGATCTTTTATCTTGTTGATTTTATTTAGGTGATAATTCAGTATAACAAAGCAGTTAAGCGAGCTGGTAGGAACCTGATGCTCCCAAGAGACTGGCCCAATCTCAAAGCTAAATCTTTCCCAGCCAGTACAAGTTGCGGACCATTTACTGGCTACCCGTTCAACTCACTCTGCTAAGGATATCGCGGCCCACTTTACCGAAAACTGAAGCAATCCTCACTGGAGAATGACTAAACCCAAGACCAATAGTCTAACAAGAGCTCAGGTATGCCTCTAACCTAGTGTATGGGTCACTCACTTGCACAATCAAACCAAACAATGAGGGGATGACTCTCCCAAGAAAGATTTTTAGGTGAAGTGTATTTTATGATCAAGTTTGATTAGCGGTCCTAATTTTATGATTATCACTTTTTAGATATTTTTCAATAAGCAAGCAAACGTCTAATGAATTTTTAGATCTCCTGATTATTTAATGGTCCAAGAAAATAGGGAGAGAGGTCAAAAAAGCTGATGCGCGATCAAACACATGATGCATGCAAAGCCAGAGATGCATAACTATCGCCAACACTACACATGCAGGGTAATCCACGCATAAATTTAAAGACAAAAAGTAAATTAATCTAAATGACGCAAGAAGAAAAGGACCTTTAGACAAGAAATTTCTACATGCGAAGAACAATAGCTAGCTAATTAGACTATGTTCGGAGTCCGATCTTGGGAACCGCTAGGTGCCCTCCACAAACGGATCCTACTAGCACTGTATTTGGTTCCTCACAACACGTGGACTCGAATCTAATTAAACTAACTTTTTATTGTGATTTATTAATAAGGTCTAATTACGAACTATAGGTACATGTAAATAACTAGGGATTTGGCCTTAATCAGTTACGTCACAATCAGAGAAACTCCTAAATCTAAGGGCCAAATTCTTCGAGAATCACATAAAAATAAAAGGCGACAAAATCAAAACCGACGAAAAATCGTGGTAAGGTCCTCTGAGCACACCGATGCTCGGTGAAACAGACCCTGATATATACCAAGTGTCCAAAGTGTCTTAAGTCCCTGTATTATTCCAACAATAATAAAATGTTTTATAAACTACTCTATGGACTGTAACTAATTCTGCAGCTGCTCCTGCTTCTCCTCGAGTACAGGTCTCCTCCAAAGTGGCCCTCGGGCGGTTCCTCACACAAAAAGCGAAACAGAAACGCGTCAGAAAGCATAACAACTAGATCCAAAAACAAATAAAATAAGGAAGTCTGAAAATCGACTACTAAGCCGTTCTCCCCGGCAACGACACCAATATGGTGACTGGTCCAGGCAACTCGGGTTAAGTAGTATCTAAATGTCATTGCGAACCGAATCACAAGGCACAGTCAACAAGAAAAATCAGACCACATAAATCAGTCAATCAAGGCACAAAAATCTAATGTAAGTGGTCTCCGCTATTTATTTAACCTGATATAGTGCCCAGGATCGAACATCAGGAGCACAGAAAAATTATGAACTAGTCAAGATCAGGAAATTTTATTTATTTTTTTTGTTTTCTTTTGTAAATTTTTATATTTTTCAAAAATAAGGAAAAACCAACGTACAAGGAAGCCTTAACAATTTTTATTTATGCTAAAATAGATAAAATTTAGAAATGAAAATATTTTTATGTTTTTAAAATATGCAAGTATTTTTGATAATTTTATGGTATTTTTTTGATTTTTATTTAATTTTATAAAAAAGAAACAAGCTCAAAAAGGAAATACAATGTACAACCCTGACCAAAAGGCAGCTTTAAAATGCTAAAATTGCCCAAATGTCCTGGTTGCAATTTTTATAATAAAGTAGCGAAAAATATCTAACTACAAAACCTGGAATCTCATTTTTTTGTAGTATTTTTAATGATTTTTTGAATATTTTTAGTCTTTTATGATTTTTAGAGTTTTTATAAAAGATAATAGCACAAAAATGATACTAAAGTGAGGAAACACCAAAATAAGCATGCATAATTTGTTATGGAATTTTTGAAGCTATTTTTATATTTTTTGGTATTTATAAAATAGATAAACACATTTTTAGGGGTTTTTGATTTATAGAAAATATCAAATAAAAATAAATCGAGACAAGAAAATTACCAAAAATATTACACAATAGTAGGAGCTAGTGGTATTTTTTGGGGAGTATTTGGAGTTGATTTAATAATTATTTGATTTAAAATAAGGGATACATGTTATAGAGACCTAAGTGCAATTATCATAAAGTTTCCAGGCTCAACAGTAACACAAACAAAATGTCCAGAGGCATTATCGTAAAAATCACACGTAATATACACACATGCCAATTAAATCACGCACAGGGGTATTTTTACAAATATAGAAAATGTTTCATTCAAAAGATAACAATCAGAACATACAGGGAAGATATGCAAAACACCACAAAATTATGTGTGCGTACACGTGTATCCAAACTCGAAGGACTAAAGTGCAAATACTGGAAATATCAGGGTGTAATATGCAAAAAGTTCGAACTACAACTTTATTTAACAGATTAAACAATAAAACATAAGAGTGTAGGGAAGAAAGTGCAATATACCCTCATAGGACGCGTGCGGTGCACGTGGGGGACACGTGGAGTTCTCTGATGGCGCGAAGACATGCGTTGTGGATCTCCTGTCATGTCAGATCTAACGCCTCAGAGAATGTAGGGGACGTGGGGCGCAGATGCGACATGTGTCAGATCTATCGGTCCTAAAGTTGCTCCGGTTGGCGGTGAAGATGCGATCTGGCAGAGGTGGTCCAGTCCAATGACGGAGAGGGGGCTTCGAAGAACAAAGGCCCGGCAAACTTCACCAGAGCCTAGGAAGGTATCTGATCAATCGGAAGGTCCTGGGACAATCGTGGAGGTCTCTCGCATTGAATGGACGGGCTCGATGGGGGAGCTGCTAGCCCGATATGCGTGGCAGTGAAGGTGGACCTGGAGCTACTCCGGTGAACTCTCTGGAGGTTGGAACTGGAGTCCTATCGTGCGATAACTCCTACGAAGGTAAGCTCGACTCAGAGCGAAGCTCCGATCGTGGTTATTTGAGTGAAAACAAAAAGAAGCGATGGTGGGGTGGGGTTCGATCTTCGGCGAAGGTGATAGGGGAGATCTGGACCTCAATCTCTACTTGGTGGTCGACCCTAAGGGTAATCAGACTGCGGGGGAAGATGGATGGTGACACAGCAAGCCCATCTAAACGGGTAGATGCGAAGGACAGGGCTCCAACTAGTTGGTCGGAGCAGATGAACATGCGGCGGCGTGAAATGAAGTGGAAGAATCGAAAAAAGGAATGGACGGGGAATAAAAGGGTAGCTGAGGTTATAGACATGCTCTGGAGCTCCAAGCTAAGGTGGTCAGCGAGGTAGTGGCCTCGACCATGCCATGGAAGGCCGGGAGGCTTATCGTGGCTGCGCACGCCGGCCACAAGGCTGAGCAACGTGGATGCTCTACTAAACTTCGATCCGAAGGGTCCCTATGGAAGCTATCACTCAATCGGAGTTGGCTATGGGTGGAGGGAGGTGCGAGGCATGAGCTGCCCTTGTGTGGAGGCGGAAGAAGATGCTTTATAGGTCACCCATGGGTCCAGAAAGATAGGTGTAAAGCGCAAAACCCTAGGGTGAATCAGATCGGCCAAAGGACCCGCAAGGATGTCAGAGGTACAAGGATTATCTGATCCAAATCTCGAGGCCAACGGAGCACAGAGTCGGGCTGGGAAATTTCAAGAAGAGGCTCTGGCAAGCAGGATCCGGGTCTGACCCAAGAAGAAGGAACCGTTGACCACGGTCAACAATCTCAGTCGACCGATCAGAAAATTAGGATTTGCAAAATACTTATAAATTTCATAAATAATAATAAATGATTTTAAATCAAAAAATTTTCAACATAAAAAAAGTTTGTTATTTTTAAAGGAACTTTTCTATAATTTTTATTTATTTTTACGAAAAATAAATTAATCTCTATACATTATAATGTATTATAGGCATAATATACGTATGTATTTTGTACAATTATTTTTATTTTGTTTTTTACACAAATACCTCCATTTTGGTTTTTATTTATCTACAACATATTATTTTAGGAGTCTAAAATAATTTTTATTTTATTTTTATTAGTTATTCACATGTATATAATAAATAGAGAATGTTGTAAGTGTACATGTATTTTGTACAGATGAGAGATGATTTTATTTTAGTTTTTATTTTATTTTTCTGATTTTTTGTTTTGTTTTATTTTTTTAGGAAAGAATACAAGGAGGTAAAAAGAATAAATTATTTTTATTTTGTCCAAAAATAATTATCTATATATGTAAATGACATATACAATATAGAGTATGCCCTATCTCTCTCTACTTATTTTATTTGACGATCAGGTCAATGTTTGACCTTCTCTTGGGATTTGGGTCACTTTGTATTTATTCTAAATACCTCACTCCTTTTTCTTTTCCTTTATTATTTTATTTTTTCACAAATACATGCTAAATATATACACTTAACATATGCATGTCAAATGCTAACTATTGCATTTACACTTATTTATATGATGTTTTGCTAAGATAAATAGCTAAAATAAAAGAATAAAGAGTGCGAATCAGGGATTCATCACTCGCCATGGGCACTTATGTCCAATAGTATCACGCAAAAGCATGGCATTGATGTATAAGGGGATAATAGAGCTTTATCTGAACATATTCACCCAATATGTTACGAAAACCTTTCCTTTTCCAATCGATATGCCTACCTGCTTGGAAAGACATTTCCTAATGTTTGTAAGACATGTCAAAGAATGGCAGCTAATACATTTTTAATGAATATTTCAAACATCCAGAATTAGTTTTGTTATGAATGCTTAACTGTTAGGGAATATATCTCATTCTTAACAAGCCGAACATGTAAGAAAAGTTCGTTTTTTAAGAGAGAGAATATCACATTACCTTATTCCATGTTATCAAAACAGCAAGAGCACAAATGCGTATAAATCAACATGGTAACGCAAGATACAAATTCACCTTATCAAATAAAAAATATTGCAAAACTTCCAAAAACCATAACAAATTTCTATTGTATTAAAACTAAAAATTAAGGTTACATTTATTCCTCGTATCTTAATCTACTTAGGAAAATTATTAATGTAATTTTAGGACCTATTTTGAAGTCATACATCCCATTTCCAATTGGCCCTATTTACCCTATTTTCCTATTTACAAAAGGACCTCTTTTTATTTATTATATATATTTCTTAAGAAAAATATAAAAAATATTTGAATATCTTATAAAATTACAAAATATTTTTTCCTTTTAATTATTTTTATTTATATTTCTTGAGTTGATTTCTTGTATTTTCCACTATATGTGCTTCTTTATCTCTCATGTATTCTCTCTCTCTCTCTGCTATTCTATCATGTATTGTGTTTATATGTGCTTTCTTGTGTATTTTTTTGTATATCTGTATTTGTTGAGTGAAATAGATACTTGAAATAAAAATCGATCAGAACGAATCTTCCTAAATCATACTCCTTATGTTCGAATATGGTTACTTCATCCTGGTTATAAACAAGAAGTTGGAATAAAATTTATTTGGCGGACACTTTTCAAAGGTGATGCTACCGACCATGATTAAAATACTGTGGAAAGTACCCAACAATTATCCTTTTAAAAATAATGGATATATTTCTAATTGAGTTTTGATTTTTTCAAAAAAAACATACAAATTTTACAAGGAAATTGTGAAATTTAGATACAATCGTTGGAGTTTATGCAGGAGAGTGCAACAGAATATTGGTTGAAAGTGTAAAAATAATTGATATATTACTAATATTCTATTTTTACAAAGCACCATATAAAACTTACAAAATGAGACCACTTTGTATACAAAACATAGAGTTTAGACATTATTTTTGTTAAACAACATTAGTTGACAAAGAAGTTACAACTATTAATAAAAAATACTAAAATCAAACGAGCAAAAAATAATTATTTTAAATATTAAATGGAATTGTTATTTTTTAATAAAGTGAAAAAGTTGATCGAAATACCTTGTTTATGATAAGCGACATGATGAAAATGTTACATTTAGATCCACCATCATTATAACTAGTGACATGCCCGTGCGTCGCACCAGGAAGTGTAGATGTTTGTGTCAAAAGGATTGCCGAGTAAAAAAAATCAAATAATAAAATTTATTTGGACTCATTGATGTTCTGCAAAGTTTGATTATAATTTTTTTGGAAAATTGAATGAATTGCCTTAAAGTATTGACTACATATAAGCTGCTATCAAGAATAGAGGTAGCAGAAAACTTAATCAGAGCAACATCTGTGAATTCATGTGTAACTAAAGGAATACATATAACATATATAACATATAGTGACAATACATAAGTATTACTATAGTTATAATAACTGGTATAATTAATATGTAGTTGGTATAATGAAATACAACAAACAAATAGCCACCAAAAATTCGAAAAGTTTTTAAATATTCAATTGAAATGAACAAATCATGTGAATATTTGAATCTCAAAAGTTACCAACCATAGACGAATAATATAGTGATCAAACCATGTGCCTACCCGTTACAGCGTTGCTACTTCTATTCTGCTTAATACTTTATGTTGTGTGTACACTTCTAGCGTTGGTTGAGTAGAGACTACAACAAATTACAACAAAATTTAGTTATGGTGACATTTTTTTTCAAAATTCGTAATTAAATTAGTCATTGGTAAATATATAACGACAATATTATTCGTTGCGAAATAATTTTCGTACTCGAAATTAGCGATGAATATAATATATGTTGTTATATCATTAGTAATGATCCACATAGCGACGTTTATCCGTTGCTATTTTTCAAAATATTAACTAATCGTCGCTATTTTTGTAGTTCAAAATTTAGCGACGATTAAGTAGAAGTTTGAAAAATAGCAACGGATAAGCATCGCTATGTGAATCATTGCTAATGATGTAACAACATATATTATATTTGTCGCTAATTTTGAGTACGAAAAATTATTTCGCAAGGAATAATATCGTCGTTATATATTTAACAATGGCTAATTTAGTTACGGATTTTGAAAAAAATCATCACTATAGCTCAATTTTTTAGTGACAGCACCACATTAAGCATATAAACAACTTGTTTATTTGATTGTTTTTATATTAGGTAAATGCTGGTGATATTTTCTTCTTTTGAATAAACATCTTGCCGATGTGTAAATTGTTTGAGACGTGATTTCCCTATCGTTTATTTTGAAAATTTATTTTAACAATTTATTCTCTGAAAATGCCATCTGTTATATCCAATGCAATAAGTGAATAAATTATTGGGTATTTCTACATTTCAGTGCAATGTATAGGCTTCGTACTTGAATTAAACATTTATACTCTAGGTGAAACAAATGTAATAAGAAGCAATTAAGTAGTATTACTTTGAGTAGAGATAACACCAAGATGCAAGGCTCGCCCCTCAACATTTAGTTCATAACATCATGTAGACAAGAAGAGCAAGAAGTTATACATAAATCCATTTTGGTGGCGCTTCTTCTCCTTGCATGTTCTCTCATAATCGAGCCTTTTTTTAGCACAGGTTTTCAATCTTGTTCGAGCACGGGAACTTGAGTCTGGATAGAGAACAAACTATATTTTAAAAATAATCAATTTTGATCTATCGTTATGTTAAAAGTCGATATTATATAGTGAATAGGTCACAACTCAACAAAAGCTAATTTTCTTTACGGAGCTATGTTGATAGTTACCATGAGAAGCATCATCATTAAAATCAGGGCTCTTTGCTGCAAGATGTTTCGTGATATCAGAATCCCTAAATAACATAACCATAGTTGTATTTAAGTTCATGTCGTTGAAGAAATAACTTAAAAGGTTTTGAAATAATAATGATGATGTTCCTCAGCCGGCAAACTTTAAACATCTCTTTTGTGTTCTTATAATCTGAATATCTCCTCTTTGTTCCTGAGAAGCAATCTTCACATGCGAATACTCTCAAGTTTTTAGCTTTACCTTATGAAAGGCATTCATCATTTTTATTGTTTAGCTAATTGTTCAGCACTGCTAAAAAACTATGCTATAATAAGACCACACCATAAAACAGGGAATATCTTTTTTTGCATCGTTTCCATTAGCATATATCCAGAGCCATCATGGGCAATTAACAGCTTCGAGGCATCTTAACCCAAGTGCACATCAACATGTCATAATGGACATGAATTGACGGGGACATCTTAACCATATATCATGAAATAAATAATCGATCTCGTCTATTACTCAATTCTCTAATTAAGTTATGAGTTAGGTACTCAAATCAGCAAAAACACAAGCAAAGTTTCAGACCAACTACAGTCTCCACATGAAAATATAAGCACAAGACATGCTTAGAAATCTGCAACTCCTGTCCTATCTAATCTTCAGAAAAAATAATCAAATACCAACGAAAAAGCATCTAAGCATCATGCAGACACCTGAACAACATGTACACTCCCATGTGAAAATTTCAAACATTTTAGCATGTAATTAATATAGCTTCGATCAAATCAGAACCCACTAAAACATCAAATCCCACATAATCCTACCAGCAACCAGAGATTATTTTAAACAGAAGCATACTTTTTTCTAATTCCTAGCTTTGAATTGCGTTACCTTGAGACAGAGTTCTTCCTCCTTCAATGCTGATTGCGGGGTTCACGAGAGAAGGGGATGTGGAAGTTCTGTTTTCCTTCTCCGTCTCCTGTATCGGACACATTTATATACGGATCAGTTTGAACCTGTGACATCATGTCCTAATAATAAACAACTCTTGGACATTGGAGATTGATCGGACAGTTCATATCCGATCGGTCTATGCAGGACGTTGATATTCTATGCCGTATCTTTCCATAGCAAGAAAGGAAAATCACTTTGGTTTTCGTAGATGGCTGTAGCAAAACATCATGAAATAGGAGATGCAACGTACCACAATGATTATTCGATGCTGGCAACCTCCTTCAATCATCCTCCCCTCACAATCGCAACAGTCGAGGAAGCAGAACGGTGAAGTAGCAGTCGAGGATGCAGAACGGTGAAGTTGAAGACGCGAAGGATGGCAACAGATTTTGTGTGTGGGTGTGGGGGAAGAAGGAAGGCAAATGGAAAAGGGCAAAGATAGTCCTAACGTGTTGGCGGTATGAAAAACACGTGGCTGGACCGGTTGAGAATCCATGTTTGTGAACAGAAGTCCCAACGCAAACTACACATTCGTCTCGGAAAACTAATAATCAAGACATGGCACCGTAGCTACAGTACATGCTACAGTGCCATATCCACGGCTCTTAATATATGTTATGATGGTGTTTTCCCAATCATAGAATGATCCATGTCATTTGAAGGACTCTTTATATACACAACACTAACCACGTGTACCTTTTTTATTTAGGATTTTTTACATTTTTTTCCTCCCTTAGATGTTGCAATATCATTTATATCCCTTCATTTTTTTTATATCAGTTGTACTCCTACATTCTTGCAGTTGTATCACTCATCCACATCCCTAAAGGACATTAACATTTGTACACAAGGTTTATTGAAAAGAATACATAGGGTAGGTATGTAATTTTATAGTAAACACCTTCTTCTTTATCTTCTTCCTCTTCCTTATTCTCCTCCTCCAAATCCATCACCACCTCCACTTGCAGCCCCCTTCTTCTCCACCCTAAAACCTCCATCCTAAGCCCTCCATCTCTGTCTTCCTATGCCCCCTCCTCCGCTGCCCCACCTACTCCACCTTGAAATGGTTGGTGTTGGGAGCTCGAGATGTAATGGGAATTCTCCAATGGTGCAATTCTTTTCAAACAACTGGGCATGTTGCCTTTTTTCTCCTCGTCCTTTTTCATGGGTACAAAGGCAAGGCCTAACACCCCTATACGAGCATACATCGGCAAGGTTAGGATTTGGCTAGTGTTCTCTGATGGTTGTGTTTCCGTTCAAATAAGCTCACAACAACAATTAGAGGGCCTGATAACTTCAGATGAGGTGATGCTTACCCTAAACATGCAAGCAAAAATGATGGCTAGAGGATAGGGGACCTCAGTCGTATGGTTATTCATGGTGGAAAGCTTAGCCTAAATGGGACACATGGGATTTAATGAGTGTGGCTAAGGATCTGATGCCTACGATAAAGCTAAAGTTGGAGAAGATGATGCCAAAGCGAAAGTCGGTGTAGAGGAGGATGTGCATGAAGATGTGGTAGCGGGATTTGAAGATCTGGAGGGGGAGGACGGCGTCGGTAAGAGGATAGATGGGAGGGGGAAAGGGGGCATCTTGAGGACATTTGTGGAGCAGCAAGGGAGGAGCAACGAATGGTCTGGCATCAACAGCTAGAGGAGGGTGCCTACAGTTAGTAAAGGAGGAGCCAAAGGTGCACCAAGCGGCATAGGGGCTGGGACGAGGAGGAGGTCGAGGGTAGTAGGGCCAGGTGGAGGAGGAGGTGAGATTCTCCAATTATACCCCTCTTACCCACACCTTGGTTTGAATAAAACATAGCTTAATTCAACTCATTCATGAACAAACTAACGAAAGAGCATAAATCATAATGGAGCAAGAAGAAAAGGGGTACAAGTCATATTTTGATTTTTTGAAGGGGGATGTTTCAGGGATTTCAGATCTTAATCAGAATAAATCTTTGGAGGAGGATAAACATCAAAGCTCTAACATCAGACAATGTCTTCGCAAAGTATCAGATGGACATTTTACTGCAGCCATAAAGGTGTTGTGCTCTTCAGGAGTGGCGCCTTTTAATGGAGACACCTTGAAGGCTTTAGAGGCTAAACATCCATATAAGCCGCCTCCTGTCACACCAGACATCTTGATTTCAGAGTCTCCTCTTACAGTTGATGCAGATGTTATTTTGCGAGCTATCAAATCCTTTCCTAAAGGGACATCTTATGGGAGAGATGGTCTGAGGGCTCAACATATTTTAGATGCCCTCTGTGTGGAGGGATCATCGGTTGCCAAGGATCTCTTGCATGCTAATCCTTGGTAGTTAATTTGTGGCTTAGTGGGAGATGCCCATTAAGTCTAGCTGAGTTTATAGCCTCTGCACCTCTCACTCCACTGCTCAAACCGGACAACGACATTCGTCCTATTGCTGTAGGTACCATTTGGAGGCGCCTTGTATCTAAAGTTGCTATGGCAGGGGTTAGCAAGGAGACATCTAAATATCTTAACGACTTTTAATTTGGAGTTGGTGTATCTGGAGGAGCGGAAGCCATCTTACACATCACCAATCATCTTTTGAGGAAGCTTCACGGAGACGGGTCTCTTTCTATGCTTAAGGTTGGATTTCTCTAATGCTTTCAACCTAAAAGATAGATCTCTGATGCTTGGGGAAGTTAGGAGGAGATGCCCTTCTATTTCTCCATGGGTGGAATTTGTCTATGCTCAAGCCGCCAGATTATATATTGGAGACAATCATTTGCGGTCATCAACAGGAGTGCAGCAAGATGACCCTTTAGGCCCCCTTCTTTTTTCTCTGGCATTGCACCCACTTATTCATGAGATTAGAGACAATTGTAAACTCTACTTCATGCTTGGTATCTTGATGATGGGATAATTATTGGGAACATTGTAGAAGTGGCCAAGGCACTTGACATTATCCAATGCAGGGGTCCAGAGATGGGGCTTATTCTAAATATAAAAAAACAGAGCTTTTCTGGCCTTCATGTGATGGTCAGAAGATCTGTGAAGGTTTGTTTCCCATGGATATTGGGAGACCGCGACTAGGTGTGAAGTTGCTTGGAGGAGCTGTGAGTGGGGATAAAGACTTTATTGAAGATTTGGCTATGATGAGGGCTACCAAGGCTGTTGACTTAATGCATTTACTTCCTCAGCCGGATGATCCACAAAGTGAGCTATTTCTGTTACGTTCTTATATGAGTACTGCCAAGCTTATGTTCGGCTTACGGGACATGCCAACCCATATACATGAAACGGGCCGCTACATGGTTTGACAAAGGGTTACGCGAGCTATTGAGGATATTGTGGTGTGTGGAGGTCCTTTCTTTGGTGACCTTCAATGGAGAGTGGCGTCGCTACCCATCCGACTCGGCGGTTTAGGTCTTTACTCAGCTATTGAGGCTTCTTCATATGCTTTTGTGGCCTCCAGAGCTCAATCCTGGATGCTCCAAGACCACATGCTACGAGACAACGTGATACATGGTATGGATTCAGATTTTCTTAATGCTTTGGAAGGCCTACGTGTCACACTCCCATCTTTTGATCTTACATATTTTGCTAGTAAAGATATTATCCCCCCTAAAGTCCAGAATGCTTTGGCGAGTTCTTTTTTTAGCAAAATCGTAAAAGATATGGAAGCTGAGTTTGACATAACTGCTAGGCAAAAAGCAATTTTCCGTTGTTTATAAGCTGAACATGGCCAAGATTTTCTGCTTGCCATTCCTATTGAGGGGCTTAGAATGCATATGTCACCCATCAAATATCGTAGTATTCTCAAGTACCGCCTCATGATTCCTCTTTTCCCACAAGATGAGGCTTGTCCAGTATGCCGCAATCCTGCTTGGATGCTTTTGGGGAGCATGCCGTTCATTGTCGTGAACTTCCAGGTTTTAAATACAGACATGATCTTGTCAGAGATGTTCTATTTAATATACTTAGACATGCATGTGGTTGCTTCAAAAAAAGAAGTACCGATGAATTTCTTAACTGATCCACAAGAGGGGAGATCGACACTTAGACCGGCAGATATTTTGATATTTGGTTGGGTTGGAGGAAAGCATGCATGTGTCGATTTGACTGGAGTTTCTCCATTGGTGGGTCCGATAAAGGGTGATTTTGTTGCAGGATGCGCTGCACAAAAGCTGCCTTAGCTAAAGTGGCTAAGCATGAGAAGGCCTGCATTGACAATCAACATGTATTCATCCCCTTTGGTTTTGTTACATTTGGTTCTTGGCAAGTGAAGCAGTGAAGCTCCTTAAGAGGATTCAAAAATCACGCATAGCAATGTTATGGTTCCTAAGTCTATGAATATTGTATTTCGAAGGATTGGATTTGCCATTCAAAAGGGGATTGACGGCGCAGCTTGTTGCCTGTCTCCCGTCAATTTCTATGTAACTTCCACTTCTTTTTTAATTGAAATAAATTAACGCAGAAAAGAAGGGCATCGTTATTGTAACATCTAATAAGGGCATATATGTAAAACACCCACGTATTTACATTTATGTCCAGATATTTTCATGTACATACATATCATTCTTCTACATAAAATCCGTCAAAAAATCATACACAGATATATATTTTCATTCTATTATCCCTTTTCATTGCCTTGTCACCTTATATTGATGATTTCTCATAAATAGTTTATATTTTTTTATCAATATATGTTGTTTTGTCACCCATAAACCACATAGACTAGTTACATTTCTCATATTGATGATTTCTCATAAATGGTCAATGCTATCGAGTTCTCTTCACATTAGAATGACTCACTAAATGACCCTCCTTCTCTCCAATCATTCTTTTCCTAATTTTTGAAGACTTCAAAAAATAAGGAATGCTCAGTTTCAAACCCAGTTTCACAGGGTTTGAAAACTTGCTCTGCTAGAAATAATTGATTTAAATGTTTTTCCAACGGGATTGCCCTTATCCCATCCAAGGAGCTTATGTCGATGAAATCATTATTTAGTAGACTAAGCATTCCATTAGGATAGGGAAAAATAGACTCAATTGTCTCCCACTTTATGTTGGGATACAGATCAAGGCTATTATATGAATCCATTTACACCCATAATCCTGAGTAATTATGCAATTACAATCATAACTCTGCATAATCACGAATTACATGAGAAACCTCGGATAGTCACTCCATTTCACACTCATAACCCTCCGTTAGTTTAATATATTAACTCAACCATATAAGTGAGTTAATCTAAGCAATCTATGATCTAACAGCTAGGATTAACCAAAATAAAAGGAAGGAAAAAAATAAGATTTAGGAGGGTTACAGGCGCAAGATTCTTGCTGGCGGATGTGGGGAGGGTGGGAGATGAGAAGGTGGAGGCATGCTTGTAGGCAGCGGTCGGGATTCTTGCTGGCTGATGCGGACGGTGGAAGGACATCTCCTTTGCATGTCGGTGGGGGGAGGGGAGCTTGCTGGCGAAGACGGGCAGGGACTTGTGGGTGCAGGCGGGGAGGGGGGGTGCAGGGGCTCGCGAGGATAGGCTAGAAGGGCACGAACCGTCAAGGGTGGTGTGGGGGGGGGGGGGCTATCAATCAAGGGAAGGATCATTAGTGGGGGGGGGGGGGTGCTTCGAGCGCGAGGGAAGGATCGGTGGGGGGCCAGAGGGGAAGCTCGGGTTCGAATTCGGAGCAACGGAAGGATTGGCGACATGGGGCAGGGCTTCGAGAAGAGGAAGGATCGTCGCGGGGTGGA